>CM042141.1:122890386-123067886 GCA_023376005.1 Doryteuthis pealeii
AGGTTTGAATTCAGAGTTCCTTCTCCTAGACTGGTTAAAGAACCAGTCTGCCCTGCTATTTACCCATAGCTGGAGGGAGAGTAGGATTCATACTTTTCCCAAGGGTATTAGCGCTAAAGTGAAATGCAATTACCACGTCCAGGATTTGAACTCGGGTCTACAAGTCCATTTCCCATGACTTTAACCATTACACCACACGCTTGAAACTATATAATTGTTTGCAAATTATTGGTGTTAGATAGGAATACTTGAAACCATATAACTACACTAACAAATGATCAAATCCGGAACTAGAGATCCCCTGGCAAGTGCTCTACCGACAGCGCTAACTGGTGCTCTATTGGAAGGCACCCATACTTGTAGGCATTGTACGTATTCTCAAGTTTAATTGGTCATTAGATAAAGCTTTTCATTATCAATGCACTCGTTATACTTCAATCTCTTAAAATCCAGAATTCTTATCACAGAGGGAAGCACTTGATTACTGCAGATTTCTTTTATTACCCAATGTACTGACAGGGGGAAAGTGGGTTAATGTGAAGGGGTTTATTAACTGCATTCCAATGTGTACAGTTCATGCATTCTTTCTGTCTTGATGAATATCTTCCTTTCTTAACATTTCAATACCGACTTTCTTTTTTCTTTTTTTTCTTTATTTTCTTTTATTTTCACTAATACATCATCTTAGGAAACGATAATGAAATACTTGTCAAAAAATTTGTGGAATAATGAAAATATTTAATTTTAGAAGTTTAGACAACTTAAAGAAAATGATAAAAGCTTTAAAAAAGGAATTAAAAAAAAATTATCTCATCTCACAATATGACATTAAAAGTACAATTTATAGTTAAGAATTTTTTTTTTTTTTCAAAATATCTAAAATTCAAAATTATCTCCTCATTATGAGATATTTCATTCCTCTGAATTTTTTGAGATGAGGCTTGATAATTAGTATTAGATTATCTGACTATTGTCCTCATCTTTATTGTTATCTGTACAACATTTCGGCTGATGTGCCCTCCGGCCTTCTTCAGGTTTTCTTGTCAGACTTGGAGCCTTCTTAAAAACTTCTTGTCGTAATTGAGAGCCATCACAAAACTTTGAACCCAACCCTTTATTCAATCTACAAGGGTATTTTCATGTTTTTATCATTTGACAAATATCTCATCAGCTGTTTGAGAAAAATCATTGCCTTCAGAACTTTTATCAAACTCTAGGTAGTGGTAGTACCTGTTAGGGTCCCATCTATGGATTAAATTTTAAAAAAATGGGATTAAAAAATTTGTTTAAAAAATGTTTTAAAAGAATAATTTGAATAATTCTTTCTTTTTTTTTTTTTTTTTTTTTTTTTTTAAACAAATTTCTTTAACTCATTTTTTCTTTTTAACCCATAGATGGAACTTAAGTTTCTACCACTCTACGTCAGAGTGGACCTGAAAGTAATGGCAATGAAGGGGTACTCCACACTCCCCAGAGCTCCAAAATTGGAACCTCAGCACAAGATGCAGTTTAACCATACCCGGGACACATATCTTATAAGAGTGTACAAACAAATTATTATTATTATTATTATTATTATTATTAAAGAGGAATAGTTAATTGAAACCATATAATCATGTGTAAATTATTAGTATTAGATAGGAATACTTGAGACCATAAAACTGTGCAAATTAGATAGGAATACTCAATACTCCCTAAAATTCGAAAACCAAAGCCTAACCAGATATAATTAAGTGTCATACCTAGCATACCCGTACTTTTGTGATGGAAAGGTTAGGTTGTTTGGATTTTATGATATGTCAACCCTCATTGGGTTATTCTATGGTGAAGTCATTGTTTTTTGTTTTTGCAAGAGATTATATGGTTTCAGTTAATCATTCCAGGTTTCCTTGTTACATATGATGTGTAACATGTCAAACACTGTGCACTGTTAAACACTTCCTCATAGAATGTGAAGTTTATGCTCCTACCAGAAAAAGATTTTCAACGCAAATAACATGAAAGATTTCATTTTGTCTTTCTTGCAAGAAATAAAAATATATAAAAAATTATGAATTTGATATGAAATACATCCACAATACCACTTACGGGAACTCACCTGAAAAGTAAAATAGATTACTGTAATCTCACACCCCGACAATTTGTTTTTAGAAGAAAAAAACATTTTTACCACAAAATAATCCTTTACAAAAACAGCAGGTACTGTAATTAACCTGTAGCCTGTGTGCCAGACCATGTAAAGCTTAATAAATATCAAGTTAAGGCATTGGTGAGTCTGGTCACTATTTAGATGGGCGACTACTCACTAACAGCAGGTACTGTAGCCTGTGTGCCAGACCATGTAAAGCTTAATAAATAACAAGTTAAGGCATTGATGAGTCTGGTCACTATTTAGATGGGTGACTACACACTAACAGCAGGTACTGTAATTAGCCTGTATGCCAAAACATGTAAAGCTTAGTAAATAATAAGTTAAGGCAGGGTTCTGATATTCTGTTCTTAGGCCAAGTAAACAGATACTACACTCTGTTTGCATTAGGATTGGTCTTTTTATCAAGCATCAATCCTGTGATTTTGATGAGCACCATTCTAGTGTTGTCAATAAAGCTTGAAGGCTCGAGCCAGAAACAACTCACACAGATGAGTTATTTCCACTGGGCAGATTTGTGTTTTCCTCGGATAATTCTCTTAGCCTCATGGGACAAAATAACCATCCGAATGCAGCAAATATTTGCACTCTCATCATTTTACAGACACCCATCTCTACCAGTTACTACCCCTGCCACTCTTAGATGCCTTGGGTGATGCTGCTGTCTTACACAAGCATAACAAAATCTTTAAATGTAAATTAGATTTTTGTGGTCTCTGAAAAATTATTTCCTTTTATAGGGGTGTGTGGGGAGATCTTGAAATTCATTATCAAATTCAATTCTTGACAGAAAATTTATCCAGTTGTACATAAAATAAGCCAAACAGCTTATAACTGATAGGGCCCCAGTGGTTAGAGCACGGATCAAACTGTAATCTTCAATGGCCACAAGAGGAAAGATGGTGAGGTTCATTTATCATAGTTCAGAAGGGGGTGAAAAAACTTATGCTAATGGTTACTCCACTGGGTACAGGCAAAATGCAAAACACACTATAAATAAGAATTTCATTGCCGTTACTACCAGGTACACTCTGACCTAGAGTGGTAGTACCTGTTAGGGTCTCATCTATAGGTCAAATAGATCTAGTTCAGAAGGGGGTGAACAAAAATCCTGCTAATGGTTACTCCACTGGGTACAGGCAAAATTCAAAACACACTATAAATAAGAATTTCATTGCCGTTACTACCAGGTACACTCTGACCTGGAGTGGTAGTACCTGTTAGGGTCTCATCTATAGGTCAAATAGATCTAGTTCAGAAAGGGGTGAAGAAAAATCCTGCTAATGGTTACTCCACTGGGTACAGGCAAAATTCAAAACACACTATAAATAACAAGAATTTCATTGCCATTATGCAAGACACACTATAAATAGTAATTTCATTGTTATTACTACCAGGTACACTCTGATCTGGAGTGGTAGTACCTGTTAGGGTCTCATCTATAGGTCAAATAGATCTATTTGTGATAATGTCATTGTTGAGTGGTTTGATGAGCAAATCTGGTCGATTTGCTGTTTTATAATATTGGTTTGTATTTAGAGTTTTCCTTCTCTCAGTCCCAGCTATGGATTAAATAGTACCACTACTGTTCTTCAACAAGGATAACTTTGGTATCAAACCAGGAACTTTGCGATTCCTAGTCAAGTGCTTTTCTGACTGAGCTAAACCAGCCTCCCAAGTAAGTAAAATTATGAAATTTATTAAAGGGGTGAAAAAGTAAAACCATTTGAAATGGACACTTAGATCTGTTCCCCCCTCAAAAAAAATGTTTGCGTGAATCTATTAATTATTAATTAACACAAAATTTACACAAAATCGTAGGTATTTATTAATTTGTATACTTTTTAGTTAACCTGAATACTAATACTGAAAAAATAACTATTTCTAGTTTGTTCTTTATTCTGTGTATTGATGATTTTGGGTAATGTGACGTAAGCAGTGACATAGTTTCCATTACAGACAAATTGAGACTGAATCTCAATTATTAATAAATTACCATTATTGCTGATACAAAAGGAAAAAAATGTGTTTACAAATGAAGTATATCCTTTCACACCTAGCCTACCAGATAAGATTTTGAATGCTATCAACTTTTCTCTCTTCTGGCTGCTGAGTTTTTTTCATCATAACTTATCTATTTACACCCTGATACCATTCACTTCTAATATTACATAACATTCTTGTTGAACATCTTTCTGGTCTAATCGCTACAAATCTCAAGGACTCCTACTGATTTTCCATTAAGGGTCATGTGACCAACCAAGCAAGGTATGCACTAATTAGGATAATTATACTAACCAAGTGTTTACCTGTTTAAATGATTGGAAAGATGTATTTTGAAGACTGTATTCATCTTTCTAATTCATATATATAGGACAGGGTATCTCACATGATATATATTACACATTATACCATGAATATATATATATATATATATATATATATATATATATATATATATATTCAAGATTGAGAGAAAGTAAATATTTTATAATAATAATGTGTGCAAAGTGGTTTGAATTTTGTTTTTGTTTTTCTATTTATTTCAGTAAATGCAACATGTTTCCTGATTGTTTAAAATCCTTTTCAAGTCTATATATATATATATATATATATATATATATATATGCTTTATAATATGCTTGAGGCATTGTTTATATTGGTTTGGTGGTTGGTTTTGAAGGCTATCACAATGCAAGTGTAAAGAAAAGAGAAGGTAACTATGGTGTTTGTTAACCTGTGATTTATTCTTAATATTTCGAGATAAAAATCTCTTCTACAGAAGAACTGAAGCTGTTGCTAGTGGCTGTCCATTTGTTCTGTTTCATGCCTTCTAAACTCTCTGTCTGTGTTTGTGTATGTGTGCTTATGTGTGTTTGCCTGTTCAACAGTTTAGAAGGCATGAGACAGAACAAATGGACAGCCACTAGCAACAACTTCAGTTCTAGAGATCTTCTGTAGAAAAGATTTTTATCCCGAAATATTAAGAATAAATCACAGGTTAACAAACACCATAGTTACCTTCTTTTTTTTTACATTTGCATTGTGATAGCCTTCAAAACCAACCTATATCTATATATCTATATATATATAAACTTTGATATCATTTCATAATCTTTAAAACGTGACCAATTCTCATTTAAATGATCTCAAATTCTAACATGTGAAAAAACAACTCAGAATTGTACGTTAAATATCTTTTATTACAAATATCTGGAAAGGCCATTTAAACATTGAATTTTGAGTTGTTTTTGTACATGCTGTTAAAATTTGAGAACATTAGTATTTAGAATTGGCGAAGTTATTAGATTAAAAAATATCAATCTTTTTCTGAAACAGTGTTCATTGCAAATGATTTCAAATTTTTGACCCCCTCCCACCAATATATATATATATATATATATATATATATATATATATATTCTAAAAATATTTATTTCATACTGTTGGATTCACTTTTTCATACTGTCTTTTGAAAAAACAAAATACCTGGATATCTACATCTTTCTGGTAACTAACATGGTCTGTAGTGGCTGGAACCTTGAACTTTTTGATACTTTCTTATACATTTTTATACATATTTACATCAAACTCTTTTGAGTTTTCTTTATGGATTATAATGCTTCTGATTTAATAAAATTTATTTTATTTTATTTTCAAAACAGAATATGCATTTTCAAAATTTAAAAAGAATAAAAAATAAAAATAAAAATTCCACCTCCGGACTTGAACATTTCGTTTGTACCACTTTTGATTTTGTAACAGTTTAATCACACCGTCTCTCTATCACACACATCTCGCTCTTGATGAAGACCACTTCAATAAAGGGTCGAAACAGATTTCTGTCAGCGAATTATAACATCATGTTTGTTTTTTCTAAAAATATTTATTTTATATATATATATATATATATATATGAGAATGAATAAGATGGAATGAAAACATCACACAATGCTGTTAAAGAGAAAACAATTTATAACATAATCATAGCTATAACAGCATTGTGTGGTGTTTTCATTCCATCTTGTTCATTCTCATACTGTCGGAATCATTTCCTCTCTTAACTTATATAACGTCTATAGATGGTTTATCAGGTAAGTTGGTATTAGGATGGTTCTTATTTGAACCTTTCTTCCAACAGCAAAATCTTAGAATTGTTTACCATTTTCAATAAAGTTAGCAGTCTGATGAAATTCTTAGGTATACACAGATATACCTGTGGGTAGAAATAGATCTATAACCGCAAAATGACTGAATTTTCAGCCTTTTTTTTACTAAATATATATATATATATATCTCAAGAATCAGGACTTGAACTTGGAGCAAAAATTCCTAAAGAAATCAGAATGAAGGGAACATAGAATTTGACGAAGTGGCATCTTTGAAATCTTTTGATTTTTTTCAAAGCACATGAAGATATTTCAGACCAACAAAGATGGGGCTATTCTCAAAAGTTGCAACATAGACGAAAAGAAAACTGACCAGAATAGCCAACTTTTGGTCAAAGATATGCAAGGAACGTGATGGAGAAATGCAATTTGTCGAATTTGGTGTTGGAATCCGCCACTCAGCATGTCCTTTGAGAACACAGAACACAAAACGGTCTGTCTTGGAAAGTGTGAATTACCTAATGCAGGTGCTTGGAATAAGATCAAATTTATCAATAAAACTAGAACGTAGCTGCATTCTAATATGAGAGAACTTTTTAAAAAGACGTTCAGTTTAAAAGTTAGATTACTCTCATTAAATGAGATGTTTGTGTATGTATGTATGTATGTATGTGTGTGTGTGTATATATACATATATATATATATATATATATATATATATATATGGTGTCATAAAAGTATCGAGATTGAGCTGTATTTACCAAGATAGAAATGAGCAATGAATGGAACGTTAATTTTTTTCAGAATTCAAGGTGTCAAAAAGTACAAAAAATCTCGATACTTTTTTGACATACCTTGTGTATGTATGTATGTGTGTGTGTATATATATATAATTAGGCAGGTGATATTAAACAACACTGAACATTCCTTTTTCATGATCTTGATTTGTATATTTTCCAGTCTTCTAGCTATATTTCTAATGTTAGGATCCAGTTGATATAGGATTTTCCCCATACTATCAGCCTGGGCGCTTTCAACTGTTTCTTCAGTCATCATCAGGGGCTATATGTTTTGGCGTTAGTTCTTTTTTTTTTTTCCTAATAGTAGATAAGTTGATAATGTAAAACAATTTTATTAATAATTGAGGTTTGAATAAAAATAGAATCATGGAGAATGTGACTTAAATAACTAAGGGAATTGTGACTTGAGTAGTGATATAGTTTTGGTTACTGACAGACAATTATAATAAGATTAGAACAAAATCATTTGGTGAAATAGGTGATTTTTATGTGAAGGCCTTACCAACTTGCCTATGTTCAGGATACATTGATTGGAATTAGCAACAGTTTCTAAATATTAACCTCATCATGTCAACCCTTGTTGGGTTATTTTATGCCAAAAACGTTTTGTTCTCTTCATTCTTGATGGGTGTGTGTTTAAAATTCTGTTTTTGGACCAATTTTTCTTGACTTATTTTCTTCTATTTAACATATAGATGGGACCCTAACAGGTACTACCACTCCAGGTCAGGGTGGACCTGGGAGTAATGGCAATGAAGGAATACTCCTCACTCCCCAGAGCTTCAGAATTTAAACTTCACAATTAGATGCAGTTTAACGTCATACTCAGGACACATATATGATAAAAAGGGTTTGGTGTTTTGCCATAAAAGCAATACGGTCTGGGCAATCTCATAGGTGCTAGGGCTTGACGTGACAAGCAGATTGATCAGAGGGACCCATTTAACCACCTGCCGAGCTTAAGGGCCAAACTGGAGTGTTGTAAGTCATGGACTGCTCAGCCACCAGGATTCCGTCCTTAAGCATCATGGATTGCCACCCACTTGTTTTAACTAACCAGTTCTTAGTATATAAAGTTATGTATGTAGTTGTATGTCTGTTTCTTCTATTAACAAAAATATTTCTGACTTTACTATTAGGGTAAGATTATTCTTATTTAAGTACTAGCTTAAAAGTTGCCCTAACTGATTTGGTAACTTATATTGGATTTCTTTCTAGACTTAACCCAATTCCTTACTTTTATGGGGTGGCAAGTGGTTTTGTGTTTTTAAGGTTTAAAACGGTAGCTGGTTATTTTTGGTACATGTTCTTAGGGTTTACTTTTAACCCTTTGGTGGTTGTGCTGAAGAGGAAGGAATTCAAGGAACGAAAAAGAAAGAGACAAAGACAGAAGGTGGTTTATTGGTTTTGGCTTTATTCACCAGTCATAGCCACTACATGGCAAGGAAATATCTCCCTGGCCCGAAGTAGTAGCAGCGTCTAGATGCAGATAAGGCCTCAACTCGAATGACCGAGAGATTCTCTTGTGGGTCCCTTTTTTTCACACATGCATGGAGGGTTTTTGTCCAATGAAGGCTCATGGGTTTTTTTGTTGGTTTTTTTTTTTTTAAATTTTATTTTTATTTTTATCCCCACACTTTCAGACTGATACCCTTGTGAAAGATATGAACCCCTTCGTACCTCCAGCTATGGTTTAAATAGTACCACTGCTGTTCTTCTACAAGGATGGGTTTGGCATTAAATGACCAAATAAGTTAGACATGCCATTAAACAAAGAAACCAAATCATCTCTACAGCAAGCACCCAAATTATTTATTGTCAAACCTCGACTTTCACAGGTTTGAATATTCATAAGTTTGTCATCAATAATGAAATGGAATTTTTTGTTTTGTTTTGTAATTGACCGAGTAAACCCATTGATAACAGGCACAGATAAGAATACATAAAATGAATGAATAAGTTAACAAAAAACTTCAGTCTAAAATGCATAAAATATATGCATTATTAATCTTTCATCATTCACTGGCATAGATATAAGTATGGTAGATATATTATATCACGTACTGTAACTGCACTCTATTACCCTCACCCCTCTCCCTCCCACCCTCCCTCTCCCTCCCTCTCTCTCTCTCTCTGACAAAATTGTTGTTAATGATAAATTTATAAAATATTTTTTTAGTACAGATAGTCATCAATTTCCGACTGTGACTAAAAGGCATGACTAAATAATAAACATTAAAAACAAGGATAAGTTTTATAAAATATACTAACAAAATTATAAGTGATAAGCATCATAGAATCAACTAAAAAAAGAAACTTTAATATTACTACAGAAGTAGGTAAATAAAAGGACAAAGCCATGTTAGACTTTAGTTGATCGGTTGGATTTTATGGCATGTCAACCCTTGTAGGGTTATTTTATCCTGAAGACATTTTGTTTTATTCATTCTTATTGGGCATTCAAATTTTTTTCAAACTACATTTTTTCAAACTACATTTTTTCAAACACATTTTTTAATACTCATTTTTTTTTACCTATAGATGAGACCCTAACAGGTACTACCATTCCAGGTCAGAGTGTACCTGGTAGTAATAGCAATGAAATTCTTATTTATAGTGTGATTTGCATTTTGCCTGTACCCAGTGGAGTAACCATTAGCAGGATTTTTGTTCACCCCCTTCTGAACTAGATCTATTTGACCTATAGATGGGACCCTAACAGGTACTACCACTCCAGGGCAGGGTGGACCTGGGAGTAATGGCAATAAAGGGGTATTCCATATTCTCCAGAGTTCCAGAATTGAAACTTCACCACTAGATACAGTTTAATGTCATACCCAGGACACTAAGACCCTTAGCCACCGCCTTCTAGCACATATATGATAAAAAAGGTTGGAGGGTTGCCATAAGAGCAATAGGGTTGGGACAATCATATAGATACTAGGGCTTGGCGTGACCAGCTGATTGATTGGACCGCTTATCTAGCCTAAGTAAAGGCCGAAGTGGAGTGTTTCATGTCATGGACTGCTCAGCCACCAGGATTCTGTCCTTAAGCATCAGAGGTTACCACTCATAGCCGACAGATGGCCTCCTTGGGGGGGATTTTACCCCTCTGCAGAGGTGCAGTTGGTGTATTCTACAGGGGAAGTGAGTGAGAGGAGGAATGGATAGGGGAGTTGAGAAGGTGATTAAGTATATCTAGGGGTGGGGATGTCTATTCTGGTGATTATAATAAGAGGTGAAAATTGAACCAAAACAAATTGAAAACCTCAATGGTGTGTATTTAGTCCAGTGTGCTTTTTGGTCTGGATTATCCCTTTTTCCTCATGATCCTCTGTGGTTTTCTGGGGTAACAGGTGTAGAATCCATGTCTGTTTCTTGCCTCCTATCTTGATTAGTTTGATGATCTAAGATATATATATCTTATTATAATGGAGATTGTGGGTTTGTCTGTCTGTAACCGAAACTATATTACTACTCAAGTCACAATTCCCTTTGTTATTTACATCACATTTACCATGATTTTATTTTTATTTATACCTCAATTATTAATAAAATTGTTTTACATTACTTATACTGTTGACCATATTTACATACTAATAACATGCAATTATATTTATATATACAACAAAATAGCGGTTTACAGTATGAATGGAAAGGCTAATTTGCATATTGATCTTAAAAATTTGATTTTAATAATATATGCTTAGTATTATTGTTTTCTCATTGTTTGCTTTCATCTTTAATGAATATGAGCAAAAATCTCTTCAATAAATCTTAAAAGAAATCCCTTAACAAGAAGAAATAACTGTAAATATATTCTTTACTTCCTATTTTAACTAAACAGTTAAATTAGGAAATTTACCAATGAAAGACGGGAGTAACGGAAAATGATGGAAGAGTCAGTTTCAAAGTTGTTCTATTTTCAATCATACCCCCTCTGTTCCAAATCTTTTTATCTACATTCTTATTCAGTTTCATTAGCCTTTCTAATTTAATATGATATTTTATTATATTAAAACTTAAATACTTGCACCCGGAGGGTGCATATATTTGCTAGTATATATATATATATATATATATCATTAACTTGATGCTTCAATGGAGTCTAATAATAGATGAGAAAAACTTTCTCTCAGGGACCCCACTCTCAAAAAGTGTTTTTCATACTTTTGAGAAGAGTCCCTTGGAAAGGATTTTTCATTTATCCACTTCATTTCATTCATTTTTATTTCATCCATTCATTCATTTTACCATTAATTTTTAACTATATATATATATATATATATATATATATATATATATATTTGGGAGAATATGTGCTTAATTGAAGTCATACCTAATTTTGAAAGTTAATTAATTAATTAATCAATTAGGCGGGCATACCTATTAAATGTAAGGCTAAACAAATCGAGAAAAATCAATCTCTGTATGTACATTTCGGCCTATCAGGCCTCATCAGCAGAGCTATAGATAGAAAGACCGCCTTGAGCGTGATTCGAAACCCGACTGTCAAGCTGACAGGCGAGCATCTTACCCCTACACCAAACGGACCCTCTTAGATTTTTTTCGTTTTGTTCAGAAGTAGGTTCCTATTTCACTTCTAGTGACTTCTACACAACAGTATGAGAAGTCTGCTAAAAAAACCCATATCATAAATACATCGCTTGTGTATCTACTTCTCATATATATATATATATATATATATATATATATATATATATATATATATATATATATATATATGTATGTTACCTGTATGTGTGTTTATACTAATGTTAGTCTTACAAACTACAGCCATGTCAGTGCTACAGTATGGCTGCACCCCTTGGACTTCAACAAAATGCTTGAAAATAATTATTACTATTTCTACTTTCAAGCCTTTTAGTCTGCTATAAAAAAAAAAAAAATTGTAATTTTGCTAATAATTTCTATTTGATTCTGTTTTCACATTCATTTTTGCATCTAACTCTGATTGTCTGAAGTGAATCTGACATTAAAGAAGAAAGAAATAGTTTTGAAAAAATAGGCAGTAATTTGTGCATAGAATTTCTTTCTCAGTGGAAGTGTTTTGGAAAATCTTTTTTTGGGGGAAAAGATTTTTCTTCTTTTTGCAAAGCATAAAATCTAAAAAAGCAACCTAAAAAGAATTTTTTAAAAATTATATTGAGACAAATTTATATAAATATTCCAAATAAGAAAAAATTTAAAAATGGGGGTAAACAAGTTGGTATGATGAAAAATGCTTAAAGAATGAATTTTGTAAGTTTTGTTTTCTCCTGCATCCTCCATTTATTTAATGTATGTATTTACCACTCCTGTACTCAATCAGGATGCGACACAAGATCAATTTTTAAGCAGAGTTTAACAGGTTAAATTCCCTGCAATTGTTCTCAATTGATGCATCCTGTGGCTTAAAAGAAACAACATTCCTTTTTTTTTAATATGTGGATGAAAAGAGAATTTGTCAGAAGTAAGTGGAACATATGACCCCTAAAAGATAGATCAAAAATTCTTCCTAGCCATTGCAGTGCTACTGTACAGCTGCACCATTTGGACTTGAGGGAGGTAAATAAGGATGCTGCATGAACAAATCTTGGAAGCATCACCTCTCAAGGAAGCTGCTGTACAACTAGTTGCCCCCATCACACACTATCCAAGTAAAACAAACAAAACATGCTGACACTGCTGGAGAAGCAAGGACGAACCCATAAGTGTTCTACATGGACACACCAGTGTAGGCCAACCAGCAAATAAAACATCAATCAGTTCTGTGCGGATTCTGAATGCTGTGTGAAAGAACTTCCCAGGGCAATATCTGATAGGGACTGTTGGCGTTTTTTGTATATAAGGTATGTGCCAGATGTCCACTCTTATTTATAGACTCAGCGATAATCATGTGACCATATTCTTGGCCAATCACTGGCAGTACTCTGCTGCTGATATTGTTATTTATACTGGCTGTTCTGGTCATACCTACGCACATTGCTGTGAACCTTCGTGGACGACGGAACATAGGATTATATCACTGGACTTTTGACACTACGTAGGATTCCATAACTCAGGACTTATTCACTTATCAAAGGATTCTATAGCTCAGGACTTACTTACTTACTTTAAGTCCTTTTCAACTGGCCAAGGATGGCGGTCAGAAACTTAACACACACTATCCAAGTAAACCAAACAAAACATGCTGGACACTGCTGGAGAAGCAAGGACGACCCCATAAATGGTGTTCTACCTGGACACACCAGTGTAGGCCAACCAGCAAATAAAACATCAGTTGTGTGTGGATTCTGAATGCTGTGTGAAGGAACTTCCCGGGGCAATGTCTGATAGGGGGCAGTTCTTCAGAGAGAGTTATGGGTATTCATGCTGCCAACATGACTTGATGATACTATAGAAGGCTGGAAAATATATGGGGGGAAATAGATATCCGAATCAAGAAGTTCCTGCTGAGGAGGAACCAAAAACAAGCGAGTTCACCGTCTTCTCACAAGTCAGACTTTCTTTTGGTCAACACATTCTTCGTCTAACACCTGGAAAATCCGTCGTCGTAGTCGAAATAATCTTTAACAGTTCAAAATCACAATTCCTATTTAGTTTTGTTTCTGTTGGACTAAAGTCCATTTCTTAACTGGGTCATTCGCAAAGTGCTTCATCATCTTCGTCGACTGCTTCTGCTGCTGCTGACTCACTTGTCATTTATGGACATATTTACCCAAACATCCGGGCACATCAGTCGAACCTCGCATCCGTCCAGTGCCCAAATTGCATTTGTTTTTGCATGCAGGAGGATGCGAGTTCGATCCCGGCAGGCAAGACAATGTCTTGCTCTTTTTCCTTTCTCGTTCTCCATCACAGATACATGGAATTGGACAGAGCTGTATAAAACCTCTTGATAAACGTCCAATAAGGGCCATTTTAGCTTAGTCAAGGTTCTTGGTTTGATACTGGCTCTCACCAACTCGATGCATAAGAAGCACAATCTGAATCTGTGTGATAAAGTAGGGAGCTCCACTTCAGATGTAAAAACAATCTCCCTGGTCTAGCACTAGTGAAAAGGGGACAGACTCCCTCGTTGTCTGACTGATAGCAACAATAGACTATTCCGCTTACTTTACTTTATTACTATTATTAATTCGGGCAAAATACCAAACTAAGATTTTATCATTTATATTTCATCAATTCTGTTTTCTTGATACTTTTCTAAAAATAAAATAAATAAATAAATCTATAGAAATAATGGTTTTTCTCGGAATTCTAGATTATCTTTAATCCATACCAGTATTCGTAATGAGATCAAAAAAATAAATAGAGAGCCTCCTAAGGGACTACAGATGGTGGAGGAGGTCGTCACATACGAACTTAAAAATGGGGGCTTCATTGACAAACTCGGTCAATGCTTTGTAGGATTTGTGCTCAATAGAGCAACAAAAAAACTTAATAGTTATTAGTACTTTTCATTGCTGACAAAAATAAAAACATGAGTCACCATTTCCCACTTGTATAGAGAAAACAAGAATTATTATTATTATTATTATTTTTTTTTTTTTTTTAAATCAATATTCCCACTCGGGGTTTACTTATCTTGGTATATTGTGTACAACAGAATCTCTAAAATTTTTATAAGCCTTATGAGAGAAAACCAAAACCAAGAGAAGCACCAGGTATCTGATAACATTATCATCATCATCGGGTCATGCTGACGGTATGGATACCTATGACTCTCTCTCTCTCTCTCTCACAAATCGTCCCTATTGGTCATCGCCCCTCGGAAGTCTTCTGCACACCATCCAGAATCCGCACAGAGCTGATTAATCTAGGTTTTTGCTGACCAGCCTATACTGGTGTGTCCATCTGTGGGAGAATGTCACTTATGAGTTTGTCATTGCTGGCCTCAACTCCTACTAAATTAGGATTCTACTTTCCCAGTGTCACCTGGTCACATGATCCTCTAAGTAAATGAGAGGCCCTATTCTAGACGACTCTGAGGGGATACTTTGTCAATTAGACATTCAGTGATTTCCCACTGTTTTATCATTATTTTCAAACTATTCTACACTACCTGCTAAAATCATAGGCTAGGCCTATGCATTATTTAACAACACTGGCCACTAATTATTTGTTTTGTTTTGTTTTACGGCATATCAACCTCAGTGGGTTATTTAATGCCGATAAAATTTGGAAATAAATCAATTCTTAATGGATTATATAATATTGTTTATCAACTCATGTTTTTCTATTTAACCCATAGATGGAACCCTAACAGGTACTACCACTCCGGGTCAGAGTGGACCAGGGAGCAATGGTGATGAAGGGGTGCTCCACATTCCCCAAACCTCCAAAACTGGAACCTCACCATCAGATAGAGTTTAACATCATTCCCAGGACATGTAGACCCTCAGTCACCGCCTTCTAGCACCCATATGATAAAAAGGGCTTGCCATAAGGGCAATAGGGTTGGGACAATCGGCCACTAATTAGAACTATAGTAAGATAGCAAGCCTCTTGAAAAGAGCTATGTCCTTTATGTTCAAAGTAGTTGAGCATTGTATGTACTAACCTGTTTGTCACAGGATGTAACACAAGAACGAAACTCAGTCAGTAAAGCCTCTGCTAGGAATCACAAGGTTCCAAAGTTCGATACACACCCCTCACCAACTCAGCAAATGAGTAGCACAGCTTGGATCTGTGCAGTAAAGTGGGGAGCTGATGGTAGGTTTGGTGCCCCACCTCAGAGGCAAAAAGAATTCCCCTGATCTAACACTAGTGAAAAGGGATAGACTTCTTTGCGTGACCGACTGTTTCCAACAAAGGCCACTCTACGATTTTACTTTTTACAGCTGGTTTAAACTCACTTCCCTAGACTGGTTGCCTAATCTGTCCTAATATTTTCTTACAGCTGGAGGAGGGGAGAACAGATTGATTCACCTCTTTTGCAAAGTGAAACATGAAGAGCCTCATCCAGGACTTGAATTCAGATGACTAATTCCATTTTGTACCGTGATAACCATTGTGCCAAAAGTGTCTCTGTAGTATGGCATTGTAAGCATAGCTGAGTTCATCCCGCTGTTACATTAATCATAAGCATCTTATATTTGAATCAGGGTCTGTTAGATTTAAAATCGGAGGTGGGGAAAATTCCATAGCCGTTAGGGTTATGATTGGCATGATGATGACCCCAACTTCACCTTTTGGTAGACGCGATTTGGCGTGAGATAGTTTTAGCTTCAGATGCAACAGAGAATCCAGAGTGAGTGAACTTGTAGGTTGCCTGCTCTGAGTCGATTATCTCCCAACCCCATGGTGGAAACATGGGCTGGGTTGTGAAATAAAGCTTTATCAGAAAACAACCAAGTCTTGTTAATTGATTATTAAAACAATAAATGACCAGTCCAACAAGAAAGAATTACCAACCCTTAACAGAAAACCCTGAAGAGAAGTCAGCCTGAAGAAGATGCCGGCTGAGTTAGGACCAGTAAGCAGAAGTTAACAAGTAAAAGCCATCATCTATCATCCATCTGAGAAAAGGTGAGAAATATTCTCCCTAGGGAATTGTGTCTGTAACAAAGACCTTCAAAACTGGAATTGTGTCTTTCATTAATAGAAAATAAGGTCGGAAATGTCTATCGTTATTTTGTTAACTGAAGGGAATTATCACACCATTAGAAAAAAATTGAATTCATATCCTTATCTATGAGGTTGTTAGAATAAAACTGGAAATATCTATCTATCTATGGTTCGGTTTCCTTGAGTACCCCTTCATCGCCATTACTCCCAGGTCTACGCTGACCCGGAGTGTTAGTGCCTATTAGGGTCCCATCAGAAATTTTTTTTTTTAAATGTGTTTAAAAAATTGAGTTAAAAAAGAAGTTTCAATACCCACCAAGAATGAATAAAGCAAAATGTCTTTGGCATAAAATAACCCAACAAGGTTTGCCATGACGTAAAACCAACCAACCAGCTCACGGATTATATACACCCGAGTAAAGGGGTATATAACACTACCAATCATAATACCAAGTTAATGAGGGGCACCTCTTCAATATGACTTTGTCTACTATTAAACATATGGTGCATAAACTTTAGATACAAGTCTCTGTGATTTCCCATACACTACCCAGTAGTGATAGCCAAGATTCCCATGATCATGTCATCTTACAATGTATGGCCTGATAGTTTTCCTGATTTAATTCCCTTGAATTTGTCTCCATTGATGTCTGTTGTGACTTAAAAATAAACAAAATCCTTTTATTATATATGGATGAAAAGAAATTTCGTCGATGAAGTGGAATTTATGACCCCTATACATTTCATTGGCCAGAAAAGATAATCTAATTAAAGTATCCAATGGCAAATCATATAATATATATATATATATATATATATATATATATATATATAATATATATAAACACTGTGTCAGTGGATGACTTATTATATGCTCCCAAAAATTCGGTAGAGCTCTCTAGGGATGACTTAAATTAACTTTCACTGCTAGCACATATAAAGCAATGATTGTCTGTTTACAGACTGGATCTTTCTGGTGATCATAAAATATATAAACAAATGTATTTAATAGTTTAAACACCATCCCTTTACGGCCGAGAGGTTAACTAATCGGGTGGACAAAAAGTCAGTCAGATTTCACCTCCTGGTCCAGAGGTAGTTGTTGTGTCTAGCCACACTTAATTTTAATTTTTCAGACTGTTGTCCTCATCGTTATTGTGATATGTAAAAAGCCCATTTCAGGCTGCTGTATCCTCTGGCCTTCAGGTGTACCCTACCTATCCAAGCATAGCAATGAGATCTCAAAAGTTTTTCAACAGTGTTTGATCTACAGTCAAAACTACAAAACATTTCCAGGTTGGGTCAGTGTTATGCTCGGATAGACAGCGAACACTTGAAGAAGCCAGGAGGATACAGCAGCTGAAATGGGCTTTTTACATATCACAATAACGATGAGGACAACAGTCTGAAAAATTAAAATTAAGTGTGGCTAGACACAACAACTACCTCTGACCAGGAGTGAAATCTGACTGACTTTTTGTCCACCCGATTAGTTAACCTCTCGGCCGTAAAGGGATGGTGTTTAAACTATTAAATACATTTGTTTATATATTTTATGATCACCAGAAAGATCCAGTCTGTAAACAGACAATCATTGCTTTATATGTGCTGCAGTGAAAGTTAATTTAAGTCATCCCTAGAGAGCTCTACCGAATTTTTGGGAGCATATAAATAGTCATCCACTGACACAGTTGTTTATAATATATATATATATATATATATATATTATATATTATAATATGATTTGCCATTGGATACTTAATTAGATTATCTTTTCTGCCAATGAAATGTATAGGGGTCATAAATTCCACTTCATTCCGACGAAATTTCTTTTCATCCATATATCAATAAAAGGATTTTTGTTTATTTTAAGTCACAACAGACATCAATGGAAGAACATTCAAGGGAATAAATCAGGAAAACTATCAGGCCATACATTGTAGATGACATGATCATGGGAATTCTTGGCTATCCACTACTGGGTAGTGTAATGGAAATCACAGAGACTTGTATCTAAAGTTTATGCACCATATGTTAATAGTAGACAAAGTCATATTGAAGAGGTGCCCCTCATTAACTTGGTATTATGATTGGTAGTGTTATATACCCCTTTTACTCGGGTGTATATATAATCCGTGAGACTGGTTGGTTTGGTTTTTCGTCATGGCAAACCTTGTTGGGTTATTTTATGCCAAAGACATTTTGCTTATTCATTCTTGGTGGTGGTATTGAAACTTCTTTTTAAACTCAAATTTTTAACACATTTAAAAAAAAAAATTTCTGATGGGACCCTGAAATAGGCACTAACACTCCGGGTCAGCGTAGACCTGGCAGTAATGGCGATGAAGGGGTACTCAAGGAAACCGAACCATAGATAGATAGATATTTCCAGTTTTATTCTAACAACCTCATAGATAAGGATATGAATTCAATTTTTTCTAATGGTGTGATAATTTCCTTCCAGTTAACAAAAATAACGATAGACATTTCCGACCTTATTTTCTATTAATGAAAGACACAATTCCAGTTTTGAAGGTCTTGTTACAGACACAATCCCTAGGGAGAATATTTCTCACCTTTCTCAGATGGATGATAGATGATGGCTTTTACTTGTTAACTTCTGCTTTACTGGTCCTAACTCAGCCCGGCATCTTCTTCAGGCTGACTTCTCTTCAGGGTTTTCTGTTAAGGTTGGTAATTCTTTCTTGTTGGACTGGTCATTTATGTTTTAATAATCAATTAACAAGACTTGGTTGTTTTCTGATAAAGCTTTATTTCACAACCAGCCCATGTTTCACCATGGGGTTGGGAGATAATCGAACTCAGAGCAGGCAACCTACAAGTTCACTCACTCTGGATTCTCTGTGTGCATCTGAAGCTAAAACTATCTCACGCCAAATCGCGTCTACCAAAAAGGTGTGAAGTTGGGGTCATCATCATGCCAATCATAACCCTAACGGCTATGGAATTTCCCACTCCGATTTTAATCTAACAGACCCTGATTCAAATATAAGATGCTTATGATTAATGTAACAGCGCGGATATGAACTCAGCTATGCTTACAATGCCATACCTAACAGAGACACTTTTGGCACAATGGTTATCACGGTACAAAATGGAATTAGTCATCTGAATTTCAAGTCCTGGATGAGGCTCTTCATGTTTCACTTTGCAAAAGAGTGAATCAATCTGTTCTCCCCTCCTCCAGCTGTAAGAAAATATTAGGACAGATTAGGCAACCAGTCTAGGGGAAGTGAGTTTAAACCAGCTGTAAAAGTAAAATCGGTAGAGTGGCCTTTGTTGGAAAAACAGTCGGTCAGCAAAGAGTCTATCCCCTTTTCACTAGTGTTAGATCAGGGGAATCTTTTTGCCTCTGAGGTGGGGCACCAAACCTACCATCAGCTCCCCACTTTTACTGCACAGATCAAGCTGTGCTACTCATTTGCTGAGTGGTGAGGGGTGGTATCGAACTTTGGAACCTTGTGATTCCTAGCAGAGGCTTTACTGACTGAGTTTCGTTCTTGTGTTACATCCTGTGACAAACAGGTTCTAGTACATACAATGCTCAACTACTTTTGAACAATAAAGGACATAGCTCTTTTCAAGAGGCTTGCTATCTTACTATAGTTTCTAATTAGTGGCCGATTGTCCCAACCCTATTGCCCTTATGGCAAGCCCTTTTATCATATGGGTGCTAGAAGGCGGTGACTGAGGGTCTACATGTCCTGGGAATGATGTTAAACTCTATCTGATGGTGAGGTTCCAGTTTTGGAGGTTTGGGGAATGTGGAGCACCCCTTCATCACCATTGCTCCCTGGTCCACTCTGACCCGGAGTGGTAGTACCTGTTAGGGTTCCATCTATGGGTTAATAGAAAAACATGAGTTGATAAACAATATTATATAATCATTAAGAATTGATTTTTATTTCAAATTTTATCGGCATTAAATAACCCACTGAGGTTGATATGCCGTAAAACAAACAAAAACAAATAATTAGTGGCCAGTGTTGTTAAATAATGCATAGGCCTAGCCTATGATTTAGCAGTGTAGTGGTAGAATAGTTTGAAAATAATGAAAAAACAGTGGGAAATCACTGAATGTCTAATTGACAAAGTATCCCCTCAGAGTCGTCTAGAATAGGGCCTCTCATTTACTTAGAGGATCATGTGACCAGGTGACACTGGAAGTAGAATCCTAATTTAGTAGGAGTTGAGGCCAGCAATGACAAACTCATAAGTGACATTCTCCCACAGATGGACACACCAGTATAGGCTGGTCAGAAAGCAAGGTTAATCAGCTTCTGTGCGGATTCTGGATGGTCGTGTGCAGAAGACTTCGGGGCGATGACCAATAAGGGACGATTTGTGAGAGAGAGAGAGAGAGAGAGTCATAGGTATCCATACCGTCAGCATGACCGATGATGATGATATGTTATCAGATACCTGGTGCTTTCTTTGGTTTGGTTTTCTCTCATAAGGCTTATAAAAATTTTAGAGATTCTGTTGTACACAATATACCAAGATAGTAAACCCCAGTGGGAATATTGATTAAAAAAAAAAAAAAATAAATAATAATAATAATAATTCTTGTTTTCTCTATACAAGTGGGAAATGGTGACTCATTTTTATTTTTTGTCAGCAATGAAAAGTACTAATAACTATTAAGTTTTTTTGTTGCTCTATTGAGCACAAATCCTACCAAAGCATTGACCGAGTTTGTCAATGAAGCCCCCATTTTTAAGTTCGTATGTGACGACCTCCTCCACCATCTGTAGTCCCTTAGGAGGCTCTCTATTTATTTTTTTGATCTCATTTACGAATACTGGTATGGATTAAGATAATCTAGAATTCCGAGAAAAACCATTATTTCTATAGATTTATTTATTTATTTTATTTTTAGAAAAGTATCAAGAAAACAGAAATTGATGAAATATAAATGATATCTTAGTTTGGATATTTTGCCCGAATTAATAATAGTAATAAAGTAAAGTAAGCGGAAATAGTCTATTGTTGCTATCAGTCAGACAACGAGGGGGTCTGTCCCCTTTTCACTAGTGCTAGACCAGGGAGATTGTTTTTACATCTGAAGTGGAGCTCCCTATTTATCACACAGATTCAGATTGTGCTTCTTATGCATCGAGTTGGTGAGAGCCAGTATCAAACCAAGAACCTTGACTAAGCTAAAATGGCCCTTATTGGACGTTTATCAGAGGTTTTATACAGCTCTGTCCAATTCCATGTATCTGTGATGGAGAACGAGAAAGGAAAAAGGAGCAAGACATTGTCTTGCCTGCCGGGATCGAACTCGCATCCTCCTGCATGCAAAAACAAATGCAATTTGGGCACTGGACGGATGCGAGGTTCGACTGATGTGCCCGGATGTTTGGGTTAATATGTCCATAAATGACAAGTGAGTCAGCAGCAGCAGAAGCAGTCGACGAAGATGATGAAGCACTTTGCGAATGACCCAGTTAAGAAATGGACTTTTAGTCCAACAGAAACAAAACTAAATAGGAATTGTGATTTTGAACTGTTAAAGATTATTTCGACTACGACGACGGATTTTCCAGGTGTTAGACGAAAATGTGTTGACCAAAAGAAAGTCTGACTGTGAGAAGACGGTGAAACTCGCTTGTTTTTGGTTCCTCCTCAGCATGGAACTTCTTGATTCGGATATCTATTTCCCCCATATATTTTCCAGCCTTCTATAGTATCATCAAGTCATGTGGCAGCATGAAATACCCATAACTCTCTCTGAAGAACTGCCCCCTATCAGACATTGCCCCGGGAAGTTCCTTCACACAGCATTCAGAATCCACCACACAATGATGTTTTTTATTTGCTGGTTGGCCTACACTGGGTGTGTCCAGGTAGAAACACATTTATGGGGTCGTCCTTGCTTCTCCAGCAGTGTCCAGCATGTTTTTGTTTGGTTTACTTGGATAGTGTGTGTTAGTTCTGACCGCCATCCTTGGCCAGTTGAAAAGGACTTAAAGTAAGTAAGTAAGTCCTGAGCATAGAATCCTTTGATAAGTGAATAAGTCCTGAGTTATGGAATCCTACGTAGTGTCAAAAGTCCAGTGATATAATCCTATGTTCCGTCGTCCACGAAGGTTCACAGCAATGTGCGTAGGTATGACCAGAACAGCCAGTATAAATAACAATATCAGCAGCAGAGTACTGCCAGTGATTGGCCAAGAATATGGTCACATGATTATCGCTGAGTCTATAAATAAGGTGGACATCTGGCACATACCTTATATAACAAAAAACGCCAACAGTCCCTATCAGATATTGCCCTGGGAAGTTCTTTCACACAGCATTCAGAATCCGCACAGAACTGATTGATGTTTTATTTGCTGGTTGGCCTACACTGGTGTGTCCATGTAGAACACTTATGGGTTCGTCCTTGCTTCTCCAGCAGTGTCCAGCATTTTTGTTTGTTTTACTTGGATAGTGTGTGATGGGGGGCAACTAGTTGTACAGCAGCTTCCTTGAGAGGTGATGCTTCCAAGATTTGTTCATGCAGCATCCTTATTTACCTCCCTCAAGTCCAAATGGTGCAGCTGGTACAGTAGCACTGCAATGGCTAGGAAGAATTTTTGATCTATCTTTTAGGGGTTCATATGTTCCACTTACTTCTGACAAATTCTCTTTTCATCCACATATTAAAAAAAAAAGGGAATGTTGTTTCTTTTAGCCACAGGATGCATCAATTGAGAACAATTGCAGGGAATTTAACCTGTTAAAACTCTGCTTAAAAATTGATCTTGTGTCGCATCCTGATTGAGTACAGGAGTGGTAAATACATACATTAAATAAATGGAGGATGCAGGAGAAAACAAAACTTACAAAATTCATTCTTTAAGCATTTTTCATCATACCAACTTGTTTACCCCCATTTTTAAATTTTTCTTATTTGGAATATTTATATTAAATTTGTCTCAATATAATTTTTAAAAATTCTTTAGGTTGCTTTTTTAGATTTTATGCTTTGCAAAAAGAAGAAAAATCTTTTCCCCCAAAAAAAGATTTTCCAAAACACTTCCACTGAGAAAAATTCTATGCACAAATTACTGCCTATTTTTTCAAAACTATTTCTTTCTTCTTTAATGTCAGATTCACTTCAGACAATCAGAGTTAGATGCAAAAATGAATGTGAAAACAGAATCAAATAGAAATTATTAGCAAAATTACAATTTTTTTTTTTTTTATAGCAGACTAAAAGGCTTGAAAGTAGAAATAGTAATAATTATTTTCAAGCATTTTGTTGAAGTCCAAGGGGTGCAGCCATACTGTAGCACTGACATGGCTGTAGTTTGTAAGACTAACATTAGTATAAACACATACAGGTAACATACATATATAAATATATATATATATATATATATATATATTATATAATATATATATATATATATATGAGAAGTAGATACACAAGCGATGTATTTATGATATGGGTTTTTTTAGCAGACTTCTCATACTGTTGTGTAGAAGTCACTAGAAAGTGAAATAGGAACCTACTTCTGAACAAAACGAAAAAAATCTAAGAGGGTCCGTTTGGTGTAGGGGTAAGATGCTCGCCTGTCAGCTTGACAGTCGGGTTTCGAATCACGCTCAAGGCGGTCTTTCTATCTATAGCTCTGCTGATGAGGCCTGATAGGCCGAAATGTACATACAGAGATTGATTTTTTCTCGATTTGTTTAGCCTTACATTTAATAGGTATGCCCGCCTAATTGATTAATTAATTAATTAACTTCAAAATTAGGTATGACTTCAATTAAGCACATATTCTCCCAAATATATATATATATATATATATATATATTATATATAATATATAGTTAAAAATTAATGGTAAATGAATGAATGGATGAAATAAAAATGAATGAAATGAAGTGGATAAATGAAAAATCCTTTCCAAGGGACTCTTCTCAAAAGTATGAAAAACACTTTTTGAGAGTGGGGTCCCTGAGAGAAAGTTTTTCTCATCTATTATTAGACTCCATTGAAGCATCAAGTTAATGATTATATATATATATATATATATACTAGCAAATATATGCACCCTCGGGTGCAAGTATTTAAGTTTTAATATAATAAAATATCATATTAAATTAGAAAGGCTAATGAACTGAATAAGAATGTAGATAAAAAGATTTGGAACAGAGGGGGTATGATTGAAAAATAGAACAAACTTTGAAACTGACTCTTCCATCATTTTCCGTTACTCCCGTCTTTCATTGGTAAATTTTCCTAATTTAACTGTTTAGTTAAAATAGGAAGTAAAGAATAATATTACAGTTATTTCTTCTTGTTAAGGGATTCTCTTTAAGATTTATTGAAGAGATTTTTGCTCATATTCATTAAGATGAAAGCAAACAATGAGAAAACAATAATACTAAGCATATATTTATTAAAATCAAATTTTTAAGATCAATATGCAATTAGCCTTTCCATTCATACTGTAAACGCTTATTTTGTTGTATATATAAATATAATTGCATGTTATTAGTATGTAAATATGGTCAACAGTATAAGTAATGTAAAACAATTTTATTAATATTGAGGTATAAATAAAAATAAAATCATAATGGTAAATGTGATGTAAATAACAAAGGGAATTGTGACTTGAGTAGTAATATAGTTTTCGGTTACAGACAGACAAACCCACAATCTCCATTATAATAAGATATATATATCTTAGATCATCAAACTAATCAAGATAGGAGGCAAGAAACAGACATGGATTCTACACCTGTTACCCCAGAAAACCACAGAGGATCATGAGGAAAAAGGAGGGATAATCCAGACCAAAAAGCACACTGGACTAAATACACACATTGAGGTTTTCAATTGTTTTGGTTCATTTTCACCTCTTATTATAATACACCAGAATAGACATCCCCACCCCTAGATATACTTAATCACCTTCTCAACTCCCCCTATCCATTCCTCCTCTCCACTCACTTCCCTGTAGAATACACCAACTGCACCTCTGCAGAGGGGTAAAATCCCCCCCAAGGAGGCCATCTGTCGGCTATGAGTGGTAACCTCTGATGCTTAAGGACAGAATCCTGGTGGCTGAGCAGTCCATGACATGAAACACTCCACTTCGGCCTATTACTTAGGCTAGATAAGCGGTCCAATCAATCAGCTGCGTCAGCCCAAGCCCTAGTATTTTTCTATTTAGATTGTCCCAAAAACCCTAAATTGCTTTTATGGCAACCCTCCAACCTTTTTTATCAATATATGGCTAGAAGGCGGTGGCTAAGGGTTCTTAGTGTCCTGGGTATTGACATTAAACTGTATCTAGTGGTGAAGTTTCAATTCTGGAACTCTGGAGATTATGGAATACCCCTTTATTGCCATTACTCCCAGGTCCACCCTTGCCCTGGAGTGTAGTACCTGTTAGGGTCCCATCTATAGGTTCAAATAGATCTAGTTCAGAAGGGGGGGTGAACAAAAATCCTGCTAATGGTTACTCCACTGCGGTACAGGCAAAATGCAAATCACACTATAAATAAGAATTTTCATTGCTATACTACCAGGTACACTCTGACCTGGAATGGTAGTACCTGTTAGGGTCTCATCTATAGGTAAAAAAAATGGAGTATTAAAAAATTGTGTTTGAAAAAATGTAGTTTGAAAAAATGTAGTTTGAAAAAAATTTGAATGCCCAATAAGAATGAATTTAAAACAAAATGTCTTCAGGATTAAAATAACCCTACAAGGGTTGACATGCATAAATCCAACGACGAAACTAAAGTCTAACATGGCTTTGTCCTTTTATTTACCTACTTCTGTAGTAGTAATATTAAAGTTTATTTTTTTAGTTGATTCTATGATGCTTCACTTATAATTTTGTTAGTATATTTTTATAAAACTTATTCCTTCGTTTTTAATGTTTTATTATTTTAGTCATGCCTTTTTAGTCACAGTCGGAAATTGATACTATCTGTACTAAAAAAATATTTTATAAATTTATCATTAACAACAATTTTGTCAGAGAGAGAGTGAGAGGGAGCGAGGGAGGGTGGAGGGAGAGGTGGTGAGGGTAATAGAGTGCAGTTACAGTACCGTGATCATAATATATCTACCATACTTATATCTATGCCAGTGAATGATGAAAGATTAAATAATGATATATTTTTTATGCATTTTAGACTGAAGGTTTTGTTAACTATTCATTCATTTTATGTATTCTTATCTGTGCCTGGTTATTCAAATGGGGTTTTACTCGCGTCAATTGACAAAACAAAACAAAAAATTCCATTCATTATTTTGATTGACAAACTTATGAATATTCAAACCTGTGAAAGTCGAGGTTTGACAATAAATAATTTGGGTGCTGCGTTAGAGATGATTTGGTTTCTTTGTTTAATGGCATGTCTAACTTATTTGGTCATTTAATGCCAAACCCATCCTTGTAGAAAGAACAGCAGTTGGTACTATTTAAACCATAGCTGGAGGTACGAAGGGGTTCATATCTTTCACAAGGGTATCAGTCTGAAAGTGTGGGGGATAAAAATAAAAATAAAATTTAAAAAAAAAAAAACCAACAAAAAAAACCCATGAGCCTTCATTGGACAAAAACCCTCCATGCATGTGTGAAAAAGGGACCCACAAGAGAATCTCTCGGTCATTCGAGTTGAGGCCTTATCTGCATCTAGACGCTGCTACTACTTCGGGCCAGGGAGAGATATTTCCTTGCCATGTAGTGGCTATGACTGGTGAATAAAGCCAAACCAATAAACCACCTTCTGTCTTTGTCTCTTTCTTTTTCGTTCCTTGAATTCCTTCTCTTTCAGCACAACCACCAAAGGGTTAAAAGTAAACCCTAAGAACATGTACCAAAATAACCAGCTACCGTTTTAAACCTTAAAAACACAAAACCACTTGCCACCCCATAAAAAGTAAGGAATTGGGTTAAGTCTAGAAAGAAATCCAATATAAGTTACCAAATCAGTTAGGGCAACTTTTAAGCTAGTACTTAAATAAGAATAATCTTACCCCTAATAGTAAAAGTCAGAAATATTTTTGTTAATAGAAGAAACAGACATACAACTACATACATAACTTTATATACTAAGAACTGGTTAGTTAAAACAACTGGGTGCAATCCATGATGCTTAAGGACGGAATCCTGGTGCTGAGCAGTCCATGACTTAACACTCCAGTTTGGCCCTTAAGCTCGGCAGTGTGGTTAAATGGGTTCCTCTGATCAATCTGCTTGTCACGTCAAGCCCTAGCACCTATGAGATTGCCCAGACCGTATTGCTTTTATGGCAAAACACCAAACCCTTTTATCATATATGTGTCCTGAGTATGACGTTAAACTGCATCTTAATTGTGAAGTTTAAATTCTGAAGCTCTGGGGAGTGAGGAGTATTCCTTCATTGCCATTACTCCCAGGTCCACCCTGACCTGGAGTGGTAGTACCTGTTAGGGTTCCCATCTATATGTTAAATAGAAGAAAAATAAGTCAAGAAAAATTGGTCCAAAAACAGAATTTTAAACACACACCCATCAAGAATGAAGAGAACAAAACGTTTTTGGCATAAATAACCCAACAAGGGTTGACATGATGAGGTTAATATTTAGAAACTGTTGCTAATTCCAATCAATGTATCCTGAACATAGGCAAGTTGGTAAGGCCTTCACATAAAAATCACCTATTTCACCAAATGATTTTGTTCTAATCTTTTATAATTTGTCTGTCAGTAACCAAAACTATATCACTACTCAAGTCACAGATTCCCTTAGTTATTTAAGTCACATTCTCCATGATTTTCTATTTTTATTCAAACCTCAATTATTAATAAAATTGTTTTACATTATCAACTTTCTACTATTAGGAAAAAAAAAAAAAAGAACTAACGCCAAAACATATAGCCCCTGATGATGACTGAAGAAACAGTTGAAAGCGCCCAGGCTGATAGTATGGGGAAAATCCTATATCAACTGGATCCTAACATTAGAAATATAGCTAGGAAGACTGGAAAATATACAAATCAAGATCATGAAAAAGGAATGTTCAGTGTTGTTTAATATCACCTGCCTAATTATATATATATACACACACACATACATACATACACAAGGTATGTCAAAAAAGTATCGAGATTTTTTGTACTTTTTGACACCTTGAATTCTGAAAAAAAATAACGTTCCATTCATTGCTCATTTATCTTGGTAAATACAGCTCAATCTCGATACTTTATGACCCATATATATATTATATATATATATATATATATATGTATATATACACACACCACACACACATACATACATACATACATACAAACATCTCATTTAATGAGAGAATCTAACTTTTAAACTGAACGTCTTTTTAAAAAGTTCTCTCATATTAGAATGCAGCTACTTTTCTAGTTTTATTGATAAATTTGATCTTATTCCAAGCACCTGCTTAGGTAAATTCACACTTTCCAAGACAGACCGTTTTGTGTTCTGTGTTCTCAAAGGACATGCTGAGTGGCGGATTCCAACACCAAATTCGACAAATTTGCATTTCTTCCATCACGTTCCTTTGCATATCTTTGACCAAAAGTTGGCTATTCTGGTCAGTTTTTCTTTCGTCTATGTTGCAACTTTTGAGAATAGCCCATCTTTGTTGGTCTGAAATATCTTCATGTGCTTTGAAAAAAATCAAAAGATTTCAAAGATGCCACTTCGTCAAATTCTATGTCCCTTCATCTGATTTCTTTTAGGAATTTTGCCCAAGTTCAAGTCCTGATTCTTGAGATATATATATATATATATTAGTAAAAAAAAGGCTGAAAATTCAGTCATTTTGCGTTATAGATCTATTTCTACCCACAGGTATATCTCTGTATACCTAAGAATTTCATCAGACTGCTAACTTATTGAAAATGGTAAACAATTCTAAGATTTTGCTGTTGGAAGAAAGGTTCAAATAAGAACCATCCTAATACCAACTTACCTGATAAACCATCTATAGACGTTATATAAGTTAAGAGAGGAAATGATTCCGACAGTATGAGAATGAACAAGATGGAATGAAAACACCACACAATGCTGTTATAGCTATGATTATGTTATAAATTGTTTTCTCTTTAACAGCATTGTGTGATGTTTTCATTCCATCTTATTCATTCTCATATATATATATATATATATATATAAAATAAATATTTTTAGAAAAAACAAACATGATGTTATAATTCGCTGACAGAAATCTGTTTCGACCCTTTATTGAAGTGGTCTTCATTCAGAGCGAGATGTTGTGATAGAGAGACGGTGTGATTAAACTGTTACAAAATCAAAAGTGGTACAAACGAAATGTTCAAGTCCGGAGGTGGAATTTATTTTTATTTTTTATTCTTTTTAAATTTTGAAAATGCATATTCTGTTTTAAAATAAAATAAAATAAATTTTATTAAATCAGAAGCATTATAATCCATAAAGAAAACTCAAAGAGTTTGATGTAAATATGTATAAAAATGTATAAGAAAGTATCAAAAGTTCAAGGTTCCAGCCACTACAGACCATGTTAGTTACCAGAAAGATGTAGATATCCAGGGTTTTTGTTTTTCAAAAGACAGTATGAAAAAGTGAATCCAACAGTATGAAATAAATATTTTTAGAATATATATATATATATATATATATATATATATATATATTGTGGGAGGGGTCAAAATTTGAAATCATTGCAAGAACACTGTTCAGAAAAAGATTGATATTTTTAATCTAATAACTTCGCAATTCTAAATACTAATGTTCTCAAATTTAACAGCATGTACAAAAACAACTCAAAATTCAATGTTTAAATGGCCTTTCCAGATATTTGTAAATAAAAGATATTTAACGTACAATTCTGAGTTGTTTTTTCACATGTTAGAATTTGAGATCATTTAAATGAGAATTGGTCACGTTTTAAAAGATTATGAAATGATATCAAAGTTTAATATTATATAGATATATAGATATAGGTTGGTTTGAAGGCTATCACAATGCAAAAAAAAAAAAGAAGGTAACTATGGTGTTTGTTAACCTGTGATTTATTCTTAATATTTCGGGATAAAAATCACAGAAGATCTCTAGAACTGAAGTTGTTGCTAGGCTGTCCATTTGTTCTGTCTCATGCCTTCTAAACTGTTGAACAGGCAAACACACATAAGCACACATACACAAACACAGACAGAGAGTTTAGAAGGCATGAAACAGAACAAATGGACAGCCACTAGCAACAGCTTCAGTTCTTCTGTAGAAGAGATTTTTATCTCGAAATATTAAGAATAAATCACAGGTTACAAACACCATAGTTACCTTCTCTTTTCTTTACACTTGCATTGTGATAGCCTTCAAAACCAACACCAAACCAATATAAACAATGCCTCAAGCATATTATATAAGCATATTATATATTATATATATATATATATATATATATAGACTTGAAAAGGATTTAAACAATCAGGAAACATGTTGCATTTACTGAAATAAATAGAAAACAAAAACAAAATTCAAACCACTTTGCACACATTATTATTTATAAATATTTACTTTCTCTCAATCTTGAATATATATATATATATATATATATATATATATATATATATTATATATTCATGGTATAATGTGTAATATATATCATGTGAGATACCCCTGTCCTATATATATGAATTAGAAAGATGAATACAGTCTTCAAAATACATCTTTCCAATCATTTAAACAGGTAAACACTTGGTTAGTATAATTATCCTAATTAGTGCATACCTTGCTTGGTTGGTCACATGACCCTTAATGGAAAATCAGTAGGAGTCCTTGAGATTTGTAGCGATTAGACCAGAAAGATGTTCAACAAGAATGTTATGTAATATTAGAAGTGAATGGTATCAGGGTGTAATAGATAAGTTATGATGAAAAAAACTCAGCAGCCAGAAGAGAGAAAAGTTGATAGCATTCAAAATCTTATCTGGTAGGCTAGGTGTGAAAGGATATACTTCATTTGTAAACACATTTTTTTCCTTTTGTATCAGCAATAATGGTAATTTATTAATAATTGAGATTCAGTCTCAATTTGTCTGTAATGGAAACTATGTCACTGCTTACGTCACATTACCCAAAATCATCAATACACAGAATAAAGAACAAACTAGAAATAGTTATTTTTTCAGTATTAGTATTCAGGTTAACTAAAAAGTATACAAATTAATAAATACCTACGATTTTGTGTAAATTTTGTGTTAATTAATAATTAATAGATTCACGCAAACATTTTTTTGAGGGGGGGACAGATCTAAGTGTCCATTTCAAATGGTTTTACTTTTTCACCCCTTTTTTTTGGTTTAGCTCAGGTGGGGAATCGCAAATTGGTTTTGATACCAAAAGTTATCCTTGTTGAAGAACAGTAGTGGTACTATTTAATCCATAGCTGGGACTGAGAGAAGGAAAACTCTAAATACAAACCAATATTATAAAACAGCAAATCGACCAGATTTGCTCATCAAGCCACTCAACAATGGCAATCAAATAGATCTATTTGACCTATAGATGAGACCCTAACAGGTACTACCACTCCAGGTCAGAGTGTACCTGGTAGTAACGGCAATGAAATTCTTATTTATAGTGTGTTTTGAATTTTGCCTGTACCCAGTGGAGTAACCATTAGCAGGATTTTTGTTCACCCCTTCTGAACTAGATCTATTTGACCTATAGATGAGACCCTAACAGGTACTACCACTCTAGTCAGAGTGTACCTGGTAGTAACGGCAATGAAATTCTTATTTATAGTGTGTTTTGCATTTTGCCTGTACCCAGTGGAGTAACCATTAGCATAATTTTTTTCACCCCCTTCTGAACTATGATAAATGAACCTCACTATCTTCCCTCTTGTGGCCATTGAAGATTACAGTTTGATCCGTGCTCTAACCACTGGGGTCCTATCAGTTATAAGCTGTTTGGCTTATTTTATGTACAACAGGATAAATTTTCTGTTAAGAATTGAATTTGATAATGAATTTCAAGATCTTCCCACACACCCCTATAAAAGGAAATAATTTTTCAGAGACCACAAAAATCTAATTTACATTTAAAGATTTTGTTATGCTTGTGTAAGACAGCAGCATCACCCAAGGCATCTAAGAGTGGCAGGGGTAGTAACTGGTAGAGATGGGTGTCTGTAAAATGATGAGAGTGCAAATATTTGCTGCATTCGGATGGTTATTTTGTCCCATGAGGCTAAGAGAATTATCCGAGGAAAACACAAATCTGCCCAGTGGAAATAACTCATCTGTGTGAGTTGTTTCTGGCTCGAGCCTTCAAGCTTTATTGACAACACTAGAATGGTGCTCATCAAAATCACAGGATGATGCTTGATAAAAAGACCAATCCTAATGCAAACAGAGTGTAGTATCTGTTTACTTGGCCTAAGAACAGAATATCAGAACTGCCTTAACTTATTTTTTTAAGGGTTTTGGCATACAGGCTAATTACAGTACCTGCTGTTAGTGTGTAGTCACCCATCTAAATAGTGACCAGACTCATCAATGCCTTAACTTGTTATTATTAAGCTTTACATGGTCTGGCACACAGGCTACTACAGTACCTGCTGTTAGTGAGTAGTCGCCCATCTAAATAGTGACCAGACTCACCAATGCCTTAACTTGATATTTATTAAGCTTTACATGGTCTGGCACACAGGCTACAGGTTAATTACAGTACCTGCTGTTTTTGTAAAGGATTATTTTGTGGTAAAAATGTTTTTTTCTTCTAAAAACAAATTGTCGGGGTGTGAGATTACAGTAATCTATTTTACTTTTCAGGTGAGTTCCCGTAAGTGGTATTGTGGATGTATTTCATATCAAATTCATAATTTTTTATATATTTTTATTCTTGCAAGAAAGACAAAATGAAATCTTTCATGTTATTTGCGTTGAAAATCTTTTTCTGGTAGGAGCATAAACTTCACATTCTATGAGGAAGTGTTTAACAGTGCACAGTGTTTGACATGTTACACATCATATGTAACAAGGAAACCTGGAATGATAACTGAAACCATATAATCTCTTGCAAAAACAAAAAAAACAATGACTTCACCATAGAATAACCCAATGAGGGTTGACATACATAAAATCCAAACAACCTAACCTTTCCATCACAAAAGTACGGGTATGCTAGGTATGACACTTAATTATATCTGGTTAGGCTTCAGTTTTCGAATTTTAGGGAGTATTGAGTATTCCTATCTAATTTGTACAGTTTTATGGTCTCAAGTATTCCTATCTAATACTAATAATGTATACATGATTATATGGTTTCAATTAACTATTCCTCTTTAATAATAATAATAATAATAATAATAATTTGTTTGTACACTCTTATAAGATATGTGTCCGGGTATGGTTAAACTGCATCTTGTGCTGAGGTTCCAATTTTGGAGCTCTGGGAGTGTGGAGTACCCCTTCATTGCCATTACTTTCAGGTCCACTCTGACGTAGAGTGGTAGAAACTTAAGTTCCATCTATGGGTTAAAAAGAAAAAATGAGTTAAAAAATTTGTTTAAAAAAAAAAAAAAAAAAAAAAAAAAAGAATTATTCAAATTATTCTTTTAAAACATTTTTTAAACAAATTTTTTAATCCCATTTTTTTAAAATTTAATCCATAGATGGGACCCTAACAGGTACTACCACTACCTAGAGTTTGATAAAAGTTCTGAAGGCAATGATTTTTCTCAAACAGCTGATGAGATATTTTGTCAAAATGATAAAAACATGAAAATACCCTTGTAGATTGAATAAAGGGTTGGGTTCAAAGTTTTGTGATGGCTCTCAATTACGACAAGAAGTTTTTAAGAAGGCTCCCAAGTCTGACAAGAAATACCTGAAGAAGGCCGGAGGGCACATCAGCCGAAATGTTGTACAGATAACAATAAAGATGAGGACAATAGTCAGAATAATCTAATACTAATTATCAAGCCTCATCTCAAAAATTCAGAGGAATGAAAATATCTCATAATGAGGAGATAATTTTGAATTTTAGATATTTTGAAAAAAAAAAAAAAAAAAAATTCTTAACTATAAAATTGTACTTTTAAATGTCATATTGTGAGATGAGATAATTTTTTTTTAAATTCCTTTTTTAAAAGCTTTTATCATTTTCTTTAAGTTGTCTAAACTTCTAAAATTAAATATTTTCATTATTCCACAAATTTTTTGACAAGTATTTCATTATCGTTTCCTAAGATGATGTATTAGTGAAAAATAAAAGAAAAAAAAAAAGAAAAAGAAAGTCGGTATTGAAATGTTAAGAAAGGAAGATATTCATCAAGACAGAAGAATGCATGAACTGTACACACATTGGAATGCAGTTAATAAACCCCTTCACATTAACCCACTTTCCCCCTGTCAGTACATTGGGTAATAAAAGAAATCTGCAGTAATCAAGTGCTTCCCTCTGTGATAAGAATTCTGGATTTTAAGAGATTGAAGTTTATAACGAGTGCATTGATAATGAAAAGCTTTATCTTAATGACCAATTAAACTTGAGAATACGTACAATGCCTACAAGTATGGGTGCCTTCCAATAGAGCACCAGTTAGCGCTGTCGGTAGAGCACTTGCCAGGGGATCTCTAGGTTCCGGATTTGATCATTTGTTAGTGTAGTTATATGGTTTCAAGTATTCCTATCTAACACCAATAATTTGCAAACAATTATATAGTTTCAAGCGTGTGGTGTAATGGTTAAAGTCATGGGAAATGGACTTGTAGACCCGAGTTCAAATCCTGGACGTGGTAATTGCATTTCACTTAGCGCTAATACCCTTGGGAAAAGTATGAATCCTACTCTCCCTCCAGCTATGGGTAAATAGCAGGGCAGACTGGGTTCTTTAACCAGTCTAGGAGAAGGAAAACTCTGAATTCAAACCTGTTGAACTCCACTTAAGAAATTGACCTTGTGTCGTATCCTGCTCGCGCAGAGTGTGTGTGTGTGTGTGTGTGTGTATATATATATATATATATATATATGGTTTCAAGTAAATAAAATAGCAAATAATTATAGATTCAAGTAGCTATTCCTTATGATTTGTATACAGTAATATGGTTTCAAGTATTCCTATCTAATACTAATAGGTTTCAAGCAGATCTATAAGATTGAGTCAAAAAGTAATGCCATTTTGTTTAGGACAGGTATAATTATTAACACAGGAACATGTATCATACATTAAAATGAAGCTGGTCCTCTGTGGATCATATCACTACTTCTCCACATAAGTCACCGTTTCTCTCAATAGCAATGTTCCTCCTTCGAATGAGAGCATGTATCCCTGCCCTTTAATTCTGTTGATTGTTCTTTGAGACACTTCTGGACAACCTTACCACATTCTCCATACTCACCAGATTTAGTGCCTTCAGACTATCATCTCTTCAGTCTCATGAAAGAGGGTTTGAGAGGCTAACATTATTCTAGTGAGGAGGAAGTGAAATCTGTAGTGAAAAAGTGGCATGTTCCTGTGTTGGTAATTATACCTGTCCTAAACAAAATGTCATTACTTTTTGACTCACTCTCGTATTTGATTTGGTTTGGTTTGTTTTACGGCATATCAACCTCAGTGGGTCATTTAATGCCGATAAAGTTTTGAAATAAATCAATTCTTAATGGATAATACAATTTTTTTATAATTACATTTTTCTATTTAACCCATAGATGGGACACTAACAGGTAATACCACTCCGGGTCAGAGTGGACCAGGGAGCAATGGTGATGAAGGGGTGCTCCACATTCCCGAAACCTCCAAAACTGGAACCTCACCATCAGATAGAGTTTAATGTCATTCCCAGGACATGTAGACCCGTAGCCACTGCCTTCTAGCACCCATATGATAAAAAGGGGTTGGGACTTGCCATAAGAGCAATAGGCCAATCATATAGGTGCTAGGGCTTGACGTGACCAGCCGATTGATCGGAGGGGGCCTCTCTGACCACCCATCTAGCCCTCTCGTATTTGACTCATAGCTGGAATTTTAGCTCAGAGTGAACCTGGGAGTAATAGCAGTAATGGGGGTACTCCATACTCAACAGTTCCAGAACTGGAGCCTCACCACTGGTTTAGTGTTATACCCTTTGTTTTTGGAAGAGGGTTTTTCTTTCTCTATAAGGGATACATTCAGCATATTGTATGCTCTGCCGTCAGGGTTGACAGATTTAGGGAGGAACATTTTTTTATGCCCAAGTCATCGTCTTCCTTTGCCAACAATTTATATTTTAAGAATTGAGCCTAGAAAGCTTCTGGCACAACAATGGAAACTGATAGACCCACTGCTCTGCCTTAGGGTTGCAGATTCCGTTTACTACTTTAGGACTTTTTGCATTGCATGGCAGGTGCCATAGGGGAGTTTTATACTTTTACATACTGCTTTTAAATTTTGCTCAAGAAAAGAGAAAAGAAAGAAAAAAGAAAGAAAAAAGAAAGAAGAAAAGAAAGAAGAAAAGAGTAATAAACAAAAATCATGGGGTTGCTATGCATCCTTGGTAGCATTGATGTGACTATTCTCATTCTAATTGAGATTTACCTAAACCTGTGGAAATTCTATGTTTTAATTATTAACTAATAATGGTCACTGTTTCAGCTTTTGCTGGAATGACGTACCAAAGGCAGTATTATTGGTAGAGTGCTCAATATGAAATAGAGCTGTTATATAATATAATAAAATAAATATATAAAGGTTTTACATATCTATTTATTAGGTGATAAAGGAACATTCATGACCATATTGGTTTCATGCGAGGCAATCATCAGGTTTCAAATGCAAGGAAAATCAAAAAAAATTCAGAAAATTCAATAGACATGGGATGTGTATGATTGGATAAAATGATGTGCGTATGTATGTGGTGGAAATTCTATGTTTTAATTATTAACTAATAATAATAATTTATTTGCACACACTTATATGGTTTTAAGCATTCCTAATTAATCCTAATAATTTGCAGTGTTATGGTTTCAAGTATTATAATAATAATAATAATAATAATAATAATAATTTGTTTGCACACACTTATATGGTTTTAAGCATTATTATTTAATAATAATAGTAATAATTTGTTTGCACACACTTTTATAGTTTCAAGTATTCCTATCTAATACAAATAATTTAAGCACAATTATATGGTTTCAAATATTCCTGTCAAATAATAATTTGATCAAATTTGACTCATAGATGAGACCCTCACAGGTACTACCATTCCAGATATGAGTGGATCTGGGAGTAATATCAACTCAACAACCTCCAAAACTTGAGCCTTACTACCAGATGCAATTTCATGTCATACCCACAAAAATACGGATAAACTAGTCAAAAATAAAATTGATTTTAGAAGAACAAAGAAAAAATTTAGAATGCGAGTTTACTGATTAACAGCTCAAAATAGGAAGAATTATTATGTTCTTTTTAAGAAGGCAATTTTTTAGGAGGCAATTTCAGTTAATATATTAAAAAAAGAAAAAGAAAAACCAAAACAAAAGTAAGAATAAAAAGAAAAAAAAAGAAAAAAAGACAAAAAAAGTAACAATAAAAAGAACGGAAAGAAAAAATTCTTCAAGATGGATTGCCAAAATAATGTTTCTCTTCTAATAATGATTCATGTGGATCATAACATTTATGGCCCTAAAACGAGGCTCCTCTCTCACCCCCACCCACTAACCCCCTCATTGCCAAATTTGCTTTCTATGAGGGGAAAATTGAACAGTATTGGCATTTAGGATTACAAAATTATGAAGGCTAGACCTCGTTTTTTTTTTGCTCCCCTCTCTTCCTGCTTAAAGTGTCAATTCCAACAACTTACAGAAGATACTCATAATTATTTGGACAACAAAAGACATAAAACAGAAATTAAGGGAATATTATCTCTAATTAGTTGATTATACATACATACATACATACATACATATATATATATATATATATATATATATATATATTTTTTTTTTTTTTCTTTCATCAAAAGTTGCTACCACGTTTTCATTGTAGTGACATTAATAATTAATCCAACAGGACTCAATATATTTTGCAAAATATAGAGCATTTGTAGAAAAAAAGCGTTTTTTGTTTCTTTCTCTCTACCACAGTTTTGGTGTTTCAGGTACACCTTCCTCAGGAGAACTAAAAAATTATAGGTAGCTATGGGCTGGGTTAGCTCAGTCGGTAGAGCGTTCGGCTAGAAACCACAAGGTTCCTAGTTCGATACCGGTCCTCACCAACTCAGCGTATGAGTAGCGCAGGGATCTGTGCGGTAAAGTTAGGAGCTGATGGTAGGTGTGGCGCTCCACCTCAGGTGCTAAAACAATCTCCTTAGTCTAGCACTATTGAAAAGGGGATAGACTCCCTCGCTGACTGGTTGATACTGACTTTAGGCCGCCCCGTCAACTTTACTTTTACTTTATATATATGAGAAAGGTTTGGTGTGAAACCAAAGTGTAAGAATGGAAAGAGTTTGGAAAATTAGATTGATATGTTTTGCGAGCGTCTAGAACCAATGTAAATTTATTCTGATGAATTTATATACAAGTTAAAATAGCATGGACATGAAGTGAACAGAGCTGGGCAAGTGATAGTAAAAATAAAAATTGGATAAAATTCTGGCATATATATATATATATATATATATATATATTATAAAAAAGGGAATGACTCACCAGTAAAAGATATTGAGTTAATCCCAAATACTTGGTTGACAAAAGTATTAATTGGATAAGTCAGTGTTCTAACAAATATAAAGTGCTCAATACGTTAGTAGAGTGGATTTATTGCAATTACATAATTATTAATCATTATTATTGTTAATTATTACATAATTGCAATATTGACTTCAGCAATTAACTGTAATTAATCAATATCTTGATTAATTCAGTGGAAATTAACCCTGAAGATCCTTATAGTGAAACTCGAGTCGGTTATTTCCGTACACACTGTAATATATATATATATATATATATATATATATATATATATAATCATGGGTATAACGTGATGTGTATTCATGTGGTTAGCAATTTTGGTTTGCTGATTCATAAGTACATTTTCTTCATTTACACCGTCAACATCCAGTTATTTGTTAGGGTTTAAGGTTAGGGTTTAGTTTTATAATTAAAAAAAACCCTCTAAAAATCATCTGTTAACAAACAATCGGATGTTGACAGTGTAAATGAAAAAATGTACTTATGAATCAGCAAAGCAAAATGGGTGCCTAAAGGTCATATGGTCCGCAATTTTTATGTACCTAATCTGCTATTATAGCATTTAACTATCTTTCTTTGCATAGACTTTTCTTATTTGTACACTCACAATTTTCTTGATAAAAACTTAATTTTCTTTTCACCAATGATGCCAGAATTCTAAACATTATTAGCTCTTATTTATTGACAAACTCTAAATTATTAAAAGAAATAAAGTTTAAACTCCTTTATAACAAAAACATAAACTTCAATGTTTTTTTTTTCCAAGTATAGAAATACCAAGTTTTTTTTTTTTCCAAGTATAGAAATACCAAGTTTTTTTTATTCAAGTATAGAATACCAATCACGGGAAAATAAAAGATATTTAAACATTAAACAGAGTTTCAAGTTTTATACACATCCTGTTTAAATTTGAGACCATGTGAAAGAGAATTTGTTAGGTTATTAAATCACAAAATAATATCAATTTTTCTGAATCTGAGTTCGACCCTACCCAAGGATAGTTGTGTCTAGCCACACTGAAGAGGCATGATATGCCAAAACACGTGTCTGTGGATGACTTATTAATATATGCTCCCATAAATTTGGTAATGAGCTCTCTAATTGGTAATTTAAATTAACTCTCACTACTAAGCAAATAAGCAATGATCATTTCTCCGGAAATTTGATCTCTCAGTGACCGAAAGATACATACATTCCTATGTATTTAATAGTTTAAAAACACCAGTCCCCGCATCAGCTGTCAGTGGGCGAGGGGATAAGATATCGGACTACCATGCGGTCAGTCTGAGTTCGACTCTACCCAAGGATAGTTGTGTCTAGCCACACTGAAGAGGCATGATATGCCAAAACACGTGTCTGTTGGATGACTTAATATATATATATATATATATATTTATTTATTTCTGTTTTTTTTTACAAAGGCTAACATTTCTACTGAAACACCATGGATGAGATTAAGGAGAATGCAATGAGGTAACTGATGATGATCCCTAGAGGACTTTGCAGGACTTTTTTGTAAAAGGAATGCTAAGATAAGTATGAGATCCAAGGGGGGGTACTCTGAAGGGTACAAAAGTACCATTGCTCTAGGAAGGCCATCTTTTCCTTAATATCAAATAACTTCAATAAGATATCTGATCTTAGAGGATTTTGCATGTTTTTAAAAGTAGAATAGATGCTACAATAAGTCTGTTATGTTTTAAGAGGAATATCTTAAAGGGAACAAAAAGGTACCATCGCTAGAGTTAGGCCTTTTTTTTGTCTTTAATATTAATTAATATTAAGGAGAATGCAGTGTTGCAACTGATGGTGATACTAAAAGAATATTTTTTAAAAAGGAAGGGATGCATGGATAAGGTGGGGGTGGGGGAGCTATTTTGAAAGTGACAAATGCACAATTGCCTTAGGGTACAATTTGCATTAATATTAAATGGGTGGATCATTTCCTAATAGACCACACACTCTAGACATACACACACACTAAACACATATGCATGCACACACAAACACATGCACTAGGCATATACATATAGACATGCATACTATATAAGACACATATACACACACACACACGCATATAAGACACATACACACACATATAAACACACACACACACGCATATAAACACACACACACACACGCATTAGGCATATACATATAGACATGCATACTATATATAAGACACAACACACACACACACACGCATATAAGACACATACACACGCATATAAAACACACACATATAGACATGCATACTATATACATATATATATATATATATATATTATATATAAGACATATACACACACACACACGCATATAAGACACATACACACGCATATAAAACACACACACACACACGCATTAGGCATATACATATAGACATGCATACTATATATATATATATATATATATATATATATATAAGAACATATATCACACACACGCATATAAGACACATATACACGCATATAAGACACACGCATATAAGGCACACACACACACACGCATAGAACACACACGCATATAAGACACACACACATATGCATATTACACACATATACACATGCATATAAGACATATACACATATATATATTTATATCTACGTTCAAGTTCAATTGCTTGGAATATGGGTGCAGACTTTGTCCATTAAATTTTTCATTTTTATGATAGTTGACAAGCCAACTGTCATCAAAATGTGGTGAGAAGAAGACATTACAAGAAGACATCAGAACCTTTGGAGAGAATCACCAAGATTTGGATACTGCTGTCGTCACACACAAGTGCAAAGGAGAATTTAAGGAAAAAAAAAAAAAGAAAAAAAAAAAATATACAATTAAAAGACAAAAAATTTTTTGACAAAATTCTATCTCAAGGAATCATTTGTTTCTGGAATTCTTCGTTGGCCCAAAACAAAAACAAAAAAGCAGAAAAAGTAAAGAAAAGAAAAGGATTTTAGCAGCAGGGAAAGGAGAAGGGAGTCTTGCAAGAACAGGAGAAAAACCCTTACTCCATGCTAAATGCTCAGAGAATTATTGATAAAGTCAGAGAGAGAGAGAGAGAGAGAGACAACGAGGGGAGTGAGAGAGAGGGAGAGAGAGAGAGAGACAACGAGGGGGAGTGAGAGAGAGGAGAGAGAGACGGGAGTGAGAGAGAGGGAGAGAGAGAGAGAAGAGAGAGAGAGAACGAGGGGAGTGAGAGAGAGGGAGAGAGAGAGAGAACGAGGGGAGTGAGAGAGAGGGAGAGAGAGAGAGAGGGGAAGAGGGAGAGAGAGAGAGACAACGAGGGAAGAGAGTGAGGGAGAGAGAGAGGGGAAGAGAGGAGAGAGAGAGAGAGAGAGAACAACGAGGGGAAGAGAGTGAGGAGGGAGAGAGACAACGAGGGGAAGAGAGAGAGCGAGGGGAAGAGAGAGAGAGACAACGAGGAGGAGAGAGACAACGAGAGAGAGTGAGAGAGACAACGAGGGGGAGAGAGTGAGGGGGAGAGAGACAACGAGGGGAGAGAGAGAGAGAGTGAGGGGAGAGTGAGAGAGACAACGAGGGGGAGAAGAGACAACGAGGGAGTGAGAGGGAGAGAGAAACGGGGGGAGTGAGAGGGAGAGAGACAACGGGAGTGAGGGGAGAGAGACAACGAGGGGGGAGAGTGAGAGGGAGAGAGAGACAACGGCGGAGTGAGGAGAGAGACAACGGGGAGAGAGAGGGAGAGAGACACGGGGAGGAGAGGAGAGAGACAACGGGGGAGAGAGAGGGAGAGAGACGAGGGGGAGTGAGAGAGAGGGGGAATGAGTGAGAGAGGGGGAAAAGAGAGAAGGAGAGTGAGGGGGGCGTGAAGAGAAGATGAGTGAAGGTGAATGAAGGGGAGGAGTGTGAGAGAGAAGTTTGAGGGGGACGTGAGATAGAAATTAAGGATAATGAAAAGAGAGGTGGATTGAGAGGGAGGGAAGAAGGAGAGAAAGAGGGTGTGGTACGAGAAGAGGGGTGGTACGAGAAAGAGGGGTGTGTACGAGAAAGAGGGGTGTGTATGAGAAAGAGGGGTGTGTGTGAGAAAGAGGGTGTGTGTGAGAAAGAGGGGTGTGTATGAGAAAGAGAGAAGGGGAATGAGGGGCAGTGAAAGAGAGGATGAGTGATGAGGGAATGAGAGAGGGTGAAGAGAGATAAAGGTAGAGATTGAGAGGGAGAGAGAGAGAGAGAGAGAGAGAGAGAGAGTGATGTATAAGCAGACACTCCGCTTCCATCTAATAACCAGTTTTCGAATTCAGCTGTTGGGAAATAAAGTGGCATGAATAATTGAAATGCAAGATGGCCACGCTAGAGTTTTAAAAGTTCTGCATTGATCAATTTTCTGATTTTGTGGGCAGAAACATAATTGTTTGGACTCTACTCTCATCGTACAGTGGGCCTGATATCTACCATGATATAATCAGCGAGTCTCTGGGGAGTGGATTTCTTTTTAATGGAGGTTTGGCCGGGTGCAGATATTCACCAGCTCAAAAATGAAAAAAAAAAAAAAAAGAAATGTAGCAGAGCTTTAAAGTAACAAGTCTAGAAATATGAAAAGAAAAAAAAAAAAAAAAAAGAATTCAGAGGATGTATTTTGTTATGAATAAATGGTTCTGCCTATGTTTGAGCGTTTCGGTTTTTATATGTATTGGATATATCAACCATCATCAGGGCAATATGAAGGTGAAATCTCATGCTGCTGATACATTTTTTTTAAAATTGGTAAATCTGAAACTGCTGCAGGAACAACTTTTTATGCTCATTTTCTATTACTTTGGAATGATGTTATTCTGGATAGAAGCTTCAACACATTTTTTTTTCACATTCAGATTCATGATATATATATATATATATATATATATATATATATAAAATGAAAAGTGGTTCCTGCAGCAGTTTCAGATTTACCAATAAAAAAAAAAAAAAAAACGTATCAGCAGCATGAGATTGCTCCTTCATATTGCCCTGATGATGGTTAATATATCCAATACACACATACATAATAGAGAGAGAGGCAAGTACTGTTAAAAACCATGGAATATCTCTTTTTCATGATCTTTATCTTAAGTTTTTCTAGTTGTCTAGTTATTTTTCTTAGTTCAGGATCCAGCTGGTATAGGAATGCTATTTTATTGATGTTAAAATTGTTGTTTTTTATACAGTGCCTCTTAGAAAACAAATCAAATATTAATACCTACATTGGTCACAATACCACAACACTCTCCCATCATCTTACATATCATCTCTCCGATACTAGTGGCATAAAACAACATCTAATTACAAAACATACAGACAAATTCACATCCTCCGACATAAGAAAAATCTTCACTATAAAAATAGCAATAAGAAACACATACAAATTCTTTAGGTGATCTGTATAAAAAAATAACAAACCTAACATACACACATATATATATATATATATATATATATATATATATATATATTCTCTCTGGAAAACTGAAATGAGAATCTTTTTGGTTAAATCGAACTTAACAAACCTAAATTCCACTGTTGTATGTCTCCCTGCCGAAAGAAAAAAGATACCAGAAATCAGGGAATAAACCAAATTTAATTAAATTTTCAGTGTTGGTATATTAATAAATAAAAGATATAATGCACCAGTTATTTTATTTAAAAACCCTTACATTTTTTCATGTCAGTTAACTTTAAACCACGTATCTTTGAGAATCTGTGTTACACCTCAAAGATACATGGTTCAAATTAACTGACCTTAAAAAACGTAAAAGTTTTTAAATAAAATAACTGATGCATTATATTTTTATTCATTAATTTTTCAAAACTGAAAATTTTATTAAATTCAGTTAATTCCCTGATTTTTGGTATTTTTTTTCTTTCGGCAGGGGGACATCGATGGTGGAATTTAGGTCCATTGTTCGATATAACCATCTTTTTCTTTGTTCATAAAATGATATTCATAAATATTTTACACAATTATTTTGGAATTGACAAATCACCTATAAATATTCTATCTATAATGATCTGAAAAATTGAATATTGCCAAGTGTTGAACAATGGAAAATTATGGTTTGGTTTCTTTGTTTAATGGCATATCAACCTTCATGGGTTATTTAATGCCAAATCCCTCATTGTAAAAGTACAGTACAGGTACAAAATCCTTAGATGGAGGAAAGTTTTGGATTCAGATTACTGTTTGTTGGCATTTCTGGTTGGTTGGTTGATTGATTTTAATGGCATATAAACCTGTCTGGGGTTATGTCATACCTAACAGTTAGGAAGTAATATATGTGGTGTATCTATATTTACACTTTTGTAGTAATTGGTTTTAACAATGTGTTAGTATCATTGGGGGTCATGTTGTATGGTATTGATTAGGTTCATATCTGTATTCTATGGTATAAATTTTATTTCCTTAAAAAATGACAGAATGTCTTCTATGTTGACTTTTTCGATTAGATTTTTCATATTGTTTGCATTAAAATAATGGTTTCTGATGTAAACAAAAAACCCGTATTCCATGAATAAGTGTTTAACAGTCAAATGTGTTTGACATGTTTCACACTGTGGTTGTTGTTCTTGTTTGAGTATATAGGAGTGCGTTAATCTTGTGTGACCAATGTGTTCTGGTTTGTTTTGTTTACTTTGAATGGCAACTTTTTTCTTTTTTAAAAAATCTTTTTGGTTTCTATATCCTGCTTTTATTTGTTTCTCTATTTTTTCCTTATTTGCCTTCAATTTGGACCATAACTTCGTTTTACGGCATGTCAACCCTTGTTGGGTTATTCAATATCAAATGAAATCTTTTCCCCTTGCAATTATATGGTTTCAAGTAACCTATGATTTAAATCATCATCATCATCTCATGCTGCCAGCATGTATATCCAGGACTCTCCTCAACCATTCCTATTGGTCATCACCCCTGGGAGGTCCTCCGTGCAGCATCCAGAATCCGCATAGACTAGATTGAATCATATGTAAACAATTACAGCTTCAATTAATGATTATACTGATATTTCTGTAATATCATTAAAATAGTTACTTGCAATCATATAAAAAAAAAGTCATCAGGGTGGCCTAAAGTCAGTATCAGCCTGACAGCAAGGGAGTCTATCCACTTTTCACTAGCACAAGGAGATTGTTTTTAGGTCTGAGGTGTAGCACCATACCTACCATCAGCTCCTCACTTTACCACACAGATCCCTGTGCTACTCATACGCTGAGTTTGGCAAGGGTAGGTATCGAACCAGGAACCTTGTGGTTCCCAGCCGGATGCTTACTGACTCACCTAAACCGGCCCTTTGCAATCATAATTGTGCATAAATTATTAGAATTAGATAGGAATACTTGAAACCACATAACTGTGAGCAAATAAATGATTATTGTTGAATTTGAATAGTTATGGGAAGCTATAAAATTCATCAGTTCAAGGTGTGACAGAAATATGAGGGCGAGTCAAAAAGTAATGCTATTTTGTTTTGGACAGGTATAATTACCAACACAGGAACATGTATCATACATCAAAATGAAGTGGATCCCATCTCTACTTCTCCACATATTCACTGTTTCTCTCAATCGCAATGTTCCACTTTTGAATGAGAGAATGTATCCCTGTCCTGTAAAATTCTGTTGACAGTTCTTTGAGCCACTTCTTCACTGCAGATTTCACTTACTTGTCACTGGAATAATGTTTGCCTCTTTTCAGCCCCATGAAAGAGGATTTGAGAATTATACTCATACCTGTCTTAAAAAAAAAATGGCATTATTTTGACTCACCCTTGTACTTCTGCATTTTAAACTGTTTCCTAAGTGAACTTAGACAAATGGCAATAATATCACCATTTTTTTTTTTTTTTTAGATACAATCAGTTATGATCATGACTTGGACTGGTGCATTTGCTGTTGAAATTTTAGTCAAGATTGGTAAAATCTGTAATTGCTATACAGACATTTTCATGCTCATTATATTGGAATGATGCTGTTTTGGATAGAATTTTCAACCCATATGAAAAATGCCTCCCTCCAAAAAGGACAAGGTGGTCTACTAAGTTTTTTCTTTTTTACACACACACACACACACACACAAAAAAAAACCCAGAAAAATATTAACATCTATCTATCTAAAAAAAAAAAAAACAAAAAACAAAAAACAATACATTAAATTTTATTTATTCTAAAACATTTTAAAACTGCTTTCAATCTATTCAAATTTAATATGAAAACCTATGAAATAGCAGAGGTGGTCACTACTAGAATAGACTCAGTCCTAATTAGTGATTGTAGAATAAACATCATACACACTATAGAAGAATACCAATTACTCTCAAATTGGCAGACAAGGCAACAAGGAAGCCATAACCCAATACGGATCTTACTGCAAAATGACAGTTTATTTATAAAACACCATAACACCACAAAAACCAAGCAGCCAATCAGAACTCAAGCAATGGAAACACCCAAGTGTATGAAGAGAATTCCTGAGTTCCATAAGTATGAGCTGTTTTGGGCACTAATTCAGTTGTGCTTAGTCAGTTGCTATTGTCCAAACCAATAGTATACTGACTTACCTCAATAGTGATCATCTTCCACACATTATTACATTAATTAATTATTTGTTGTTTTTTTTTTGTAAAAAATGTAATGTGTTAAAATAAACATATTTTTTTCTTTCTTTGGGCAAAAAAAAGCTAAAATTGATCCACAATTTACTGGGGAAAATTAACTCTGATGCAACCTATTAGTATGAAGTGTAGAATTAAAAAAAAAACCCTACTCCCCATGGATTGAATATAGGGTTCAGTTTTGAAATATCCAGAAGATTTATTGAATATGACAGATATTTGACATTTGGAGGAAACAAAGGCTGAACTATTTGGGCTGCAATAACCAAAAATAGGACACTTGTCGTAATGGATCAACATATGATATTAAAAATGGGCACCTCATTGTAGTGCTAGTCCTGAAAATCAATTATTACTGAATTCGCCTCTGAACCACACTAGGTGCCATGGCCTTGTGCCAAATCTAAGGTACATGTTAGAAATAGAAAACCAAGTTCAAATTTCTGTTGAGACTGCTTATGTTCACTTCTGGTGTTATGAAAGGCATGAATCGGTTCCTCCCTGTGCTCCATCACATTGCCAAATATTGTTACTAAGTGTTTTTTCATTAACATGCATAGATACAATATTATAACAAATATATATATATATATATATATATATATATAACTTTCAAAGAAAAAAATCTCATAACAAACTGTCATCCTGTTATAATTTTATTTTGACCAGAAACTCAAAATGAGTCGAGCATCATCAGATAGATTTTACAACTATATATGAATAAAGTATATTTGTAAAATCTACAAGTATATTTGTAAAATCTGTCAGAAGAGGCTAGACTCATTTTGAGTTTCAGGTGGAAATTAAAATAATACTAGGGTGACGGTTTGTTAAATTTTTCTTTGAAAGTTGAATATTACTCTGTATATAATTAATTCATTGTTTATTATACATTGAGCTCTTTTTAGGGATTTATAAAAATCCTTGTATGAATATATGTTTGCACCTACAAGAGCATACAATATGGTTGTACAATGAGATTTCGATGATCCCAAATAGAATCATCCCTTACTTACCAGTCATTTGGATTATCTTGCATATATATATATATATATATATAATTAATAAATATCCACAGACATGTGTTTCGGAGTATCACTCCTCATCAGTGTGGTTATACCGTTAACAGCTACTCCTGGCCAGGTTCGAGACCCAAATGAACTTTCGTTTGCCAATCCTCTTACCTGTACGGCCAGAGGCAGCTGTCAAATATAGGAGAAATTTAATCACTACATTTCTAAGTGGAAATAAATTCACTAGAGGCCTCAAACATATGTAAACAAAGCGAGGCTTAGCTATATATATATATATATATATATATATATATATATATATATATATATATATATATATATATATATATATATATATATATATATATATAAAGAGTTTCATAATTTGCTTGAAGCATTGTGTATGTATTGGTTAGGAGGTAGATTTAGAAGGCCATCACAATGCAGTTTGGAATAAATAAAAAATAATAATACGGTAACAATGGTGGTGTGTGTTGACCTGTATTTTTTATTATTTCAAGAAATAATAAAAAATACAGGTCAACACACACCACCATTGTTACCGTATTATTATTTTTTTATTTATTTTTAAATATTTTTATTTATTCCAAACTGCATTGTGATGGCCTTCTAAATCTACCTCCTAACCAATATATATATATTATATATATATATATATATATATGACAATTGTATGGCCTATATATTTAACTAATATAAATGAAAGAAAGTGTTGAAAAAATTAAATGTACTTATTATTGAAGGGTGTAGAGAATGAAACATGGCAGGATTAACAACATGAAATGTGAGAAAGAAATTAGGAATGTGAAAACCTATTGATAATTAGGTGAGGCAAAAGTGGTTGGTTGGTTCGGCATGTCAACCCTTGTTGGGTTATTCTATGCCAAAGAAATTTTGTTTTATTTATTTTTGATGATATTCAAACTTTATTTTTTAAACTCAATTTTTTTAAAAACATCTTTTATGAACTCATTCTTTCTATTTAACCCACAGATGGTGCCCTAACAGGTACTGCCATTCCAGGTCAGAGTGGACCTGGGAGTAATGGTGATTAAAGAGTACTCCACACTCCCCAGAGCTCCAGTATTGAAACTTCACCATTAGATGCAGTTTAACATCATGATAAGACAAAAATGGTGTTGATAGTTATCATTAATATTAGCAAGAAGAAAAAAAATGACCCCCCCAAGTTCTGAATGTCCCTTGGGCAGGGTTTAGAATATGCTTACTGTATCTCTTTCATAGGGGCAAGCCACCTCCCTTCCCCCACAAAAAAGCGATGTCCTAGGGAGAACACCAAACTACATCAAGTGTTGAGGCACCAGTTCTGGAGAGTGTAGCGTATCTCTTCATTGCCATTACTCCCATGTCCACTCTGACCCGGAATGATTGTATTTGTTAAGGTCCCATCTATGGGTCAAATAGATATGTTTCAAAATTATTCATATTTGATAAGAATACTTGATGTCATTTAACCCTGCAAATTATTTGTATTATTTTTTTGTATTATTTGCAGGTTCTCTGATTAAAGCAGTACAGAAACTAATTTTCTTCTTAAAATATAAAACGTATCAATTATTTCTATTAATCTCACAATTGAGCAATTTAGTATTTATGCTGTTTAATTAAAATGAATGAATATACATTTTTACGTTAATGAAAAACAAAAACACCAAAGCCGAAACCTCGTTTCTTGGAACTTGGAATGAATGGGACTTTTTTCTCAATTATATAAAGTTAAAATCTATTTTTAAAAGATATTTTAAAATTGAGTACTTTTAATTAAATTAGTAATTTTAAACATGTACATCATGTGACAGTAAACAATGAAAACAAACATACACTTTTTTAACACACCTGTGAAGTGTGACTCTCAACGATTTTACTACACTTGACTTACTTGAAGCTCTGGGGAGTATCCCTTCATTGCATTACTTTTAGGTCCACTGACCCGGAGTGGCTAATACTTGTAATAGTCTCTTCTTTGGATCAAATTAGATATTTATTTAGTATTGGATAGGAATACTTAATATCATATAGTTATTTAATAAAATTTGCTTAGATGTGGCGCGCAGTGAGAATCGAACTCACTAACAATGGTTTGTGAGTCTAGTTTGCTAACCATTACACCATGTGAGGTGCTCATTATTTACTAAGCTTAGCTATGGTACACGGCCAGAAGTATGGGGCGCCCAGTGAGAATCGAACTCACTAACAATGGTTTGCAAATATAGCTTGCTAACCATTACACAATGTGAGGTACCCATACTTAATATCATATAAGTAAGTAAGTAAAGTCATCGAGGCAGCCTAATGTCGGTATCAGCCATGCAGCAAGGGAGTCTATCCCCTTTTCACTAGCGTTAGACCAAGGAGATTATTTTAGCATCTGAGGTGGAGCGCCACACCTACCATCATCTCCTTACTTTACCACACAGATCCGTGTGCTACTTATACGCTGAGTTGGCGAGGGCGGGTATTGAACTAGGAAACTTGTGGTTTCTAGCCGAATGCTCTACCGACTGAGCTAACCCGTCCCTTTAATATCATATAAACGTGTACAAATAAAAACTTAACTACACAAAAATGTAAATATGAATGTACAATGTATGCATTCCTTAACTTCTAGGCATAAAATAACCCTAGACAGGTTGGCATGCCAATCAATCAACCAACCAAATTTTTTTAAGTGGTAATCACTGTCAAGACAAATTTTATTTGATTATGAAATTCCATAGGGAATGTGAAAAGATTGATTTAGTGGAGGAGATTTTCTTAACCTACAAAAAAACCCCCCCCCCCCAAAAAAAAACAACAAAAAAAAAAACAGTAAGATATCTCGGAAGATCATTCACAGCTCTCTGCTCACCCTCCAGAAAACCAGTTTAAGAGGACAGTTATAAAATCATGTTTTAAAAGGGATTTAAATTGAGTATTGTGTTGAAATCGGAACAAAATGAAAGTAGTGATCAATCCTACAATGACATTGACATGAACAGTTGAAGAAATTTTGGGAACTCGTCACTTGGATATTGAATAAAATTTGACAAGTATCAGATTTGAATAGGGTTTTGATCAGCAATATCTGCCCAGCCTAGATACCTAATTCCAATTAAAGTCTAAGAAGCAGAGTTTTTAGTTCTAAGGTTGTCTGGTATTTTGGTTAGTTCCAAGTGAATCAAATGCTGATGCCAAGAAAATTCTTGTACATTCTTCAAAAGAGATAGATTATATATATATGTTTTTTTATGTTGAAGTTGGGCGTTATTATGAAGCATTTAAAAATAAATGAAGGAACTCGATGTTATGGAGTACTTGATTCACTTATTTTCTATTATTTGTTATCATAAATGTTCGGGATCGTTAGATACCCTTTTTCAAATGAATGTCGCTCCTGTTCAACGGATCCTTTGTTATTGACAGCGGCAGCGTCTGTAAAATATTTGTAATAACGAGTATTCCGATATCGGCGTTCAGTCCCCTCACGTGAGTTCATAGTTTTAATATATATAATATATTATATATATATATGTAAAAAAAAAAAAAAAAAAAAAAAAAAGAATCAGTCAGGCAGTAGAAGACAGACAGTCGCGTTTAGCATGGCAAACTGTAAACGAAGTTAGTGGCAAGAAAAGTAGCCCTAGATCAAAGCTAAAGGCGAACAGCCAAAAAGATAGACTCCAAAAATGGAAAGACCACTTCCAGAAATTGCTGGGAACTCCCCCTAAACCCATAGAAAATGACATACAAAAAATAACAAATGACGAACTAGACATTAAGCTAGGGGATTTCACGATAGAAGAACCCAATGAAGTACTAAGTAAGCTTAAAAATAGAAAGGCCGCGGGCCTCGACGAAGTACCACCTGAGGTCTGGAAAATAAGGAAATTTGATGATATACTACTTAGACTATGCAATGCAGTATACAGACAAAATTCGATAGAAAAATGGACAAAGGGATGCATTCTCCCATTCCCTAAAAAAAGCGATCTAGGACTCGCCAAGAACTACAGAGGCATTACCCTCACTGCCATAGTTGCCAAGATATATAACGCTCTTCTTAACAGCATCCGACCAGAAATAGAGAAAATCCTTAGAAAAAATCAAAACGGATTCCGCAGAAACCGATCTACAACCACACAAATTCTAACCATTCACCGAATCATAGAGGGGGTTCGAGCAAAGAATCTCGAGGCAACCCTACTATTTGTAGACTTCTCCAAAGCATTTGACTCCATACACAGAGGGAAAATAGAGCAAATACTGCTAGCATATGGCCTACCCAAGGAAACGGTTAACGCCATAATGATGCTCTACCAAAATACAAAAGCAATGGTACGTTGACCAGATGGCGACAGACTTCTTTGACATTGTCGCCGGAGTCCTACAAGGGGATACACTAGCACCATATATATTCATCATATGCCTAGACTACGTACTCAGAACATCACTAGACCCCATAAAAGAAAATGGCCTCACACTAAAAAAAAACAAGAAGCAAGCGATATCCCGCACATACTATTACGGATGCGGACTATGCTGATGATCTGGCACTACTCGCAAATACACCTGCACAAGCCGAATTCTTGCTACACAGCCTAGAAAAGGCAGCACGAAATGTCGGCCTGTACGTGAACTCTGATAAAACCGAGTTCATGTCTTTCAAAAACAAAAGCGAAATCTCAACCATCGACGGTAAACCCCTAAACTCTGTAGAACAATTTAGATACTTAGGCAGCAACATCTCCTCCACAGAAAATGACGTTAGTGCACGTATAGGAAAAGCATGGGCCGCTATAAATAAACTATCGATCATATGGAAATCCAACCTCACAGACAAGTTAAAGAGACGGTTCTTCCAGGCCGTTGTCATATCAGTACTGCTGTATGGCTGCACCACCTGGGCCCTAACTAAGCGACTAGAGAATAAACTAGATAGGAGCTGCACAAGAATGCTGCGGGTGATCCTAAACAAGACATGGAAACAACACCCTACGAGAAAGCAGCTATACGGCCACCTACCACATATCACACAAACCATCAAAGTAAGACGGACAAGACACGCGGGACACTGCTGGAGAAGCAAGGACGAACTCATAAGCGATGTCCTCCTGTGGAAGCCAGCACATGGACAAGCCAGTGTGGGCCGACCAGCAAAAACGTACATTGTTCAGCTCTGTGCGGATTCAAGATGCTGCATAGAGGACCTTCCGAGAATGATGAGCGATAGGGACGGATGGAGAGAGATTGTCATGGATATCCGCGCTGAAAGCGCGACATGATGATGATATATACATATAAGGTGTGTCATAAAAGCATCAAGATTGAAGCTGTATTTACCATGATAGAAATGAACAATGAATGGAACATCAATTTTTTTCAGAATACAAGGTGTATCATAAAAGTGCTGAGTTTGAAGCTGTATTTACCATGAATGAAATGAACAATGAATGGAATGTTCATTTTTTTCAGAATACAAGGTGTGTCAAAAAGTACATAAAAACTCTATACTTTTTTGACACACCTTGTATATATGTTTGTATGTGTTAGAAAAAGGAAATGAATCCAACAGTATGTTGAAGAAAGTGATCAAAAGTGAAAAAATACAAGGGTGAAGACGAATTTTTTGCTGTTGACACACGTTTCGAATGGGTTATTTACATGTACTGACATTTATTTAAAATAAATATGTACCAGACATGTGTCTCTGATCCTCTTCAGATATAAATTTTAAAGTAGAAATTGATAACAGAAGTATTTATATCTTATCCTGAAGATGATCAGAGATGCATGTCTGGTACATAGGTTATTTACATGTATGGATATTTATCTAAAATAATTGTTTCAATCACGTGTTGACAGGTACAAATTCATCATTACCTTTGTAGTTTTCACCTTTAATCACATTCTTCAACATGTCTACCACAACTAAGCTAAGTTTAGTAAATAATAATGAGAGTCAAAAGTTTTTCAAAGTTTTGGTATGTACTAGTTTGCAGCTTGTATCAAATCATAATTTAGAAAAAAGAAAGACACCTGGATTAATAAGAGTATTTACGGGTTTCGAAGGAGCTCTTATTTCTCCGTAGTTGTAGGCAAATTGTCGGACAAAGACAAACACACAACGGAAATTTAATACATGTATTGACAAATAATACAAGAACTTGTTGCAAATTTTATTGGTATTTGCTACAAGACTTATCTGAGTTAAGAAATGTTCTTGGAGTAGTGGTAAGTAATGGGGGTATTCTGTTCGTTGGATGGAAAGTTGATAAGACGCTTCGTCTCGGTAGTTTTTTGTTCTTCCTCATAACCGGTTCTGTGATAAGTAATGGGGGATGCTATTTAGAAGCTTCTCGCCCGGGTAACAGTATTTTAAATGACGGTGAATGTGCCATTTTCAAGTAGACTAGTTGGTCTTCAGCCTTCGATAGTGTGCTTTTATGCCAGCCTTGTGGTCTGCGGACACAATGCCTTCGAAAGTGTTCTGGGAAAATATGCTTCCGTCCAGGTCAACGGTCCTTAGAAGTAAGCCCTGTTTTTGGGCTAAGTGAAGAATGAAGTGTAGGGACCACTATTTACACGACTACCCTCAGTGGGTGCTCCGTGATAAGTGAAGTTTTTGGTATTGGCACCAACATACGATGTTGGCGATTCGACCCCTAGCGGCAGGGGGAGATAAAAGGTGTGGAACTATGGAATTTCCAATATTAACAAATAAAAACAATGTTTAATACAAAATACAATATTGCTATTTCTCTGAATTTTTTTATAGATGAGGCTTGATTATTTGGATTATATTCTTTAAGCTTCATACTTTCAAGAATTCTTGCATCTGAATTATTTTTTGTAGCTAATCTTATGTAAAAAATGAAAAGGGTTTAGTTTTATGAAAAATAGATTTGTTTTAAGTTCAATTCAATATAATTAAATAAAGAAAAGGAAAGGTTTACTCAATTCTTGATAAAGGATATAATTTCAAGTGAAATTAACCAGCTTCAAAGAATTTTGTAAATAATTTGATCTATTGTCCATTCTCAAAGTCATGATGTTCTTTGAGAGAGAGAGAGAGAGAGAGAGAGAGAGAGAGAGAGAGAGAGAGAGAGAGAGAGAGAGAGAGAGAGAGAGAGAGAGAGAGAGAGAGAGAGAGAGAGAGATCCAGTTAGAAAATGTATTTTGAATTCAATGTATATAATGGATTTTTGATAAAGCCATAGAAAAATATCTAATTAAAGATGTTCTATAAATGAATGCACAAAATAGAAGCCATGACTTCTGATATATTGATCTTGGACAAGTTTGCAGCAAGCATTTCCCCTACGCCCTAATGTACATGAATATATTAGGCATGTGATTGACTTTTAAAAACAACCATATTGGATTATCATGAAAATATACTTATCTATCTATATATTATTGAATTTCTAATTATGTTATATATATGGGTAATATTTGGAATAAAATCTGGTAGTTTAAGAAAAAGAAAATATGGAATTTTAAACTACCATGTATCCCCATTAAGAATTTATGAAGAAGCTATGCTTATAGCTAAACTAGCAGAGCTACCTAGTGTTGCCTGGGATTTAAAAATTAGAAGTAAATGTATCTACATATATAAATACATAAAAAAACATTTTTTCCATATATTTGTTTTATTATCTTTTATTCTTTATATATTTTTGTTTTTAAGTTGTTTTTTTATTATTATTCTTGTTTATATTTTTCCTTTTATTTGTCTTTTATTTCATATTTTATCCTTTATTAATTTTTTTATTCATGTCTTCAATTAATTCTTAAATATATTTATAAAGTTGTTATATTTTTGTTTAGTTTTTTATGGAAAATGAGCGGTAAAAAGTTTTAAAACCTCTCTTTGCCGGTCTCTCAGTGACCGTAAAATACATAAACATTCCTATGTACTTAATAGTTTTAAAATACCAGTCCCCGCATCAGCTGTCAGTGGGCGAGGGTATAAGATATCGGACTGAGTTCGACCCTACCCAAGGATAGTTGTGTCTAGCGTGAAACACCGAAACACGTGTCTGTGGATGACTTATTAATATATATATATTAGTTTGGTATATTTATGAATAAAGAGAGCTCAGTTTAGTAATAGAGCAAATATATCTAAATTAAAATAGCCAGTGACACTTGGGGACGCCACGGTTTGCCACTAAGAGGCATCACAACTTGACTATTCAAACTCACCCCGGGAAACTCTCTCTCTCATCTGAGATGTCCAGGCATGCACTAGTTGTGTGTGTGTGTCCATTTGGACTTGGGGGTCAAGCCTCCCCCCAACTTTATACATGTGCTTTTATGCAGCTTCTATTATAGTCTATCCCTGTAGAGATGTTAGGCTCACCATCCATTATAGCCGTGAACACAAATAACACCCCCATGACATCATGGAGAGACCCTTCCCACGTGGCTCATGTACGAAGTTAGTGATAACATTTTAGTGTAAAGCTTTTGTTTCTTTGTTGAACTCTTAACTCTGCAAAAACACTTTCTTTCGTCCTGTATTTGTATTGCTGTTAAATTTTGCTCAGATAATAAAGTCTGTATTTTGTTATGTACCTCTTTGTTGGAAGTTGCTGTATATATTCACCTCTGTTGGGGAGCTTTTCTGAGGCCTCTTAACGTATTATAAGAAGTGGTCATAGCCATGGGAGTTAAAAACACGTTTGAATTCTTATAACCGCGTATATTGTGTTATTTCATAATATTTTCCCCAGCAAAACTTGGAAATAGTATACCACAATTTGAATAATTTAATCTGATTAATCTTAAGAGAAGATTCTCAAAATTTGCTAATTCCATAATCTTTCCCAGAGGTAGTATGTCCAAGACAGTTTACAGCTCTATCCATTGTGTTCTACATGTCATTAAACTAATTTAAGATGTTCATTTGAATTTATTCCTAAATATAAGTATATCAATAAGTATCAAAATAATTATGAACAAGTTACAATAGATTCACAGTTTAGTGTAATCATAGACTGTATAAATATTAACAGTAAACTTATCAAGGGGATGCATTTTTCTTTAAAATAAAAGTGTTAACAAAGTTCGGCTTCGTCAGACACAAAGCTGAAATATAAGAGTATGTGGGGATTAAAATAATAAAATAAACTCCCATGAGCCTTCCCCGGAAGAACCCTCAGAGCATGTGCGGGAAAAAGGACTCACTTCCGACTCCCAATATAATCTCTCGGTCATTCGTGTTTAGGCTTTAACTGTGTCTAGACACGACTACTGGCCAGGGAGAAATGTCATTGCCATGTGGTGGCTATGATCTGTGAATAAAGCCTAAATCATAAAAACCACCCTTTGTTTCCGTCTCTTCCTTCTTTCTTCGAATTCCATTTCAGCGAGAACACTAAATAAGATGGGGTTAAAAGCAAACCCTAGGAACACGCACAAGGAATAACAAGCTACCTTTTAAACCGTAAAACATTAAACCTCTTGCCACCGCATAAGTACACAGCAAAAAACTTACAACACTAGTTATCGCGGAAAAATGGTTATCGTCTTAGGAAATGGAAACGGGGACCAAAGTTCGAATTCTGAACGCAGCTGTTTGTGTTTCACTTCGCACTAATGCACTTGGGAAAGGCATGAATACATTTCTATTATAGGTGATATAACCTATGTACATAAATGGAATGCGCCGACGACTACTATAAGTAGCAGGAAAAATTGTGGCTTGATACGAAGCAAATGCGAGTCAGCTCGTAACTGTATGGTCGGACGCAATCTCCACTTTCTTTGCTGTAATTTTTACTCCTTTTTGTTCAATACATTTGTATCCATTGTTACCCGTGTGGAAAATAATATTACCTTATTTTCACCTTATGCAAATAATGAAGATCATAAGCGAAAAACAATTACAGTGACCTCCCTTTGACCATAGCAACAGAGCTCAGGGGTCTTAGCCATAAACTGATGAGAAACCTCATGCGATTGGCTAAGGGCCTTTGTCAGCGACCAATCAGAGACACGTTACGAGGCTCAGTTTGGCCGCGAATTTTGAGGGCTGAGAACTGCTATCACTCTCTTCCGCTGGGACCCTAGCCGAAGCACAACGTGTGTCTCAGGCACGGACGTTGGGAAGATAGGGCCTTTTGAACAGCATGGAATTGCCGGCGACGCGTAAAATCAAACAAACGAACTAGCTAGAAATTCTATCTGGATTCAGATAAGTCACGCGAGAGCATTATCTCGCAAGCAATTCATAATTCGTACAATTTAAACGTTTACATACATTCCTATTTGTGACTTTTGCAACTCATACTTACATTTCTATTGTAATACATTGTAAAACTTACACAAACATTTGTACCACAAGTTACACTTTGTATTTGTATTGTATATTACGTCTTGCTATGATAAATGTTTTTTGTTTATAAGCCTTGTTGTTGTGTCGTTAACCTATTCTTTACCCTTATCTGTTTTCTTTATACCAGTCGTTTGTCTTATTTTTGACCCTTAAAACCCCACAACAATTTCTTAGGAGGAATCAGCATGGCATAGTAGCTAATATACAGAACCGCAACATCGTAGTAACTGAGTTCAAATTCTAGTTACGCTATTCAGTTCACTTTCAGACTAATACCCTTGGGAAAGATATGAATACATATGTTTTTCCTACAGTTATGGGTAAATATCAGGCCAGACTGAGCTCCGTAACCTTGGATCCAACGACCTGTATAGGAGAAAGAAAACTCAGAATTAAAATCAGCATTAATCTGCTGAAAAATTGGCCTTGTGTCGCACCCTGGTCTGTTACGTAGATACATACATTAACCAGGCGTAGTGTAATGGTTAACAACCTAGTGTTGCAGATCCATTACTACTAAAGACAGTTCGATTCTCGTTGGATGCATCATACTTAATGCCTTCTGTCACATCTTACCCGTGACGAACGGGTTGGGTATATACCTACACTACCATCATTTTAAAGTAAGCAGCCTCTACAGATATTTACTAAGTTTAGTGTCATCTGACACAGGACGATAATAGTGAGGTGTTCAGTGAAAATCAAACTTATGACACTAGATCCGTATTGTAAAAGTATATTGGTAATTATCACTTAGCGGCAAGTGTCATTTATTTGCAATGACCTTCAGAACTGTAACAACCGAGTTGTAACATGTGAAAAAACCATTAACAGATATATTGGTGTAAATAATACACTTATCTTGTTTTGGTGATAGTCTAAAAAGACAAAAAAAGAAAAAAAACGAAATGAAACAAATATTTTTGAATATTAACAATTTATCCCCACATTGTAGACAACAGAGTATATTACAAATGACCCATTAATAAAAAAATAAAAAACAAAATAAAAAAAAAAAAACCAAGTCTAAATTGTCTGTTATTAATTCTTCCAGACGAAATTTGTTACTAGATTATACCAGTTTGTCCTCTTGTGCCTCCGCCCTGTCGGCTGGGGCGTTAGAATGCACCGACTGCACCTCTGCAGAGGGGTAAGACTCCCCTAATAGGGTCACCTGTTGGTCGTGGCTGGTGACCTGTGATGCTTAAGGATAGAACCCAGATGGCTGAGCAGTCCAATATTCCACTTTAGGCTTTTTTTGGGCTAGACGGGCGGTCGGAGAGACCCCCTCCGATAAATCGGCTGGCCATGTCAACCCCTAGTACCTATATGATTGCCCCAACCCCATTGTCCTTATGGCAAGCACCGACCCCATTTTATCATATGGGTGCTAGAAGGCGGTGGCTGAGAGTCTACATGCCCTTGGAATGACGTTAAACTATCTGATGGGTGAAGTTCCAGTTCTGGAGGTTTGGGGAATGTGGAGCACCCCTTCATCATCATTGCTCCCTGGTCCACTCACACATTTTTCTATTTATCCCATAGATGGGACCCTAACAGGTTCTACCACTCCGGGTCAGAGGAGACCAAGGAGCAATGGTGATGAAGGGGTGCTCCACATTCCCCAAACCTCCAGAACTGGAACCTCACTATTAGATAGAGTTTAACGTCATTCCCAGGACGAAAACCCTCAGCCACCGCCTTCTAGCACCCATATGATAAAAAGGGGTTGTGGCTTGCCATAAGGGCAATACAGTTGGGACAATCATATAGATGCTAGGGCTTGACATGACCAGCCGATTGATCGGAGGAGGCCTCTACGACCGTCCGTTCTTAAGCATCACGGGTCACCACCCACGACCAACAGGTGACCCCATTGAGGGGGGATCTTAGCCTTGGTTCTTACAGTCGTTGTATTCTAAAACCCTAGCCGTCAGGGCTTCCGAAGTTGGAGTCCCTAGATGGATTGACATGCCATTAAAATCAATCAATCAACGAACGGTATTATTACGCTCCCAGTTTCTGTTATATTTCCTCTTAAATAAACAGAAAAGATATACTTTCGTATAAAGAAATTTGCTTCTGTAATTTTTTTGCTTTAAGAGAAAAAAAAAAAAAAAAAAAAAAAAACACTTCCTGAAAATTCAAATATCGAATATCAGGTAGATACCAGTCAATTCGGGGTAGATTTTCTTTTAGTCATTTTTGTTTCGTGAGGTAAGAGTTTTGAGGCAAAAAGTTCATAAGTTTATTTTTACAACTAAAGTTGTTAAAAAAGAAATAAGAAAGAAAAGAAAAAAAAGGAATTGCTATTTGCTCGTAGCATGCTGTCAAGTGGACCACAAATAACACTCTGATACAGCGGTTCAATCTATTTCCGTTAAAAGCTTATATTTGGCTGAATTCTGCAATCTTTTGTACGAAAATCAATCCTTATCGGAAACCACTCGAGAAACACTGGAAGCCACCCAGGGAAGTAATGTCCGTATGTGAAGCTTCCCAGCATGCAACACTCTTATTTTGCTCTCATTATAACTCCAAACCATCCTCAATTTTCACGAAGTCCACCAGAACTTCTCCATTCTGAATCCTAACCGAAATACAGTCAATCGTATATAGGTCTGTAATTTTAAGATTAGGTATTATCATATTCATCTAGAAAACATTCAGACCAAAGTCCTTATCTTTATTTTACACATGCTGACAAGTGCCCACTCCACAAAATGCACATTCATAGCCTAAAGTGCTGAGGCAATTATTATTCATCTATCGATATAATACCGAAATTCTCATTATGTGTACATATATACATATTTACCAATACCTGCGCACGAATAGGATGTGACACAAGGTCAATTTCTTTATTGGAGTTTACCAGGTTTGAACTCAGAGTTTTCCTTCTCCTTGACCAGGAATCGCCAACCTTTTTTTCACGGACCGGATAATTGAAATAAATAACGACCGCGGGCCGCATTGAAAATTCAGGATCGCGTAAGTAACAAATGAAATGATCACACGAACGAAATTTTGTGACCAATCTACAATAGTTAAGTCCATGAAGATTTAATAAGCTTCACATGATCTAAATTTAAATGGTATCAGAACGTCTCGCGTTCCGTACGTTTTAACAAACAAATTCAAGTACAGTCAGCGGGCCTGATAAAATACCCCCGCGGGCCATAGTTTGGTGACCCCTGTCCGAGGCTGATTGCCTTAATAAAGCTTAAAGAGCCCAGCCTGTCCTACTATTTCCCCGTAAGAAGAGGGGTTATAGTTGGATGCACACCTTAACCCAGGCGTATTAGCTCTATGTGAAATGCAAACTGCCTTGTCGAGGATTTGAACTCGTTTCGTTATGTTCATTTCCTACGACGGTAACAATTACATCACGCACCTCCAGTGTACATATATACGAGGAGCTCGTCGTGTAATGGTTATCATCGTAGGAAATGGACACGGTAACCAGAGTTAATCCTAACAGATCAGAGTTGACCAGGGAGCAATGGTGATGAAGGGGTGCTCCACATTCCCCAAAACTCCAAAGCCACATCCTTCTAGTACCCATATGATCAAAAGTGTTGGGGCTTGTCATAAGGGCAATAGGGTCATGGCAATTATATAGGTGCTAGAGACATAACTAGCTGATTGATCGGAGGGGGCCCTCACCGAATAGCCTAAGTAAGGGCAAAAATAGAGTGTTGCATGTCATAGACTGCTCATCCACCAGGGTTCCATCCATAAACATCACGGGTCGCCACCCACGGCCAACAGATGGCTCCATTGCGAGAGTTACCCCTCTGTAGAGATACAGTCGGTATATTCTAACGCCTCAGCTGACAGGGCGGCTTAGGTTCTGGCATCATCCCCAAACAAGAGTGGTCGTTTCGACAGTCCACCACATTGTGGACATCAAAGTTTTCGTTTGATAAATAACATTCAGTTCCTTTAATAGTTTAAGTGGTTATCTGGCCAGTAGTGAGCGGACTGTGTCAGATTTTGAATAATCTGTCTAGAGATAAGGTTACATTTACAGAAAGCCAAAAACATTCTTGAAAGGAAACGGATGAAAAAGTGCTAACCAAATTCAGAAAACATGATGCTTGATTATCTCTCTTGGAGTTGGAAAGTACTAAATAAATATTTCTTTTGTCCAATTTTGGCTGTTTGTCACCAAATTTTGAAAAAGAACGAGAGAGAGAGAGAGAGAGAGAGAAAAGAAAGAAAAACCTTTTCTCTTTGTATTTCTCAACGTTTTTGTAAATATGATCTATTCATGGAAGAGTCTAGGTAAGTAATAAAAATAGGTGTATTTTACTTTTCTTATTTACGAGATCGGTAGCCTGGTAAGTCTGAATTTACCAACCTCTTCACAAGAGCAGGATGTGACACAAGGTCATTTATATATATATATATATATATATATATGGTACAAAGGTATAGATAGATATCCTACTTAAGTTTCAACAAAAAGGATCATCATGGTTAATCGTAATGAATTAATCACGAAATTGATTAATTAAATAAAATTGCAGAATTGAATGGTCGATATTCTATTCCCCGGTAAGTAATCATCATAAATATATATATATATATATATATATATATATATACACAAGAAAGAACGGTTGCATATATCGTTTCCTTGTACAGAATAAATGATTGAAAAAAATTAATGAAGTAATAAAGATATTTTATTGTCTGAGCAAACTTAACAGTATAGGATAGTGATATGACAGGAGGTACAACTCTGTATAAATTCTGTGCGAGATGTCCTAAAATAAAAGTAGTCTTTAGTTGAGAAAGTGTTGGGTCCTGATATGTAGTTAATAGAAAAAAGAAAGAGTAAAGAGTTTACCGTCTTTATGCGACATGAGGTTCTTGGGGCACAAAGAGCCCTGTTCGTGGACAGGAATGCACATGGAGTGTTGTTACTTCTCTCAAGGCCGGAAGATAAAAAAGGGTTTTGACTTTTGAATACCACGGAATATTCCTTCTTAACGATCTTCATTTGCATATGTTATGTTTTTCTTATATCGTGTCGAAATTCTGCTGTCGTTAAACAAAATTTGACGCAAGTAACAAATAAAAGATAAAACCAAAACAAATGCAAATAATATACGAGTAAAATGAATCACAAAAATAAAAAAAACGAGCCAAACACTTACAATTAAATTTAACTATGTTTATTCAACTTTTTATCTATTCTACTGAGGTTTGCATTAATTTTCCCTGTGCAGGTTTTTATCTATAACATAAAAAACCATAAAAACAAGCAATACAAAAAATATCTATACAAATTATTTGCCTGGAGGCGAATGGGTGAAATGCCCGAATAGTTTTTGTTGGGCCCCTTTTTTCCTTCTGTTGTCTCAGAAAACCGTTTGTTATTTTCTCCGTTGATTTCTTCTCTATTTCCTTCTTCTTTCAATGTTGTCCTTTCTTTCCTTTATATTTATTCCTTTCTTTCCTCCTTCAAAATTCTTCCTTCCTTTAGTTTGTACCTTGTTTCAACAAGTCAAAGACCCAGTGGTCAAAAATAAATATATACAATCTCTCAAAATTCCAACGAGGACGGTCACGCCTTATAGACTTCATTAGAAGAAAGGACAAAAACAAAAGAAATGTTTTTATTATATCGGACTCCAAGTGGTAGAGAAGGTGCCTATGCATATTTTACTTGTTATAGTTTATTTTTTCGAGTTTGAGAGTTTTTTCCAGGATTGTAAAGAAAAAATAACACTAGCGGCAGTACTCCTAGGTTTGACTGGAGTTAACCGCAAATGTGGCAGACGAGTTAAGAGTTAAAGAAGTAAAACAACGACAAGATAAGAATAAAAGACTGTATTAAATATAAAGTTGCAAACTTTAGTCTCGTTTGCAGACAATATATATTATGTATATAATGGATACAATATGTATATAATATTTATATAAATGTCACTTAGCGTTTATCCTGGGATATGGGGTATTGACGGAGCCCCTTGCTACGTCTTCTGTTTATAATTCGGATATATTTGGACTTCTGTTTGCGTCCGACTCCGATCTGTTGTAATATAGTAGGAGCGACCTTTGTACGTCGATCCCTTTCGTTGCTGGAGCAGAAGAGATTGAATGAGTCTGCACTTTGGATTTGGTGCCAAAGTATGCTGGCTCATGATTGGTTGGTTTGAAACAGAGGCTCGCAGACAAGGGACGATAACCCATACCCAGAATTCTTAATAGGATTATTTAGTCAGGAAGGTTTATTTTAATTGGGGCGATATTGTTTAGGGCGTCAGTGACTAAAGACGTTTAATAAATAAATGTGTCCAAGTGGTAATGAAAGTGCCCCATATTTTCCCCATGCGCTTTCGACCAAGTTACATGATCGTAATTTATTAAACATCTTTAATAACTAACGCACTAACCATAGCACCTACACCTACAATAAACCCTCTTAACTGAATACCCCACCCCCCTGCCAATCACACTCACAAAAAACAAACAAAAAACAACTACTACAAATAATTCCCCGAAGGCGATCATGACATGGTTGAAAGCACTTGGGAAATATAGAGCACCTTTCTAACACTAGGACCCTGGTAAAAAAAACTTACACGATGACTTGAACGTAAGCAAATGAAAATCAAAGAAATATTCAGTGGTATTCAACCAAACATGTTTAAATTATAACTTACAGCCGAAATATATATATATATATATGTGTGTGTGTGTGTGTGTGTGTCAAACATTTTCTATGTGTTATACTGCATAGTTGTAAATGAATTAGAGGGTCTTATTTGTGAAAAAATGATTAAATTTAAAGTGTAGAACGAATTTTAAAACCCCAAATGAAAAACAACAAACTAAGACGAAAAGCAATAAGTATAAAAAAAGCAATGATAGAATATGCAACAGCAATTAATAAACACATGAAATAGATAAATAAATAGACAAAAATCAAAAAAAAAAAAAACAAACATCAAATATAGTGCGGCCGATTTTCTTCCTATTGATGTTATAACACGTTAAACTCATCAAAAATCAATTACTTTTTTGTTTGTTTGTTAATTAAATATTGACTAAATACAATCTTTCATTTGGAAATGTCGATCGATGAAAGATTCATTCTTTTATATATCGTCACTCCCTCCGAATGGGGAAGCCTTACGTAAGCCCTCAAATATACGTCTGTTTCCTTTGGCGGATAGAATTCAAATCTCAACTTTTTTTTTAGTCTCTTAATTGGCTCGTGACTGCCCACAGCCAACAAACAAGACTAATTCGAATTCCACATTTGTTGTTTCTCATAAATTCTTATGGCCGGGATTGAACCTTCACTCAACATATGTCACTCACTCATTCACAAATAATCGCCACATTCGATAGGTTACCAGGTATTGAGTTCTCTGGCGATTGTAGAAACATTCCCCGTAGGATGTATCAATTAATTGTTCACCCCAGACTGACAGCCGCAATGGCAAGGAGCTTGGCAGGGTTTTCGATCCCGGCTAGAGTTGCTCTTAAAGCGTCGAGCTGCACTGATGAGAAGTAAACTTCGAAACAAGTGTCTGTGGATGACATTATATATATATAAATGTGTGTGTGTGTGTGTGTGTATGTATATTTGTTATGAGATACTATGTAATTAAAAGGCGTTTGTTTCCATTGGTTTCAAAACGGCGTATTAACCGTTTTCCAAGTGCTTTGTTGTGATGATAAGCGGCTAATACGGTTCTTTGAAACCAATGGTAACAAATGCCTTTTAATTGTATAGTACATCACACACACACACACACACACACACATATATGAGAGGTTTTTTTATGTAATGGTTATCGTCGTAGGAAATGGACAGCGAACAGAGTTCAAATTCTGTACGAGGCTTTTGCATTCCCATACCGCTCATACATTCGGTAAAAAGTAGAATCAAGATGTATACAATGCACGCAGAATGTTCGATTATCTCCCCTTTTCAGAATTACCTCAACAGGGCGTAACAATTGTAATTGCTATTGGAAATAGAGCCCGATAATAATAATAATAATAATAATAATAATAATAATAATAGTTATAATCATAATAATATCCTTCAAAATATATTTCCACAGCGGCGTTGCATGGGTTTCCAGTGCCTTAGGCAAAGATACTTTAACGCTCTCACTTCTGAAAGTTTCTGACTGTTTGTTTGTGAATCATAATCCACTTAATTATTCTGTTTTATTCTCTCCCCCCCCCACTCCTTCCGCTCCATTTTTCTATTTGTAAGTAGGCCTTCCTATTGTTTTAGGCACGTGACAAACGCCCACAGGGAATCGGTGCTCTTGATTACTGCCAGTAGTGCTGGAAAAGCGTACACGTATTACGCCCGTTGGTTCACGTCATATACCTGGAAAAAGCGTGACATAGTATTTGGCGATGTTGAACGAGGAAAGGCAGTAAGCCATCGAGCACAGGTATCGAGGGCGCAAAATTCCTCGGCACACTGCAGTAATCAAAGCACCGATCACCTGTGGGGTTTGTCAACTTGGCCTAAAACAATAGGAAGACCTACTTACAATAGAAAAGGAGCGGAAGAGTGAGGGGGAGAATAAACAGAATAAATTACAGTGGATATGATTCATCAAAACAAACAGTCAGAACTTTCAGACAGTGAGAGCCGTTAAAAGTATCCGTGCCTTAGGCACTGGAAACCATGCCACGCTGCTTGAAAATATATTGAAGGATATATATGATTAACGATTATTATAATTATTATATTATTATTTATATTATATCGGCTCTATTATCTAATAGCAATTACAATTGTTACGCCCCTGTTGATCGGTATCTGAAAAGAGAATAAATCGAACATTATCTGCGTGCATTGGTATCACTCTTGATTCTACTTTTACCGAATCTCTCTATTGTAGACGGTATGGGAAATTCAAACACCTCCGGCCAGAATTGAAACTCCAATGTTCGCGTTCCATTTTCCTACGACATAACCATTACAAAGAAAAACTCTATATATGTGTGTGTGTGTGTGTTCGATGTACTATACAATTAAAAGGCATTGTACCATTGTTTCAAAGAACCCGTATAGCACTTATCATCACAACAAACCTGAAAAACGGTTAATACGCCGTTTTGAAACAATGGAAACAAACGCCTTTTAATTACTTAGTATCTCAAACAAATATACATTAACACACACACACACCACACACATTTATATAATATAATGTCATCACATACACTTGTTCGAAAGCTTTACTTCTCATAGTCACTCGACGCTTTAAGAGCTTACCTCTAGCCGGATCGAAACCCTGTGCAAGCTCCCTTTACCATTGCGGCTGTCAAACAGTCCTGGGGTGAACATTAATTGAACATCCCTACCGGGAGATGATTTCTACAAATCGCCAGAAACCAATACACTGGTAACCTATCGAATGTGGCATCTTTTGTGAATGAGTGAGTGCATATGTTTGAGTGAATGTTCAAATCCGACCATAAGAATTATGATAAACAACAAATGTGGAATTCGATAGTCTTGTTGTTGCTGTGGCAGTCACGAGCCAATTAAGAGACTAAAAAAAAAAGTTGATTTAATTCTATCCGCAAAAGGAAACACGTATATTTGAGGCTTACTTAAGGCTTCCCCATCGCAGGGAGTACGATATATAAAGAATGAATCTTTCATCGATCGACATTTCCAAATGAAAGATTATTTAGTCAATATTTAAATAACAAACAAACAAAAAATAATTGAGTTTTGATGAGCTTAACGTGTTATAACATCAATAGAAGAAAATCGCCGCACTATATTGATGTTGTTTTTTTTTTATTGATTTTTGTCTATTTATTATCTATTCATGGTTATATTATTGCTGTTGCATATTCTATCATGCTTTTTTTTATACATTGCTTCGTTACTTAGTTTGTTGTTCCATTGGGATTTTAAAATTCGTTCTTACACTTTAAATTAATCATTTTTTCACAAATAAGACCCTCTAATTCATTTACAACTACATATAAACACAGAAAAATTTGACACACACACACACACACACACACACACACACACACACACACACATACAATAATATATATATATATATAAATATATATATATATATATATATTATATATATTATATATATATATATTTCGGCTGTAGTTATAATTTTAAACAGTTGGTTGAATACCACTGAATATTCTTTGATTTCATTTGCTTACGTTCAAGTCATCGTGTAAATTTTTTATACCAGGGTCCTAGTTAGAAAAGTGCTTAGGGGATGTCCCAAGTGCTTCAACCATGTCCTGATCGCCTTCCGGGAATATTTGTAGAGTGTTTTTGTTCTGTTTCGTGAGTGATTGGCAGGGGGGTTGGGGGATTCAGTTAAGAGGTTTATTGTAGGTGTAGGTGCTATGTTTATGCGTTATTATAAAACGTTTAATAAATACGACATGTAACTGGTTTCGAAAGCGCATGGGGAAATATGGGGCACTTGCATCTACACTTGGACACATTATTATTAAACGTCTTTAGTCACTGACGACCCTAAAAATATCACGCCCCCAATAAAATAACCGTACCTGACTAAATTAATCCTATTAAAGAATTCTGGGATATGGTTATCGTCCTTGTCTGCGAGCCTCTGTTCAAACCAACTCAATCATGAGCCAGCATACTTTGGCACAAATCCAAAAGTGCAGACTCATTCAATCTCTTCTGCTCCAGCAACGAAAGGATCGACCGTACAAAGGTCGCTCCACTAGATTAAAAATCGGAGTCGGAACGCAAACAGAGTTCCAAAATATAATCGAAATTATAAACAGAAGACGTAGCAAGGGGGCTCCTCATACCCCATATCCCAGGGAAAACAGCAAGTGATTTATATAAAATATATACATATGTTCCATTATATACATATTATATATTTGTCTGCAAAACAGAGACAAAGTTATTGCAACTTTATATTTAATACAGTCTTTTATCCTCCTTATGTTGTCGTGTTTTACTTCTTTAACTCTAACTCGTCTGCACATTTCGGTTTAATCCAGTCTAAACCTTCATAGCTCCGAAGTACTGCCGCTAGTGTTATTCTTTCTTTCACAATCCTGAAAAACTCTCAAACTCGAAAAAATAAACGCGATATAACAAGAAAATATGCATAGCACCTTCTGTACTATTGGAGCCCCGATATAAGAAAAAATTTTATCTTTTGTTTTTTTCTTTCTTCTAATGATATCTATAAGCATGACCGTCATCTCAGTTAGATTGTATAATTTTGACCACTTGGTCTTTGACTTGTTAAAACAAGTACAAACTAAAGGAAGGAAGAATTTTGAAGGAGGAGAAAGGAAGGAAAGAAAGGGACAACATGAAAAGAAGGAAATAGAAGAAGAAATCAACGGAGAAAATAACAATACGTTTTCTGAGAAACAAAGGAAAAAAGGGCCGCAACAAAAACATATTCGGCATTCACCCATTCTCTCCAGGCAAATTAATTTGTTTATAGATATTTTTCTGTAATTGCTTGTTTTAGGGTTTTAGTTATAGATAAATACCTGCAACAGGTGAAAATTAATGTGCAAAACCTCAGTAGAATAGATAAAAGTTGACATAACATAGTTAAATTTATTGAAGTTTTGCTCTTTTTTTTATTTTTGTATCATTTTACTCGGATTATTATGCATTTGTCTTTGGTTTTACTTTTTATTGTTACTTGCGTCAAATTTGTTTAACGACAGCAGAATTTCGACACATATAAGAAAAACATAACATATGCAAATGAAAGATCGTTTAAGAAGGAATATTCCGTGTAGTCAAAAGTCAAAAAACCCTATCTCTGCGCCTTTGCAGAAAGTAACAACCACTCATGTGCATTCCGTCCACGAACAGGGCTCTTTGTGCCCCAGAACCTCATGTCGACAGAAAGAACGGTAAAACTCTTTACTCTCTATTAGCTTACATATCAGGACCAACACTACTCAACTAAAGACACTTTATTTTAGGACATCTCACACAGAATTTAACAGATTGTACCTCCGTCATAACAGTATCTATACTGTTAAGTTTGCTCAGACAATAAAATATTTTATTACTTCATTAATTTTTTTCAATCATTATTCTGTACAAGAAACGATATATTGCAAACCTTTTTATATAATATATATATATAAATATATAATATATATATATATATATACATGATTACTTACGGGGAATAGAATATCGAACATTCAATTCTGCCAATTATTTAATTAATCAATTTCGTGATTTAATCATTACGATTTAACATGAGTGATCCTTTTTGTTGAAACCTTTAATAGATATCTATCTACCTTGTGTACCATAATATATATATAATATACAAAATCCTTGTGTCACACTCCTGCTCTTGTGAAAGTTGGTAACATCAGATTACCAGGCTACCGATCTCGTAACAATAAGAAAAGTAAAATACACCTATTTTATTACTTCACCTAGACTCTTCCTAGAATAGATCATATTAAAAAACGGATTGAAAAACAAAGAGAAAGGTCTCTTCTTTTCTCTCATCTCTCTTCCTCGTTGTCTTTTCCAAAAAATTTGGTGACAAACAGCCAAATTGGACAAAGAATAATTATTAGATTACCTTTCAACTCCAAGAGAGATAATCAAGCATCACTGTTTTCGAATTTGTTAGACTTTTCAGCCGTTCCTTCAAAGAATGTTTTTGGCTTTCTGTAATGTAACTTATCTCTAGACAGATTATTCAAAATCTGCACAGTCGCCCCCACGACTGGCCAAGATAACCATAAAACTATTAAAGGAACTGAATGATTATCAAACGAAAACTTTGATGTCACACATTGGGGACTGTCGAAACGACCACTCTTGTTTTGGGATGTGCCAAACCTAAGCCCGCCGCAGCTAGGCGTTAGAATATACCCCGACTGTATCTCTACAGAGGCTGTAACTCTCGCAATGGAGCCATCTGTGGCCGTGGTGCGACCGTGATGTTAAGGATGGACCCTGGTGGATAGCAGCTAGACATGCAACACTCCATTTTTGCCTTACTTAGGCTATTCAGGTGAGGGCCCCCTCCGATCAATCAGCTAGTTATGTCTCTAGCACCTATATAATTCCACGACCCTATTGCCTTATGGCAAGCCCCAACACTTTGATCATATGGACTAGAAGGAGTGGCTTTGAGTTTATGAATGTGAGCACCCCTTCATCACCCATTGCTCCTGGTCAACTCTGATCCGGAGTGGTGACCTTTAGGATTACTCTGGTTACCTGTCCATTTCCTACATGATAACCATTACACGACGAGTCCTCTATATATTCGTTATATAATTACACGTGGAGGTGCGTGATGTAATGTCCGTCGATAGAATGAACATAGCGAAACGAGTTCAAAATCCTCGACAAGCAGTTCCTGCATTCACATAAGCTAATAGCCGGGTTAAGGTGTGCATTCCACTATCAACCCTCTTCTTACGGGGAAAATAGTATGACAGACTGGGCTTTACGCTTGTTATTAGGCAATCAGCCTCAGACAGGGTCACCAAACTCATGGCCCCGGGGTATGTTTATCAGGCCCGCGACTTGTACTGAATTTGTTTAGTTAAAACGATACTGAACGCGGGAGACGTTCTATACCATTAAATTTAGATCATGTGAAGCTTATTAATCTTCATTGGACTTACTATATGTAGGGGTCACAAAAATTTCTTTTGTGGTGATCAATTCATTGTTACTTATTGTCCTGAATTTTAATGGCCCGTCGTTATTTATTTCATTACCCGGTCGTGAAAAAAAGTTGCGATTCCGGTCAAGGAGAAGGAAAACTCTGAGTTCAAACGTTAAACCCAATAAAGAAATGACCTTGTTACATCCTATTCGTGCGCAGGTATTGGTATAATATGATATATGTATCACATAAGAGAATTTCGTATTATATCGATAGATGAATATAATCCTTCAGCATTAGGCTATTGAATGTGCATTTTGTGGAGTGGCCACTTGTCAGATGTGAAAACTAAAGATAAGACTTTCTTGTCTGAATGTTTTCTAGAATAATAGATAATAACCTAATCTTAAAATTACAGATACCTATATATCGAATTGACTGTATTTCGAGTAAGATTCAGAATGCGAGAAGTTCGGTGGACTTCGTAAAACTGAGGATGTTGGAGAGTATAATGAGAGACAAAAAAGAGTGTGCAGCAGGGGGAAGCTCACAACGGACATTACTTCACCTGACGGGGCTTCTCAGGTCTCGAGTGATTTAGATAAGGATGATTTTCGTACAAAAGATTGCAGAATTCAGCCAAATATAAGTTTTAACGAAATAGATGAACCGCTGTTCAGAGTGTAATGTGCTGGTCCACTAGAATCATGCTACGAGCATAATAGCAATTCCTATTTTTTTTCTTTCTTTCTTATTCTTTTTAACAACTTTGTAAAATAAACTTATGAACTTTCTTGCCTCAAAAACTCCTTACTCAACAAACAAAAATGACAAAAAAGAAAATTACCCCAGAATAACTGATCTACCTGATATTCGATATTGAATTTCAGAAGTGTTTTTTTTTTTTTTTTGTTTCTGCTTAAAGCAAAAAAAAATTACAGGAAAAGCAATTCTTTATACGAAAGATATCTTTTCTGTTTAAATAAGAGAAGACAGAACTGGAGCGCGCCCGTAATTAATACCCGTCGATTATTGATTGATCTATGGGAGCTCAATATTAGACCCAACTTCGGAAGCCCTACGCCTAAGGTGGGGTTTTAGACATACAGACGACTTAAACCAAGGCTAAGATCTCACCCCTCAATGGTCACCGGTTGGTCGTGTGTGACCGGTAGCATTAAAAGAACGGACGGTCTATTACGTAAGGCTCTCGATCAATCGGTCGATCTATCAAGACATACATCGTATAAGATGCACCCAACTGTCATAATTGCCCTGCAAACTCTATGGCCAATTGCCACAACCCCTTTTGATCAAAATAGTGCATAGAGGCGCGTGCGCCTTGGCTGAGCTCTCCCTGCCGCGGGAATGACATTAACACCTATTCTAATATGATATTGCGATCGCTCAGTCCAGTTCTGGAGTGGGAAAATGTGCTGCACAGCAGGTACCCCTTCCTGGATCACCATGCCCGTTGTTCTCCTCTGACCTCGGAAGGAGGATTAGACACCTGTAGGGTCTTCCACTAGTGGCGACTACGATAAATAGAAAAAAATGTTTGAGTGGACCAGGGAGCAATGAGATGAAGGTGCCACATTCCCCAAAACCTCCAGAACTAGAAACTTCACCCATCAGATAGTTTAACTCATTCCAAGGGCATTGAAGACTCTCAGCCACGCCTTCAAGCACCCCACTATATAAAGGGATCGGTGTTGCCGATAAGACAATGGTGGCAATCATATAGGACTAGGGTTGACATGCGCCAGCCCGATTTATCGGAGGGGTCTCTCCGACCGCCCGTCTAGCCCAAGAAAAGGCTAAAGTGAATATTGGACTGCTCAGCCATCTGGGTCTATTTCCAAGCATCACAGGTCACCACCCACGACAACAGGTAAACCCCATTAGGGGACTTATCCCTCTGCAGAGGTGCAGTCGTGCATCTCTAACGCCCCAGCCGACAGGGCGAGGCACAAGAGGACAAAACTGTAATCTAGTAACAAATTTCGTCTGGAAGAATAATAACAGACAATTTAGACTTGTTGTTTTTTTTTGTTGTTTTGTTTTTATTTTTTTTGTTTTTTTATTAATGGGTCATTTTAATATACTCTGTTGTCTACAATGGGTATAAATTGTTAATATTCAAAAATATTTGTTCATTTCGTTTTTCTTTTTTTATCTTTTTAGACTATCACCAAAACAGATAATGTTTATTACACCAAATATCTGTAATGGTTTTTTCACATGTTACACTCGTTGTTACAGTTCTGAAGGTCATTGCAAATAAATGACACTTGCCGCTAAGTGATAATTACCAATATACTTTTACAATACGGATCTAGTGTCATAAGTTTCATTTTCACTGAACACCTCACTATTATCGTCCTTGTGTCAGATGACACTAAACTTAGTAAATATCTGTAGAGCTGCTTACTTTAAATGATGATAGTGTAGTATATACCCAACCCGTTCGTCACGGTAAGATGTGACAGAAGCATTAAGTATGATGCATTCAACGAGAATCGAAATGTTAGTAGAGTAATATCTGCAACACTAGGTTGTTAACCATTACACTACTCCTGGTTAATCTATGTATCTACGTAACAGGCAGGTGCGACACAAAGGCCAATTTTAATTCTGATTTTCTCTCCTATACAGGTCGCTGATCCACGGTTAAGGACTCAGTCTGGCCTGATATTTACCCCATAACTGTAGGAAAAACATATGTATTCATATCTTTCCCAAGGGTATTAGTCCGAAATGAACTTAATAGCGTAACTAGAATTTGAACTCAGTTACTCGATGTTGCGGTTCTGATATTAGCTACTATGCTATGCTATTCCTCCTAAGAAATTGTTGTGGGGTTTAAGGGTCAAAAATAAGACAAACGACTGTTATAAAAAGAAACAGTCAGATAAGGGTAAAGAATAGGTTAACGACACAACAACAAGGCTTATAAACAAAGTGAATTTATCATAGCAAGATGTAAGATTACAATAAAATACAAGTGTAACTTGTGTACAAATGTGTGTGTAAGTTTTACAATGTATTACAATAGAAATGTATGTAAGTTGAGTTGCAAAAGTCACAAATAGGAATGTATGTAAATGTTTAAATTGTACGAGATTATGAATTGCTTGCAGATAATGCTCTCGCGGACTTATCTGAACCAGTAGAATTTTCTAGCTAGTTCGTTTGTTTGATTTTACGCGCGCGGCAATTCCATGATGTTCAAAAGACCCTATCTTCCCAACGTCCGGGCCTGAGGACACCGTCGTGCTTCGGCTAGGGTCCAGCGAAGAGAGTATAGCAGTCTCAGCCCTCAAAATTCGCGGCCAAACTGAGCCTCGTAACGTGTCTCTGATTGGTCGCTACAAAGGCCCTAGCCAATCGCATGAGTTCTCATCAGTTATGGCTAAGACCCCTGAGCTCTGTTGCTATGGTGAAAGGAGGTCACTGTAATGTTTTTCGCTTATGATCTATATTTGCATAAGGTGAAATAAGTAATATTATTTTCCACACTGTAACAATGGATACAAATGTATGACAAAAAGGAGTAAAAATTACAGCAAAGAAAGTGAAGATTGCGTCCGACCATACATTACGATCTGACTCGCATTGCTTTGTGTCAAGCCACAATTTTTCCTGCTACTTATAGTCGTCGTCGGCGATTCTATTATGACATAGTTATATCACCTATAACAGAAATGTATTCACGCCCTTCCCAAGTCATTAGTGCGAAGGAAAACACAAACAGCTGCGTTCAGAATTCGAACTTTGGTCCCGTTTCCATTTCCAAAGACGATAACCATTTTTTCCGCATAACTAGTGTTTGTAGTTTTTGCTTTCTTACTTATGAGTGGCAAGAGTTTAAGGTTTAATGTTAGCTTGTTTCCTTGTGCGTGTTCTTAGGCGTTTGCTTTTAACCCATCTTATTTAGTGTTCGCGCTGAAAAGGAATTCAAAAGAAAGAAGGAAGAGACGGAAACAAAGGTGGTTTTAATTTAGGCTTATTCACAGATCATAGCACCACGTGCAAGGACATTTCTCCCTGGCCAGTAGTTAGTGTCTAGACACGGTTAAAGCCTAAACACGAATGACGAGAGATTATATTGGGAGTCGAAGTGAGTCCTTTTCCCCGCACATTTCTCTGAGTTTCTTCCGGTGAAGGCTCATGGGAGTTTATTTTATCATTTTAATCCCCACATACTCTTCTATTTCAACTTTGTGTCTGACAAAGCCGAACTTTGTTAAACACTTTTATTTTAAAGAAAAATGCATCTCTTGATAATTTACTGTTAATATTTATACAGTCTATGATTACACTAAACTGTGAATCTATTGTAACTGTTCATAATTTTTGATACTTATTGATTACTTATATTTAGGAATAAATTCAAATGAACATCTTAAATTAGTTTAATGACATGTAGAACACAATGGATAGAGCTGTAAACGTCTTGGACATACTACCTCTGGGAAAGATTATGGAATTAGCAAATTTGAGAATCTTCTCTTAAGATTAATCAGATTAAATTATTCAATTGGGTATTACTATTCCAGTCTGCTGGAAAAAATATATGAAATAACACCCAATTACGCGGTTATAAGATTCAAACGTGTTTTTAACTCCCATGGCTATGACCACTTCTTATAATACGTTAAGAGGCCTCAGAAAAGCTCCCAAAAGGTAATATATACAGCAACTTCCAACAAAGAGGTACATAACAAAATACAGACTTTATTATCTGAGCAAAATTTAACAGCCAATACAAATACAGGACGAAAGAAAGTGTTTTTGCAGAGTAAGAGTTCAACAAGAAACAAAAGCTTACACTAAAATGTTATCACTAACTTCGTACAGGAGCCACGTGGGAAGGTCTCTCCATGATGTCATGGGGTTTATTGTGTTCACGGCTATAATGGATGTGAGCCTAACATCTCTACGGGATAGACTATAATAGAAGCTGCATAAAAGCACATGTATAAGCCTTTTAGTTGGGGAGGCTTGACCCCCAAGTCCAAATGACACACACACACAACTAGTGCAGCCTGGACATCTCAGATGAGAGAGAGAGTTTCCCGGGGTGAGTTTGAATAGTCAAGTTGTGATGCCTCTTAGTGGCAAACCGTGGCGTCTCCAAGTGTCACTGGCTATTTTAATTTAGATATATTTGCTCTATTACTAAACTGAGCTCTTTTATTCATAAATATACCAAACTAATATATATATTAATAAGTCATCCACAGACACGTGTTCGGTGTTTCACGCTAGACACAACTATCCTTGGGTAGGGTCGAACTCAGTCCGATATCTTATCCCCTCGCCCACTGACAGCTGATGCGGGGACTGGTATTTTAAAAACTATTAAGACATAGGAATGTTTATGTATTTTACGGTCACTGAGAGACCGGAAAGAGAGGTTTTAAAACTTTTTACCGCTCATTTTCCATAAAAAACTAAACAAAAATATAACAACTTATAAATATATTTAAGAATTTAATTTGAAGACATGAATAAAAAAATTAATAAAGGATAAAATATGAAATAAAAGACAAATAAAAGGAAAAATATAAACAAGAATAATAATAAAAAACAACTTAAAAACAAAAAAATATATAAGAAATAAAAGATAATTAAACAAATATATGGAAAAATGTTTTTTATGTATTTATATATGTAAGATACATTTACTTCTAATTTTTAAATCCCAGGCAACACTAGGTGCTCTGCTAGTTTAGCTTAAGCATAGCTTCTTCATAAATTCTTAATGGGATACAACGGTAGTTTAAAAATTCCATATTATTTCTTTTTTCTTAAACTACCAGATTTTATTCCAAATATTACCCTATATATAACATAATGAGAAATTCAATAATATATAGATAGATAAGTATATTTCATGATAATCCAATATGGTTGTTTTTAAAGTCAATCACATGCCTAATATTCATGTACATTAGGCGTAGGGGAAATGCTTGCTGCAAATTGTCCCGATCATATATCAGAATCATGCTTCTATTTTGTGCATTCATTTATAGAACATCTTTAATTAGATATTTTTCTATGGCTTTATCAAAAATCCATTATATACATTGAATTCAAAATTACATTTTCTAATGGTTCTCTCTCTCTCTCTCTCTCTCTCTCTCCTCTCTCTTCTCTCTCTCTCTCTCTCTCTCTCTCAGAAAAACATCATGACTTTGAGAATGGACAATAGATCAAATTATTACAAAATTCTTTGAAGCTGGTTAATTTCACTTGAAATTATATCCTTTATCAAGAATTGAGTAAACCTTTCCTTTTCTTTATTTAATTATATTGAATTGAACTTAAAACAAATCTATTTTTCATAAAACTAAACCTTTTTCATTTTTTTTACATAAGATTAGCTACAAAAAAAATTCAGATGCAGAATTCTTGAAAGTATGAAGCTTAAAGAATATAATCCAAATAATCAAGCCTCATCTAAAAAAAAAAATTCAGAGAAATAGCAATATTGTATTTTGTATTAAACATTGTTTTTATTTGTTAATATTGGAAATTCCATAGTTCCACACCTTTTATCTCCGCCTGCCGCTAGGGTACGAATCGCCAACATCGTATGTTGGCGCCAATACCAAAAACTTCACTCATCATGGAGCACCCACTGAGGGTAGTCGTGTAAATAGCGGTCCCTACACTTCATTCTACACTTAGCCCCAAAACAGGGCTTACTTCTAAGGACCGTTGACATGGACGGAAGCATATTTTCACAGCACTCTTTCGAAGGCATTGTGTCCGCAGACCACAAGGCTGGCATAAAAGCACACTATCGAAGGCTGAAGACCAACTACTCTACTTGAAAAGGGTACATTCACCATCATTTAAAATACTGTTACCAGGGCGAGAAGCTTCTAAATAGCATCCCCCATTACTTATCACAGAACCGGTTACGAGGAAGAACAAAAAACTACCTAGACGAAGCGTCTTATCAACTTTCCAACCAACGAACAGAATACCCCCCCATTACTTACCACTACTCCAAGAACATTTCTTAACTCAGATAAGTCTTGTAGCAAATACCAATAAAATTTGCAACAAGTTCTTGTATTATTTGTCAATACATGTATTAAATTTCCATTGTGTGTTTGTCTTCTTTGTCCGACAATTTGCCTACAACTACGGAGAAATAAGAGCTCCTTCGAAACCCGAAAATACTCTTATTAATCCAGGTGTCTTTCTTTTTTCTAAACTATGATTTGATACAAGCTGCAAACTAGTACATACCAAAATTTTGCAAAACTTTTGACTCACACTATTATTTACTAAACTTAGCTTAGTTGTGGTACACATGTTGAAGAATGTGATTAAAAGTGAAAACTACAAAGGTAATGATGAATTTGTACCTGTCAACACGTGATTGAAACAGGTTATTTACATGTATGGACATTTATTTAAAATAAATATGTACCGGGCATGCATCTCTGATCATCTTCAGGATAAGATATAAATACTTCTGTTATCAATTTCTACTTTAAAATTTATATCTGAAGAGGATCAGACACATGTCTGGTACATTTTTATTTTAAATAAATGTAAATGACCCATTCGAAACATGTGTCGACAGCAAAGAATTCATCTTCACCCTTGTATATTTTTACTTTTGATCGCTTTCTTCAACATACTGTTAGATTCATTTCCTTTTTCTAACACATACAAACATATATACAAGGTGTCAAAAAAGTATCGAGTTTTTATGTGCTTTTTGACAAACCTTGTATTCTGAAAAAAAATGAACATTCCATTCATTGTTCATTCTATCATGGTAAATACAGCTTCAATCTTATGCTTTTATGACACACCTGTGTATATATATATATATATATATATATATATATATATATATATTATATATATTAATTAAAACTATGAACTCACATGAGGGGACTGGACGCCGATATCGGAATACTCGGTTATTACAAATATTTTACAGACGCTGCCGTTGTCAATAACAACAAAGACAAAGGATCCGTTGAACAGTAGCAACATTCATTTGAAAAAGGGTATCTAACGATCCCGAAAATGTATGATAATAAAAAATAAGTGAATCCAGTACTCCATAACATCGAGTTCCTTCATTTATTTTTAAATGCGTCATAATAACGCCCAACTTCAACATAAGAAAAACATAAAAATATATATATATTATTCCGGCTGTTGGTAGCTTACAAAATGTCTAGCCACACTGAAGAGACTTGATAAGTCGAAACACGTGTCTGTGGATGACCCTATATATGCTCCCCATCCCCTAGGGTTGAGCACTCTGGGGGGGGGGGATTTCGCTGACGGCCGCCAACTCAAGCGTAAACGCGACGCTCTTCTATATATAAGGAATGGAGCACTCTATGATGGGATGGGGATTTTAACTGTTTTAATACACACATCGCTTTGTATGTAAAGGACATACAAAGTGATGTGTGTATTAAAACAGTTAAAATCCCCATCCCATTCTGTAAGTGATGACAGTCTAATGGTTATGATGTCGGACAGACACCCACCCAATCGGATTTCTATTCCGGCTGTAGGTAGCTTACAAAATGTCTAGCCACACTGAAGAGACTTGATAAGTCGAAACACGTGTCTGTGTATGACCCTATATATATATATATATATATATATATATATATATATATATATATATATATTGAAGAATGTACAAGAATTCTTTTTCTTTGCACCAGCATTTGATTCACTTGGAACTAACCAAAATACCAGACAACCTTTTTAACTAAAAACTCTGCTTCTTTGACTTTAATCTGGAATTAGGTATCTAGGCTGGGCAGATATTGCTGATCAAAACCTATTCAAATCTTACTTGTCAAATTTCATTTCAATATCAAGGACGAGTTCCCAAAATTTTTCAACTGTTCATGTCAATGTCATTGTAGGATTGCTCACTACTCTCATTTTGTTCGATTTCAACACAATTCTCAATTTAATCCTTTTAAAACATGGTTTTATAACTGTCCTCTTAAACTGGGTCTGGAGGGTGAGCAGGAGCTGTGAATGATCTCCGAGATATCTTACTGTTTTTTTTGTTTTTTGTGGGGTTTTTTTGTAGGTTAAGGAAATCTCCTCTCACTAAATCAATCTTTTCCATCCCTATGGAATTTCATAATCAAATAAATTTGTCTTGACAGTGATTACCACTTAAAAAATGTTGATTGATTGGCATGTCAACCTATCTAGGGTTATTTTATGCATAGAAGTTAAGGAATGCATACATTTATATTTACATTTTTGTGTAGTTAAGTTGTTGGATTTTTATGATATAAGGCATGGGGCAAATGGTCACTTCTACTTATAGACTCGCCTATAAACACGTGACCGAGAAGGATTTCTATTGTCCAATCACTGGCACTGCTGCTGCTGCTGCTTATGCTGTATTAATAGAGACCATATTTCTGAGCTCTTATGTCATTGATACTTGGATATTCTCGGCGAAGGACTTACAAGGAATTACGTTAACACTGGATTCTTACTGGCTTGCGTACTTATTCATTACATCTGGAACGAGGATGGCTGAAGATATATCACATAAGTTTTTATTTGTACACGTTTATATGATATTAAAGGGCCGGTTAGCTCAGTCGGTAGAGCGTTTCGACTAGAACCACAAGTTTTTAGTTCAATACCCGCCCTCGCCAACTCAGCGTATAAGTAGCACAGGATCTGTGTGGTAAAGTAAGGAGCTGATGGTAGGTGTGGCGCTCACCTCAGACGCTAAAATAATCTCCTTGGTCTAACGCTAGTGAAAAGTGGATAGACTCCCTTTGCTTTATGGCTGAATATTAGCTGCCCCGACGACTTTACTTACTTACTTTACTTATGATATTAAGTATGGGTACCTACATTGTGTAATGGTTTGCAAGCTATATTTGCAAACCATTTTAGTTGAGTTCGATTTCCACTGGGCGCCACATCTAAGCAAATTTTATTAAATAACTATATGATATTAAGTATTCCTATCCAATACTAAATAAATATCTAATTTGATCCAAAGAAGAAACTATTACAAGTATTAGCCACTCCGGGTCAGTGGACCTAAAAGTAATGCCAATGAAGGGATACTCCCCAGAGCTTCAAGTAAGTCAAGTGTAGTAAAATCGTTATGAGTCACACTTCACAGGTGTAAAAAAAAAAATGTTTGTTTTCATTGTTTACTCTCACATGATGTGCATGTTTAAAATCACTAATTTATTTAAAAGTACTCAATTTTAAAATATCTTTAAAATATAGATTTTAACTTTATATAATTGAGAGGAAAAAAAAGTCCCATTCATTCCAAGTTCCAAGAAACGAGGTTTCGGCTTTGGTGTTTTTGTTTTTCATTAACGCACAAAATGTATATTTATTCATTATAATTCATCAGCATAAGTACTAAATTGCTCAATTGTGAGATTAATAGAAATAATTGATACGTTTTATATTTTAAGAAGAAAATTAGTTTCTGTATTGCTTTAATCGGAGAGCCTGCAAATAATATAAATAATAATACAAATAATTTGCAGGGTTAAATGACATCAAGTATTCAAATATGAATGATTTTGAAACATATCTATTTGACCCATAGATGGGACTTTAACAAGTTCTGGGTCAGAGTGGACATGGGAGTAATGGCAATGAAGAGATACTCTACACTCTCCAGAACTGGTACCTCAACACTTGATGTAGTTTGGTGTTCTCCCTAGGACATTACTTTTTTGTGGGGGAAGGGGAGGTGGCTTGCCCTTATGAAAGAGATACAGTAAGCATATTCTTAACCCTGCTCAAAGGACATTCAGAACTTGGCGGGGGGTGTAATTTTTTGTCTTCTTAACTATCAACACCATTTTTGCCTTGTCATGATGTTAAACTGCATCTAATGGTGAATTTTCAATACTGGAGCTCTGGGGAGTGTGGAGTACTCTTTAATCACCATTACTCCCAGGTCCACTCTGACCTGGAATGGCAGTACCTCTTAGGGCACCATCTGTGGGTTAAATAGAAAGAATGAGTTAATAGAAAATGTTTTTAAAAAATAAAAAATTGAGTTTAAAAAAAAAAAGTTTGATACCATCAAAAATGAAAAAAAATTTTTATGGCATAGAAAAACCCAACAAGGGTTGACATGCCGAACCAAACCAACCACTTTTGCCTCACCCAATTATCAATAGGTTTTCACATTCCTAATTTCTTTCTCACCTTTCATGTTGTTAATCCTGCCATGTTTCATTCTCTACACCCTTCAATAATAAGTACATTTAATTTTTTCAACACTTTCTTTCATTTATATTAGTTAAATATATAGGCCATACAGTTGTCATCTATCTATCTATCTATCTATCATATATATATATATATAGCTAAGCCTTGCTTTGTTTACATATGTTTGAGGCCTCTAGTGAATTCATTTCCACTTAGAAATGTAGCGATTAAATATATTTGACAGCTGCCTCTGGCCGTACGGGTAAGAGGATTGGCGAACGAAAGTTCATTTGGGTCTCTAACTCGGCCAGGGGTAGCTGTTAAATGGTATAACCACATTGATGAGGAGTGATACTCCGAAACGCGTGTCTGTGTATTACTTATTTATTATATATATATATATATGCAAGATAATCCAAATGACTGGTAGTAAGGGATGATTCTATTTGGGATCATCAAAATCTCACTGAACAACCATACTGTATGCTCTTGTAGCTGCAAACATATATATTCATACAAGGATTTTTATAATTCCTTAAGAGAGCTCAATGTATAATAATCAAGGAATTAATTATATACAGAGTAATATTCAACTTTCAAAGAAAGAAAAATTTAACAAATCGTCACCCTGGTATTATTTTAATTTCCACCAGAAACTCAAAATGAGTCTAGCCTCTTCTGACAGATTTTACAAAAATATAATTGTAGATTTTACAAAACATATTTTTATAAAACATATATAGTACTGTGATTGCCTGACTCAATTTTGAGTTTCTAGAGTCAAATAAAATTATATGATGCAGTTTGTTTAAGTGATTTTTTTCTCGAAAGCCTCAAATAAAAAAAAAAAAAAAACGACAAGAATAAACTGAACAAAGAATGACGAGAAAAACAAACAAGAAAAACATAACACCAACAAGAAAGAACCAAAACGAACGCACAAGAACACAAACGAAATAATCAAAAAGATCAAATAAACATACAAAAGAAAAAAGAAACAAAAAAAACCAAAAACAAAACCAACAGAACCAAAAGAAAATAAACTCACTCGAAAAAGAACAAAAAGACAAAACAATAAAAAAAAAAAAAAGACTACAATTAAAATAAAAAAAAAATCAAATAAAATATAAAGACAAAAACATAAAATTAAAAAAAACAACAAATCAAAAAACCGGCCACATCGCTCTGCACTCCCCGCACAGTCAAGCCCAAAAACGTCAACCTAACACCCCCATGAATCCACAATAATATAACTAAAATATATGACAGCCATGGTTTGTCCCATATAATATCATGTTACCTACANCTCTCTCTCTCTATCTCTCTCTCTCTCTCTTCTCTCTCTCTCTCTCTCTCTCTCTCTCTCTCTCAGCTCCTCTCTCTCTTCTCTCTCTCTCTCAAAGAACATCATGACTTGAGAATGGACAAAATAGATCAAATTATTTACAAATTCCTTTTGAAAGCTGGTTAATTTCACTTGAATTAATATCCTTTATCAAGAAATTGAGTAAACCTTTCCTTTTCTTTATTAATTATATTGAATTGAACTTAAAACAAATCTATTTTTCATAAAACTAAAACCCTCTTCATTTTTTTACATAAGATTAGCTACAAAAAAAATTCAGATGCAAGAATTCTGAAAGTATGAAGACTTAAAGAATATAATCCAAAATAATCAGCCTCATCTATAAAAAAATCCAGAGAAATAGCAATATTGGTATTTGTATTAAAACATTGTTTTTTATTTGTTAATATTGGAAATTCCATAGTTCACACCTTTTATCTCCCCCTGACGCTAGGGGTCGAATCGCCAACTCCGTATGTTGGTGCCAATACCAAAAACTTCACTTACACGGAGCAAACCACTGAGGGGTAGTCGTGTAAATAGTGGTCCTACACTTCAATTCTTCACTTAAGCCCAAAAAACAAGGGCTTACTTCTAAGGAACCGTTTGACCTGGACGGAATAGCATATTTTCCCAGAAACACTTTCGAAGGCATTGTGTCCCGCAGACCAACAAGGCTGCCAATAAAAGCACACTATCGAAGGCTGAAGACCAACTAGTCTACTTGAAAATGCACATTCACCGTCATTTAAAATACTGTTTACCGGCGAGAAGCTTCTATAGCATCCCCCATTACTTATCGCACAGAACCGGTTAGAGGAAGAACAAAAAAACTACCGAGACGAAAAGCGTCCCTTATCAAACTTTCCATCCAACGAACGAATACCCCCATTACTTACCAACTACTCCAAGAAACATTTCTTACTCAGATTAAGTCTTGGTAGCAATACCAATAAAAAATTTGCAACAAGTTCTTGTAATTATTTGTCCAATACATGTATTAAATTTCGCGTTGTGTGTTTGTCTTTGTTCCGACAATATTGCCTACAACTACGGAGAAATAAAGAAGCTCACCTTCGACCGTAAATACTCTATTAACCAGGTGTCTTTCTTTTTTTCTAAAATTATGATTTGATAACAAGCTGCAAACTAGTAACATACCAAAACTTTGAAAACTTTTGAACTCTCATTATTATTACTAAACTTAGCTTAGTTGTGGTAGACATGTGAAGAATGTGATTAAAGGTGAAAAACTACAAAGGTAATGATGAATTTGTACCTGTCAACACGTGATTGAAACAAATTATTTTAAGATAAATACCATACAGTAAATAACCTATGTACCCAGACAAGCATCTCTGTCAATCTTCAAGGAATAAGATATTAAATATTCTGTTATCAATTCTCTTTAAATTTATATCTGAAGAGGATCAGAGACACATGTCTGGTACATATTTATTTTAAAATAAATGTCAGTACATGTAAATAACCATTCGAAAACGTTGTCAACAGCAAAAAATTCGTCTTCACCCTTGGTATTTTTTCAACTTTTGGGAAATCACTTTCTTCAACATACTGTTTGGATTCATTTCCTTTTTCTAACACATACAAACAATATATACAAGGTGTGTCCAAAAAAAGTATAAGAGTTTTTATGTAAACTTTTTTGACACAACCTTGTAATTCTGAAAAAAAATGAACATTCCATTCATTGTTCATTTCAATTCATGTAAATACGCTTCAAACTCAGCACTTTATGATACCTTGGTTTTTCTGAAAAAAAATTGATGTTCCATTCATGTTCATTTCTATCATGGTAAATACAGCTTCCAATCTTGATGCTTTTATTGACACCACCTATATGTAATATATCATCATCATGTCGCGCTTTCAGCGCGGATTCCCATGACAATCTCTCTCCATGCCGTCCCTATCGCCATCAATTCTCGAAGGTCCTCTAGCAGCACTTGAAATCCGACAGAGCTGAACAATTACGTTTTTTGCTGGTCGCCCACAACTGGCTTGTCCATGGCTGGCTTTCCACAGGAGGAACATTCGCTTATGAGTCGTCCTTGCTTCTCCAGCATGTCCCCGCGTGTCTTGTCCGCTTACTTTTGATGGTTTGTGTGATAATGTGTAGGTGTCCGTATAAGCTGCTTTCTCGTAGGGTGTTTGTTTCCCATGTCTTGTTTAGGATCAACCCGCAGCATCTTGTGCAGCTCCCTATCTAGTTTTATTCTCTAGTCGCTTAGTTAGGGCCCAGGTGGTGCAGCATACAGCAGTACTGATAATGACAACGGCCTGGAAGAAACCGTCTCTTTAAACTTGTCTGTGAGGTTGGATTTTCCAATATGGACCGATAGTTATTTATAAGCGGCCCAATGCCTTTTTCCTATACGTGCCACTAACGTCATTTTCTGTGGAGGAGATTGTTGCCGCCCTAAAGTAATCTAAATTGTTCTACAGAGTTTAGGGGTTATACGTCGATGGTGAGATTTCGCTTTGTTTTTTGGAAAAGACATGAACTCGGTTTTATCAGAAGTTCACGTACAGGCGACATTTCGTGCTGGCCTTTCTAGGCTGTGTAGCAAGAAATTCGGCTTGTGCAGGTGTATTTGCGAGTGTGCCTCATCAGCATAGTCCGCATCCCGTAAAGTAATGTTGCGGGATATCGCTTGCTACCACAGCCTAGAAAAGGCAGCAGCGAAATGTCGGCCTGTACGTGAACTCTGATAAAACCGAGTCATGTCTTTCAAAAAACAAAAGCGAAAATCTCACCATCGACGGTAAACCTAAACTCTGTAGAACAATTTAGATACTTAGGCCCAGCAACATCTCCTCCACAGAAAATGACGTTAGTGACAGTATAGGAAAAGACATGGGCCGCTATAAATAAACTATCGATCATATGGAAATCCACCTCACAGACAGTTAGAGACGGTCTTCCAGGCCGTTGTCATATCAGTACTGCTGTAGGCTGCACCACCTGGGCCCTAACTAAGCCGACTAGAGAATAAAACAGATAGGAGCTGCACAAGAATGCTGCGGGATCCTAACAAAGAACATGGAAAACAACACCCTACGAGAACAAGCAGCTATTACGGCCCTACCACATATCACAACAAACATCAAAGTAAGACGGACCAAACAACGCGGACACTGCTGGAAGAAGCAAGGACGAACTCATAGGATGTCCTCAATGTGGAAGCCAGCACATGGACAAGCCAGTGTTGGGGCGAACCAGCAAAAACGTACATTGTTCAGCTCTGTGCGATTCAAGATGCTGCATAGAGACCTTCCGAGAATGATGAGCGATAGGGAGGATGGAGAGAGATTGTCATGATACCCGCCGCTGAAAGCGCGACCTGATGATGAATATACATATAAGGTGTGTCATAAAAGCATCAAGATGAAGCTGTAATTTAACCAATGAATAGAAATGAACAATGAATGGAACATCAATTTTTTTCAGAATACAGGTGGTATCATAAAAGTGCTGAGTTTGAAGCTGTATTTACCAATGAATGAAATGAACAATGAATGGAATGTTCATTTTTTTCAAGAATACAAAAGGTGTGTCCAAAAAGTAACATAAAACTCTATACTTTTTGACAACACCTTGTATATATGTTTGTAATGTGTTTAGAAAAAGGAAAATGAATCCAACAGTAATGTTGAAGAAAGTGATCAAAAGTGAAAAATACAAGGGTGAAGACGAAATTTTTTTGCTGTTGAACACGTTTCCGATGGGTTATTTACATGTACTGACATTTATTTAAAATAAATATGTACACAGACATGGCTCGATCCTCTTCAAGATAATAAATTTAAGTAGAAATGATAATCAAAAACAGAAGTAATTTATATCTTATCCTGAAAGATGATCAGAGATGCATGTCTGGTACATAGGTTATTTACAATGTAGGATATTTATCTAATAATTGTTTTTCAAATCACGTGTTGACAGGTACAAATTCATCATTACCTTTGTAGTTTTAACTTTTAATCACATTCTTCAACATGTCTACCAACAACAAAGCTAAGTTTAGTAATAATAATGAGAGTCAAAAGTTTTTTCAAAAGTTTTTGGTTGTACTAGTTGCAGCTTGTATCAAATCATAATTAGAAAAAGAAAGACACCTGGATTAATAAGATATTTAAGGGTTTCGAAGGAGCTCTTATTTCTTCCGTAGTTGTAGGCAAATTGTCGGACAAAAGACAACACACAACGGAAATTTAATACATGTATTGAAAAACAATACAAGAACTGTTGCATTATTTATTGTATTTGCTACAAGACTTATCTGAGTTAAGAAATGTTCTTGGAGTAGTGGTAAGTAATGGGGGTTATTCTGTTCGTTGGATGGAAAGTTGATAAGACGCTTCGTCTCGGTAGTTTTTTGTTCTTCCTCATAACCGGTTCTGTGATAAGTAATGGGGATGCTATTTAGAAGCTTCTCGCCGGGTAACAGTATTTAAATGACGGTAAAGTGCCATTTCAAGTAGACTAGTTGGTCTTCAGCCTTCGATAGTGTGCTTTTAATGCCAATCCCCGGCCTTGTGTCTGCGACACAAGCTTCGAAAGTGTTCTGGGAAAATATGCTTCCCCGTCCAGGTCAACGGTCCTTAGAAGTAAGCCCTGTTTTTGGCTAAGTGAAGAATGAAGTGTAGGGACCAACTATTTACACAAGAACTACCCTCAATGGGTGCTCCGTGAATAAGTGAAGTTTTGGGTATGGCACCAAACATACGATGTTGGCGATTCGACCGCTAGCGGCCAGGGGAGATAAAAGGTGTGGAACTATGAATTTCCAATATTAACAAATAAAAACAATGTTAATACAAAATACAATATGCTATTTCTCTGAATTTTTTTTTTAAGATGAGGCTTATTATTTGATTTATTCCTTTAAGCTCATACTTTCAAGAAATTCTTGCATCTAATTTTATTTGTGTAGCTAATCATATGTAAAAAAATGAAAGAAGTTTGTTTAATGAAAAATAGATTAATGTTTTAAGTTCAATCATATAATAAATAAAGAAAAGGAAAGTTTACTCAATCTTGATAAAGGATAATTCAAAGTGAAATTAACCACTTCCAAAGATTTGGTAAATAATTTGATCTATTGTCTATCTCAAGTCATGATGTTCTTGAGAGAGGAAGACGAAGAGAGAGAGAGGAGAGAGAGAAGAGAGAGAGAGAGAGAGAGAGAGAAGAGAGAGAGAGAGAAGAAAGGATCAGTAGAAAATGTATTTGAAATTCAATGTATATAATGGTTTTTGATAAGCCATAGAAAATATCTAATTAAGAGGTCTATAAATGAAATGCACAAAATAGAAGCATGACTCTGATAATTGATCTTGACAAGTTGCAGCAAGCATTTCCCCTAACGCCCTAAGTAACATGAATAATTAGGCAATGTGATTGACTTTTAAAAACACGACCATATTGGATTATCATGAAAATATACTTAACTGATCTAATAATATTTTGAGATTTTCTGATTACGTTATGATTGTGATGGTGAATGATTGGGAATAAAATCTGGTGTTTTAAGAAAGAAAAATTAGGAATTAACTACATTTATATTTTGATTTATCACCGCTTATCCCTTAAGGAAATTATGAAGAAAGCTATGCTTATAGCTAAACTAGCAGAGCTACCGTAGGTGTTGCCCTGGGATTGTAGAAAAAAGTTAAGAGTAAATGTATCTACATATATAGAATTACATAAAAAAACGATGTTTTGCATATATTGTTTATTATCTTTTAATTCTTTTATATATTTTTGTTTTTAAGTTGTTTTTTATTAAAATGTGAATTTTGTTTAATTTTTCCGTTTTAATTTGTCTTGTTATTTCATATTTATCCTCTTACTTAATTTTTTATTCATGTCTTCAAATTAATCCTTAAAAATATATTTAAAGTTGTTAAATTTTTGTTTAGTTTTTTATGGAAATGAGCGGTAAAAAGTTTAAAACCTCTCTTTGCCGGTCTCTCAGTGACCGTAAAAATACATAAACACTTCTATTGTACTTAATAGTTTAAAAAATACCAGTCCCCGCATCAGCTGTCATGGGCGAGGGATAAGATATCGGAGCTGAAGTTTCGGACCCTAACCCAAGATAGTTGTGTCTAGCGTAAAACAACCGAAACCACGAGTGGTCTGTGGATGACTTTAATATTATATATATATAGTTTGTAATATTCTATATAAAGAAAGCTCAGTTTAGTAAATAGAGCAAATATATCTAAAATTAAAATAGCCAGTGACACTTGGAGAACGCCACGGTTGCCACTAAGAGGCATCAACAAACTTGACTATTCAAACTCACGCCCGGGAACTCTCCTCTCTCATCTGAGATGTCCAAGGCATGCACTAAGTTGTGTGGTGTGTGTCCATTTGGGTACTTGGGGGTGCAAGCCCCCCCACATACTAGCTTTACATGTGCTTTTTGCAGCTTCTATATTAGTCTATCCGATAGAATGTTAGGTCTCACCAATCCATTATGCCGTGAACACAAATAACACCTCCATGACACAATGGCAGAGACCTTTCCCACGTGGCTCCCTGTTACGAGTTAGTGAATAACATTTTAGTGTAAAGCTTTTGTTTTCTTGGTTGAACTCTTTAACCTGCAAAAAACATACTTTCTTTTGCGTCCGTATTTTGTTATTGCTGTTAATTTTGCTCAGATAAATAAAGTCTGTATTTTGTTAGTTACCTCTTTGTTGAGAAGTTGGCTGTATATATTTCACCCTCTGTTGGGAGCTTTTCTGAGGCCATCTTTTAACGTTAATTAGAAGAGTGGTCATAGCCATGGGAGTTAAAAACACGTTTGAATTCTTATAACCGCGTATTTGTGTTATTCATAATATTTCTCCCCACAAACACTTGGAATAGTATCCACAATTTGAATATTTAATCTGATTAATCTAAGAGAAGATTCCTCAAATTGCTAATTCCTAACTTTCCCAGAAGGTAGTATGTCCAAAGACAGTTTACAGCTCTATCCATTGTGTTCTTACATGTCATTAAACAATTTAAGATTTTGATGAATTCCTAAAATAGAAGTATATCAATAAGTATCAAATAAATATGACAAGATTACAATGATTCACAGTTAGGTGTAATCATAGACTGTATAAATATGAAGCAGGTAGACTATCAAGGAGTATCCGATTGTTCTTTAAATAAAAGTGTTAACAAAGTCGGCTTCGGTCAGAACACACGGAAAGTATAAATAAAGTAATGTGGGATTATAAATGATAAATAAACTCCCATGAGCCTTTCGAATTACCTAAGCATGTGCGGGAAAAAGGACTCATCTCCCATATAACTCTGCCGTATTGTTTCGGCTTCTGTAGACCTACCTGCCGGGGGATCATGCCCACGTGGTGGCTATGATCTGTGAATAAGCCTAATCAATTAAAAACCACCCCTTTGTTCCGTCTCTTCCTTCTTTCTGAATTCCATTTCGCGCGAACACTAAATAAGATGGGTTAAAAGCAAACCCTAGGACACGCACAAGGAATAACAAGCTACTATTAAACCTAAACATCTCTTGCCACCCATAAGTACACAGCAAAAAACTTACAAACACTATTATCGCGGAAAAATGGTTATCGTCTTAAAAATGGAAAACGGGGACCAAAGTTGATTTTATTTTTATCTGAACGCAGCTGTTTGTTGTTCACTTCGCACTAATGCACTTGGGAAAGGCGCTGAATACATTTCATTATAGTGTATATAACCTATGTTACATAAATGGAAATGCGCGACGACACTATAGTAGCAGGAAAAATTGTGCTTGAATCAAAGCAAACTGCAGTCAGATCGAACTGTATGGTCGGACGCCAATCTTCCAACTTCTTGCTGTAGATTTTAACTCACTTTTTGTCAATACATTTGTATCCATTGTTACCCGTAGTGGAAAATATTAGATTACCTTATTTTCACCTATATGCAATAATGAAGATCATAATGCGAAAACATTGACAGTGACTCCCTTTGACCATAGCAACAGCTGCGGTCTAGCCAAAACTGATACGCAAACCTCATGCGAATTGGCAAGCGACGTTGTCAGCGACATCAGACACACCGTTCGAGGCCTCAGTTTGGCCGCGAATTTTGAGGCTGAAACTGCTATCACTCTCTTCGCTGGGAAGCCACTAGCCGAAGCACAGACGGTGTCCTCTCAGCACAGGACGTTGGGAAGATAGGGTCTTTTGAACACATGGAATTGCCGCGGACGCGGTAAAAGTCAAACAAACGAACTAGCAGAGAATTCTATCTGATTCAGAAAGGTCAACGGCGAGAGCATTATCTCGCAACAATTCATAATTCGTAAATCTTAACGTATTCATCATTCCTATTTGTGACTTTTTGCAAACTCATACTTACATTTCTATTGTAATACACTTGTATGAAACTTAACAACACATTTGTAACCAACAGTTACACTTTGGTAATTTGTATTGGTGTATTAGTCCTTTGCTATGATAAATGTTCTTTGTTTGATCAAGCCTTAGTTGTTGTTCGTAACCTATTTCTTAACCCTTATCTGTTACTGTTCATATTTAAACCAGGTCGTTGTCCTTCATTTTTTGACCCTTAAAACCCCACAACAATTTCTTAGGAGGAATCAAGCATGGAGCATAAGTAGCTAATATACCAAACCGCCAACATCGAATAGTAACTGAGTTCAATTAGATTACGCCCTATCTACAGTTCACTTTCAGACAATACCCTTGGGAAAGATATGAATACTTGTTTTCCACAGTTATGGGAAATATCAGGCCAGACTGAGGCCCCTTAACCTTGGATCCACGACCGTTAAGGAGAAAGGAAACTCTAGAATTAAAAATTAGCATTCGCTGTGCCCTTGTGTCGCACCCTGTCCGTACGTAGATACATACAGAATTAACCAGGCGTATAGTAAATGTTAACAACCAGTGTTGCAGATCCATTACTACTGAGACAGTCGATCTCGTTGGATGCATCCATACTATAATGCCTTCTGTCACATCTTTACCCCGTGACGAAACGGGTTGGGTATATACCTAACACTAATCATATTTAAAGTAGAGCAGCCTCTACAGATAATTTACTAAATTTAGTGTCATCTGACACGACGATAATAGTGAGTGTTCAGTGAAAAATCAAACTTATGCACTAGATACCGATTGTAAAGTAATATTGGTATCATCACTTAGCGGCAAGTGTCATTTATTGCAATGACCTTCAAAACTGTAACAACGTAGTGTAAATGTGAAAAAACCATTAACAGATATATTGGTGTAAATAATACACTTATTGTTTTGGTGATAGTCGCTAAAAAGACAAAAAAGAAAAAAACGAAATGAACAAATATTTTTGAATATTAACAATTTAATCCCAACACAGTTAAGACACAGAGTATAATTGACAAATGACCCATGTAATAAAAAAAAACAAAAAAAAAAATTAAAAAAACAAAAAAAAACAACCAAAGTCTACAATTGTCTGTTATAAATTCTTCCATGACGAAATTTGTTACTAGATATACCAGTTTGTCCCTCTCTGTGCCTCCGCCTGTCGTGGGGCGTTAGAAAAGACACCGACTGCCCTTGCAGAGGGATAAGGTCCCCTAATAGGGTACCTGTTGGTCGTGGGCGTGACCTGTGATGCTTAAGAAATAGACCCAGATGGCTGAGCAAGTCCAATATTCCACTTTTAGGCCTTTTTTTGGGCTAGACGGGCGGTCGGAGAGAACCCCCTCCGATAAATCGGCTGGGCCAGTCAACCCCTAGTCCTATTGATTGCCCAACCCCATGGTCCTTTGGCAAGCACCGACCCCATTTTTATCAATATGGGTGCTAGAAGCGGTGGCTGAGAGTCTACATGCTTGGAGACTAACTACTCTGTTGGTGAAAGCATTCCTGGGGTTTGGGGAATGTGGAGCACCCCTTCACATGCATCCTGCTCCCTGGTCCACTCAACACATTTTTATTTATCCCATAGATGGACCCTAAGCAGGTTCTACCACTTCCGGGTCAGAGGAGACCAAGGAGCAATGGTGAGAAGGGGTACTCCACATCCCCAAGACCTCCAGAACTGGAACCTCACTATAGATAGAGTTTAACGTCATTCCCAGACGAAAACCTCAGCCAGCACGCCTTCTAAGCCCCACACTATCTGATAAAACAGGGGTTGTGGCTTGCCATAGTAGGGCAATAACAGTTGGGAAGCAATCATTAGATGGCAGGGCTTGACATGACCAGGCCGATTGATCGGAGGAGGCCTCTAACGAACCGTCCGTTCTAAGCATCCAACGGGTGCACGCACCCTGCCAACGCACCAAACAGGTACCGCCGATTGAGGGGGGGGGATCTTAGCCGTTGGTTCTTAAGTCGTATGGTATTTCTAAAACCTAGCCCGTCAGGGCTTCCGAATGTTGGAGTCCCTAGATGGATTGACATGTCCAATTAAAAATCAATCAAATCAAACGAACCGGTAATTATTTACGCTGCCCAGTTTCTGTGTATATTCCGTCTAAATAAACGAAAAAGATATACTTTCGTATAAAGAAATTTGCTTCTGTAATTTTTTTTGCTTTAAGAGAAAAAACAAAAAACAAAAAAAAAACAACTTCCTGAAATCAAATATATCGAATATCAGGTAGATACCAGTTCCAATTCGGTAAGATTTTCTTTTTATCATTCTTTGTTCGTGAGGTAAGAGTTTGAAGGCAAAAAGTTTCATAAGTTTATTTTTCACACTAAAATGCTTAGAAAAAAAGAAAATAAGGAAAGTAAAAGAAAAAAAAAAAGTTGCTATTTGGCTCGTAGCATGCGTCAGGTGGACCACAAATAACACTCCGATACAGCGGGTTCAAATCTATTCCGTTGTTAACCAAGCTTATATTTGGCGTGAATTCTGCAATTTTTGTACGAGAAATCAATCCTTATCGGAACCACTCAGAAACAGCTGGAGCCACCCAGGGAAAGTAATGTCCGTAATGAAGCTTCCCAGTCATGCAACACTCTTATTTTGCCTCATATATATACTCCTAAAACCAATCCTCAATTTTCCACAGAAGTCCACGCAGAACTTCTCCATTCTGGAATCCTACCGAAAACAGTCAAGTCGTATATAGGTCTGTAATTTTAAGATTAGGTATTATCATATCATGCGTAGAAAACATTCAGAGGACGAAGAAGTCGCTTATCTTTATTTTACACAGCTGACAGTGCCCACTCCACGAAAAATGCACATTCAATGCCTAAAGTGCGAGGCAATTATTATTCATCTATCGATATAATACCTGAAATTCTCATTATGGTACGATATATAACATATTTCCAACTACCTGCCGCAACGAATAGGCATGTGACACAAGGGTCAATTTCTTTATTTGGGAGTTTACAGGTTTGAGTAATTCTCAGAGTTTTCCTCTCCTTGACCCAGAGATCGCCAACCTTTTTTTCAACCTGGACCGGATAATTGAAAATAAATAACCGACCGCGGCCGCATTAAAGATTCAGGATGCTAAATAAATGTACAAGATGGATCACAACGAACGAAATTTTGTGACCATCATCAATAGTTTAAGTCCATGAAGATTTAATAAGCATTCACTGATCTAAATTTAAATGTGTATCAGAACGTCTCGCGTTCCGTACGTTTAAAACCAAACAAATTCAAGTACGAGTTCAGCGGGCCTGATAAAATACCCCGCGGGCCATAGTTTGGTGACCCCTGTCGAGGGCTGATTGCCTTAATAAAAAGCTATAAGAGCCCCAGCCTGTCCTAAGCTATTTCCCGTAAGAAGAGGGGATTATACGTTGGTAATGCACACCTTAACCCAAGCGTATTAGCCTCTATGTGAAAATGCAAACTGCCTTGTCGAGGTTTGAACTCGTTTCGTCTATGGCTTCATTTCCTACGATCGGCAAGCAATTAACATCACGCATTCACCTCCAGTTACATATAATACGATAAAGGAGACTTCTCGCTGTAATGGTTAATCATCGTAAGGAAGAATGGATCACGGTAACCAGAGTTAATCCTAACAGTATACGCACTCTCACCACATGGAGTTGACATATGCCAAGGTGAGAAGGGTGGCTCCAAATCATCTCCCAACAAACTCCAAAAGCCACACCTCCTTCAGCTAGTACCCATAATGATCAAAGTGTTGGGGCTTGCATAAGGAAGCATAATAGGTGCATGGCAATTATATAGGTGCTAGAGACTAACTAGCTGATGATCGGAGGGGCCCATCGCCGAATAGCCTAAGTAAGGGCAAAAATGGAGTGTTGCAGTTCATACTGAACTGCTCATCCACCAGGATGTCCATCCAGTAAACATCAACGGGTCGCCACCCCTCACCGGCCAACAGATCGCTCCTATTCGCGAGAGTTACCCTCTGTAGAGATACAGTCGGTATATTCTAAGACGCCTCTCGTCAGCTGACAGGGCGGCTTAAGGTTCTGGCATCATCCCCAACAAAGAGTGGGTCCGTCTTCGGACAGTCCACCACTGTGTGGACATCAAAAGTTTTCGTTTGATAACATAACATTCCAGTTCCTTTAATAGTTAAGTGGTTATCTGGCCAGTACGTGAGCGACTGTGTGCAGATTTTGAAGTAATTCTGTCTAGAGATGTAAGGTTACATTTACAGAAAGCCATAAAACATCTTGAAAAGGAAACGGATGAAAAGTGCTTAACCAAATTCAGAAAAACATGATGCTCTGATTATCCATCCTTGGGTTGGAAAGTACTATAAATATACTTATTCTTTTGTCCAATTTTGGCTGTTTGTCCACAAGAGACGAGAAAGAGAGAGAGATCCAGTTAGAAAATGTATTTGAATTCAATGTATATAATGGATTTTTGATAAAGCCATAGAAAATAATCTAATTAAAGATGTTCTCTATAAATGAATGCACAAAATAGAAGCCATGACTTCTGATATATTGATCTTGGACAAGTTTGCAGCAAGCATTTCCCCTACGCCCTAATGTACATGAATATATAAGGCATGTGATTGACTTTTTAAAAAACAACCCTAATTGGATTATCATGAAAATATACTTATCATCTATATATTATTGAAATTTCTCAAATTAATGTTATATATGGGTATATTTTGGAATAAAAATCTGGTAGTTTAAGAAAAAGAAAAATATATGGAATTTTAAACTACCTGTATCCCATTAGAATTTATGAAAGAAGCTATGCTATAGCTAAACTACGAGCTACCCTAGTGTTGCCTGGGATTTAAAAATTAGAAGTAAATGTATCTACATATATAAATACATAAAAATTTTTTTCCATATATTTTGTTTTATTATCTTTTATTCTTTATATATTTGTTTTTAAGTTGTTTTTTTATTCATTATTCTCTGTTTATATTTCCTTTTATTTGTCTTTTATTTCATATTTTCCTTTTTAATTTTTTATTCATGTCTTCAATTAATTCTTAAATAATATTTATAAAGTGTTTATATTTTTGTTTTAGTTTTTTTATGGAAAATGAGCGGTAAAAAGTTTTTAAAACCTCTCTTTGCCGGTCTCTCAGTGACCGAAAATACATAAACATTCCTATGTACTTAATAGTTTTAAAATACCAGTCCCCGCATCAGCTGTCAGTGGGCGAGGGGATAAGATATCGGACTGAGTTCGACCCTACCCAAGGATAGTTGTGTCTAGCGTGAAACACCGAACACGTGTCTGTGGATGACTTATTAATATAATATATTAGTTTGGTATATTTATGAATAAAAGAGCTCAGTTTAGTAATAGAGCAAATATATCTAAATTAAAATAGCCAGTGACACTTGGAACGCCACGGTTTGCACTAAGAGGCATCACAACTTGACTATTCAAACTCACCCCGGGAAACTCTCTCTCTCATCTGAGATGTCCAGGCATGCACTAGTTGTGTGTGTGTGTCCATTTGGACTTGGGGTCAAGCCTCCCCCAACTAAAGGCTTATACATGTGCTTTTATGCAGCTTCTATTATAGTCTATCCCCGTGTAGATGTTAGGCTCACCATCCATTATAGCCGTGAACACAAATAACACCCCCATGACATCATGGAGAGACCCTTCCCACGTGGCTCCTGTACGAAGTTAGTGATAACATTTTAGTGTAAAGCTTTTGTTTTTTGTTGAACTCTTAACTCTGCAAAAACACTTTCTTTCGTCCTGTATTTGTATTGCTGTTAAATTTTGCTCAGATAATAAAGTCTGTATTTTGTTATGTACCTCTTTGTTGGAAGTTGCTGTATATATTCACCTCTGTTGGGGAGCTTTTCTGAGGCCTCTTAACGTATTATAAGAAGTGGTCATAGCCATGGGAGTTAAAAACACGTTTGAATTCTTATAACCGCGTATATTGTGTTATTTCATAATATTTTCCCCAGCAAAACTTGGAAATAGTATACCACAATTTGAATAATTTAATCTGATTAATCTTAAGAGAAGATTCTCAAAATTTGCTAATTCCATAATCTTTCCCAGAGGTAGTATGTCCAAGACAGTTTACAGCTCTATCCATTGTGTTCTACATGTCATTAAACTAATTTAAGATGTTCATTTGAATTTATTCCTAAATATAAGTATATCAATAAGTATCAAAATAATTATGAACAAGTTACAATAGATTCACAGTTTAGTGTAATCATAGACTGTATAAATATTAACAGTAAACTTATCAAGAGGATGCATTTTTCTTTAAAATAAAAGTGTTAACAAAGTTCGGCTTGTCAGACACAAAGTTGAAATATAAGAGTATGTGGGGATTAAAATGATAAAATAAACTCCCATGAGCCTTCACCGGAAGAACCCTCAGAGAATGTGCGGGGAAAAAGGACTCACTTCCGACTCCCAATATAATCTCTCGGTCATTCGTGTTTAGGCTTTAACCGTGTCTAGACACTACTACTGGCCAGGGAGAAATGTCCTTGCCACGTGGTGGCTATGATCTGTGAATAAAGCCTAAATCATAAAAACCACCCTTTGTTTCCGTCTCTTCCTTCTTTCTTTGAATTCCTTTTCAGCGCGAACACTAAATAAGATGGGGTTAAAAGCAAACCCTAAGAACACGCACAAGGAATAACAAGCTAACATTAAAACCTTAAACCTCTTGCCACTCCATAAGTACACAGCAAAAAACTTACAACACTAGTTATCGCGGAAAAATGGTTATCGTCTTAGGAAATGGAAACGGGGACCAAAGTTCGAATTCTGAACGCAGCTGTTTGTGTTTCACTTCGCACTAATGCACTTGGGAAGGGCGTGAATACATTTCTGTTATAGGTGATATAACCTATGTACATAAATAGAATGCGCCGACGACGACTATAAGTAGCAGGAAAAATTGTGGCTTGACACAAAGCAAATGCGAGTCAGATCGTAACTGTATGGTCGGACGCAATCTTCACTTTCTTTGCTGTAATTTTTACTCCTTTTTGTTCAATACATTTGTATCCATTGTTACCAGTGTGGAAAATAATATTACCTTATTTTCACCTTATGCAAATAATGAAGATCATAAGCGAAAAACAATTACAGTGACCTCCCTTTCACCATAGCAACAGAGCTCAGGGGTCTTAGCCATAAACTGATGAGAAACCTCATGCGATTGGCTAAGGGCCTTTGTCAGCGACCAATCAGAGACACGTTACGAGGCTCAGTTTGGCCGCGAATTTTGAGGGCTGAGAACTGCTATCACTCTCTTCCGCTGGGACCCTAGCCGAAGCACGACGTGTGTCTCAGGCACGGACGTTGGGAAGATAGGGTCTTTTGAACATCATGGAATTGCCGCCGACGCGTAAAATCAAACAAACGAACTAGCTAGAAATTCTACCTGGATTCAGATAAGTCACGCGAGAGCATTATCTCGCAAGCAATTCATAATTCGTACAATTTAAACATTTACATACATTCCTATTTGTGACTTTTGCAACTCATACTTACATACATTTCTATTGTAATACATTGTAAAACTTACACACACATTTGTACCACAAGTTACACTTTGTATTTGTATTGTATCTTACATCTTGCTATGATAAATTCACTTTGTTTATAAGCCTTGTTGTTGTGTCGTTAACCTATTCTTTACCCTTATCTGACTGTTTTCTTTATAACAGTCGTTTGTCTTATTTTTGACCCTTAAAACCCCACAACAATTTCTTAGGAGGAATCAGCATAGCATAGTAGCTAATATACAGAACCGCAACATCGTAGTAACTGAGTTCAAATTCTAGTTACGCTATTAAGTTCACTTTCGGACTAATACCCTTGGGAAAGATATGAATACATATGTTTTTCCTACAGTTATGGGTAAATATCAGGCCAGACTGAGCTCCTTAACCGTGGATCCAGCGACCTGTATAGGAGAAAGAAAACTCAGAATTAAAATTGGCCTTGTGTCGCACCCTGCCTGTTACGTAGATACATAGATTAACCAGGCGTAGTGTAATGGTTAACAACCTAGTGTTGCAGATCCATTACTACTAAAGACAGTTCGATTCTCGTTGAATGCATCATACTTAATGCCTTCTGTCACATCTTACCCGTGACGAACGGGTTGGGTATATACCTACACTATCATCACTTTAAAGTAAGCAGCCTCTACAGATATTTACTAAGTTTAGTGTCATCTGACACAGGACGATAATAGTGAGGTGTTCAGTGAAAATCAAACTTATGACACTAGATCCGTATTGTAAAAGTATATTGGTAATTATCACTTAGCGGCAAGTGTCATTTATTTGCAATGACCTTCAGAACTGTAACAACCGAGTTTGTAACATGTGAAAAAACCATTAACAGATATATTGGTGTAAATAATACACTTATCTTGTTTTGGTGATAGTCTAAAAAGACAAAAAAAGAAAAAACGAAATGAAACAAATATTTTTGAATATTAACAATTTATCCCCACATTGTAGACAACAGAGTATATTACAAATGACCCATTAATAAAAAAAACAAAAAAAAAATAAAAAAAACAAACAAAAAAAAAACAAGTCTAAATTGTCTGTTATTAATTCTTCCAGACGAAATTTGTTACTAGATTATACCAGTTTGTCCTCTTGTGCCTCCGCCCTGTCGGCTGGGGCGTTAGAATGCACCGACTGCACCTCTGCAGAGGGATAAGACTCCCCTAATGGGGTTACCTGTTGGTCGTGGGTGGTGACCTGTGATGCTTAAGGATAGAACCCAGATGGCTGAGCAGTCCAATATTCCACTTTAGGCTTTTCTTGGGCTAGACGGGCGGTCGGAGAGACCCCCTCCGATAAATCGGCTGGCCATGTCAACCCCTAGTACCTATATGATTGCCCCAACCCCATTGTCCTTATGGCAAGCACCGATCCCATTTTATCATATGGGTGCTAGAAGGCGGTGGCTGAGAGTCTACATGCCCTTGGAATGACGTTAAACTATCTGATGGGTGAAGTTCCAGTTCTGGAGGTTTGGGGAATGTGGAGCACCCCTTCATCATCATTGCTCCCTGGTCCACTCAAACACATTTTTCTATTTATCCCATAGATGGGACCCTAACAGGTTCTACCACTCCGGGTCAGAGGAGACCAAGGAGCAATGGTGATGAAGGGGTACTCCACATTCCCCAAACCTCCAGAACTGGAACCTCACTATTAGATAGAGTTTAACGTCATTCCCAGGACGAAAACCCTCAGCCACCGCCTTCTAGCACCTATATGATAAAAAGGGGTTGTGGCTTGCCATAAGGGCAATACAGTTGGGCAATCATATAGATGCTAGGGCTTGACATGACCAGCCGATTGATCGGAGGAGGCCTCTACGACCGTCCGTTCTTAAGCATCACGGGTCACCACCCACGACCAACAGGTGACCCCATTGAGGGGGGGATCTTAGCCTTGGTTCTTACAGTCGTTGTATTCTAAAACCCTAGCCGTCAGGGCTTCCGAAGTTGGAGTCCCTAGATGGATTGACATGCCATTAAAATCAATCAATCAACGAACGGTATTATTACGCTCCCAGTTTCTGTTATATTTCCTCTTAAATAAACAGAAAAGATATACTTTCGTATAAAGAAATTTGCTTCTGTAATTTTTTTTGCTTTAAGAGAAAAAACAAAAAAACAAAAAAAAAACACTTCCTGAAAATTCAAATATCGAATATCAGGTAGATACCAGTTCAATTCGGGGTAGATTTTCTTTTTAGTCATTTTTGTTTCGTGAGGTAAGAGTTTTGAGGCAAAAAGTTCATAAGTTTATTTTTACAACTAAAGTTGTTAAAAAAAGAAATAAGAAAGAAAAGAAAAAAAAAAGGAATTGCTATTTGCTCGTAGCATGCTGTCAAGTGGACCACAAATAACACTCTGATACAGCGGTTCAATCTATTTCCGTTAAAAGCTTATATTTGGCTGAATTCTGCAATCTTTTGTACGAAAATCAATCCTTATCGGAAACCACTCGAGAAACACTGGAAGCCACCCAGGGAAGTAATGTCCGTATGTGAAGCTTCCCAGCATGCAACACTCTTTATTTTGCTCTCATTATAACTCCAAACCATCCTCAATTTTCACGAAGTCCACCAGAACTTCTCCATTCTGAATCCTAACCGAAATACAGTCAATCGTATATAGGTCTGTAATTTTAAGATTAGGTATTATCATATTCATCTAGAAAACATTCAGACCAAAGTCCTTATCTTTATTTTACACATGCTGACAAGTGCCCACTCCACAAAATGCACATTCATAGCCTAAAGTGCTGAGGCAATTATTATTCATCTATCGATATAATACCGAAATTCTCATTATGTGTACATATATACATATTTACCAATACCTGCGCACGAATAGGATGTGACACAAGGTCAATTTCTTTATTGGAGTTTAACAGGTTTGAACTCAGAGTTTTCCTTCTCCTTGACCAGGAATCGCCAACCTTTTTTTCACGGACCGGATAATTGAAATAAATAACGACCGCGGGCCACATTAAAAATTCAGGATCACATAAGTAACAAATGAAATGATCACACGAACGAAATTTTGTGACCCACCTACAATAGTTAAGTCCATGAAGATTTAATAAGCTTCACATGATCTAAATTTAAATGGTATCAGAACGTCTCGCGTTCCGTACGTTTTAACAAACAAATTCAAGTACAGTCAGCGGGCCTGATAAAATACCCCCGCGGGCCATAGTTTGGTGACCCCTGTCTGAGGCTGATTGCCTTAATAAAGCGTAAAGAGCCCAGCCTGTCCTACTATTTCCCCGTAAGAAGAGGGATTATAGTTGGATGCACACCTTAACCCAGGCGTATTAGCTCTATGTGAAATGCAAACTGCCTTGTCGAGGATTTGAACTCGTTTCGCTATGTTCATTTCCTACGACGGCAACAATTACATCACGCACCTCCAGTGTACATATATACGAATATATAGAGGAGCTCGTCGTGTAATGGTTATCATCGTAGGAAATGGACACGGTAACCAGAGTTAATCCTAACAGGTACTACCACTCCGGATCAGAGTTGACCAAGGAGCAATGGTGATGAAGGGGTGCTCCACATTCCCTAAAACTCCAAAGCCACCTCCTTCTAGTACCCATATGATCAAAAGTGTTGGGGCTTGCCATAAAGGCAATAGGGTCGTGGCAATTATATAGGTGCTAGAGACATAACTAGCTGATTGATCGGAGGGGGCCCTCACCGAATAGCCTAAGTAAGGGCAAAAATGGAGTGTTGCATGTCATAGACTGCTCATCCACCAGGGTCCCATCCTTAAACATCACGGGTCGCCACCCACGGCCAACAGATGGCTCCATTGCGAGAGTTACCCCTCTGTAGAGATACAGTCGGTATATTCTAACGCCTCAGCTGACAGGGCGGCTTAGGTTCTGGCATCATCCCCAAACAAGAGTGGTCGTTTCGACAGTCCACCACATTGTGGACATCAAAGTTTTCGTTTGATAAATAACATTCAGTTCCTTTAATAGTTTAAGTGGTTATCTGGCCAGTAGTGAGCGGACTGTGTCAGATTTTGAATAATCTGTCTAGAGATAAGGTTACATTTACAGAAAGCCAAAAACATTCTTGAAAGGAAACGGATGAAAAAGTGCTAACCAAATTCAGAAAACATGATGCTTGATTATCTCTCTTGGAGTTGGAAAGTACTAAATAAATTATTCTTTTGTCCAATTTTGGCTGTTTGTCACCAAATTTTGAAAAGAACGAAGGAGAGAGAGAGAGAGAGAAAGAAAGAAGAAACCTTTTCTCTTTGTATTTCTCAACGTTTTTGTAAATATGATCTATTCATGGAAGAGTCTAGGTAAGTAATAAAAATAGGTGTATTTTACTTTTCTTATTTACGAGATCGGTAGCCTGGTAACTCTGAATTTACCAACCTCTTCACAAGAGCAGGATGTGACACAAGGTCATTTTGTATATATATATATATATATATGGTACAAAGGTATAGATAGATATCCTACTTAAGTTTCAACAAAAAGGATCATCATGGTTAATCGTAATGAATTAATCACGAAATTGATTAATTAAATAAAATTGCAGAATTGAATGGTCGATATTCTATTCCCCGGTAAGTAATCATTATATATATATATATATATATATATATATATATATATATATAAGAACGGTTGCATATATCGTTTCCTTGTACAGAATAAATGATTGAAAAAAATTAATGAAGTAATAAAAATATTTTATTGTCTGAGCAAACTTAACAGTATAGAATACTGATATGACAGGAGGTACAACTCTGTATAAATTCTGTGTGAGATGTCCTAAAATAAAAGTAGTCTTTAGTTGAGAAAGTGTTGGGTCCTGATATGTAGCTAATAGAAGAGTAAAGAGTTTACCGTCTTTATGCGACATGAGGTTCTTGGGGCACAAAGAGCCCTGTTCGTGGACAGGAATGCACATGGAGTGTTGTTACTTCTCTCAAGGCCAGAAGATAAAAAAGGGTTTTGACTTTTGAATACCACGGAATATTCCTTCTTAACGATCTTCATTTGCATATGTTATGTTTTTCTTATATCGTGTCGAAATTCTGCTGTCGTTAAACAAAATTTGACGCAAGTAACAAATAAAAAGATAAAACCAAAACAAATGCAAATAATATACCGAGTAAAATGAATCACAAAAATAAAAAAAAACGAGCCAAACACTTACAATTAAATTTAACTATGTTTATTCAACTTTTTATCTATTCTACTGAGGTTTGCATTAATTTTCCCTGTGCAGGTATTTTATCTATAACATAAAAAACCCATAAAAAACAAGCAATACAAAAAATATCTATACAAATTATTTGCCTGGAGGAGAATGGGTGAAATGCCCGAATAGTTTTTGTTGGGCCCCTTTTTTCCTTCTGTTGTCTCAGAAAACCGTTTGTTATTTTCTCCGTTGATTTCTTCTCTATTTCCTTCTTTCTTTCAATGTTGTCCTTTCTTTCCTTCCTTTCCTCCCTCCTTCAAAATTCTTCCTTCCTTTAGTTTGTACCTTGTTTCAACAAGTCAAAGACCCAGTGGTCAAAATTATACAATATAACTGAGATACGGTCACGCCTTATAGACTTCATTAGAAGAAAGGAAAAAAACAAAAGAAAATTTTTTTCTTATATCGGGCTCCAAGTAGTACAGAAGGTGCCTATGCATATTTTACTTGTTATAGTTTATTTTTTCGAGTTTGAGAGTTTTTTCCAGGATTGTAAAGAAAAAATAACACTAGCGGCAGTACTCCTAGGTTTGACTGGAGTTAACCGCAAATGTGGCAGACGAGTTAAGAGTTAAAGAAGTAAAACAACGACAAGATAAGAATAAAAGACTGTATTAAATATAAAGTTGCAAACTTTAGTCTCGTTTGCAGACAAATATATAATATGTATATAATGGATACAATATGTATATAATATTTATATAAATGTCACTTAGCTGTTTATCCTGGGATATGGGGTATTGACGGAGCCCCTTGCTACGGTCTTCTGTTTATAATTCGGATATATTTGGACTTCTGTTTGCGTCCGACTCCGATCTGTTGTAATATAGTAGGAGCGACCTTTGTACGGTCCGATCCCTTTCGTTGCTGGAGCAGAAGAGATTGAATGAGTCTGCACTTTGGATTTGGTGCCAAAGTATGCTGGCTCATGATTGGTTGGTTTGAAACAGAGGCTCGCAGACAAGGGACGATAACCCATACCCCAGAATTCTTAATAGGATTATTTAGTCAGGAAGGTTTATTTTAATTGGGGCGATATTGTTTAGGGCGTCAGTGACTAAAGACGTTTAATAAATAAATGTGTCCAAGTGGTAATGAAAGTGCCCCATATTTTCCCCATGCGCTTTCGACCAAGTTACATGATCGTAATTTATTAAACGTCTTTAATAACTAACGCACTAAACATAGCACCTACACCTACAATAAACCCTCTTAACTGAATACCCCCCCCCCCTGCCAATCACACTCACAAAAACAAACAAAAAACAACTACTACAAATAATTCCCGAAGGCGATCATGGACATGGTTGAAAGCACTTGGGAAATATAGAGCACCTTTTCTAACACTAGGACCCTGGTATAAAAAAATTACACGATGACTTGAACGTAAGCAAATGAAAATCAAAGAAATATTCAGTGGTATTCAACCAAACATGTTTAAATTATAACTTACAGCCGAAATATATATATATATATATATATATATATATATATATATGTGTGTGTGTGTGTGTGTGTGTGTGTGTGTGTGTGTGTGTGCAAACATTTTTCTGTGTTATACTGCATAGTTGTAAATGAATTAGAGGGTCTTATTTGTGAAAAAATGATTAAATTTAAAGTGTAGAACGAATTTTAAAATCCCCAAATGAAAACAACAAACTAAGACGAAAAGCAATGTATAAAAAAAGCAATGATAGAATATGCAACAGCATAATATAAACACATGAAATAGATAAATAAATAGACAAAAATCAATAAAAAAAAAAACAACATCAAATATAGTGCGGCCGATTTTCTTCCTATTGATGTTATAACACGTTAAGCTCATCAAAAATCAATTACTTTTTTGTTTGTTTGTTAATTAAATATTGACTAAATACAATCTTTCATTTGGAAATGTCGATCGATGAAAGATTCATTCTTTTATATATCGTCACTCCCTCCGAATGGGGAAGCCTTACGTAAGCCCTCAAATATACGTCTGTTTCCTTTGGCGGATAGAATTCAAATCTCAACTTTTTTTTTTAGTCTCTTAATTGGCTCGTGACTGCCCACAGCCAACAACAAAGACTAATTCGAATTCCACATTTGTTGTTTCTCATAAATTCTTATGGTCCGGGATTGAACCTTCACTCAACATATGTCACTCACTCATTCACAAAAAATCGCCACATTCGATAGGTTACCAGGTATTGAGTTCTCTGGCGATTGTAGAAACATTCCCCGTAGGGATGTATCAATTAATTGTTCACCCCAGACTGACAGCCGCAATGGTAAGGAGCTTGGCAGGGTTTCGATCCCGGCTAGAGGTAGCTCTTAAAGCGTCGAGCTGCACTGATGAGAAGTAAACTTCGAAACAAGTGTCTGTGGATGACATTATATATATAAATGTGTGTGTGTGTGTGTGTGTGTATGTATATTTGTTATGAGATACTATGTAATTAAAAGGCGTTTGTTTCCATTGGTTTCAAAACGGCGTATTAACCGTTTTCCAAGGTGCTTTGTTGTGATGATAAGTGGCTAATACGGTTCTTTGAAACCAATGGTAACAAATGCCTTTTAATTGTATAGTACATCAAAACACACACACACACACACACATATATATGAGAGGTTTTTTTATGTAATGGTTATCGTCGTAGGAAATGGACAGCGAACAGAGTTCAAATTCTGGACGAGGCTGTTTGCATTTCCCATACCGCTCATACATTTCGGTAAAAAGTAGAATCAAGATGTATACAATGCACGCAGAATGTTCGATTATCTCCCCTTTTCAGAATTACCTCAACAGGGGGCGTAACAATTGTAATTGCTATTGGAAATAGAGCCCGATAATAATAATAATAATAATAATAATAATAATAATAATAATAGTTATAATCATAATAATATCCTTCAAAATATATTTTCCACAGCAGCGTTGCATGGGTTTCCAGTGCCTAAGGCAAAGATACTTTTAACGCTCTCACTTCTGAAAGTTTCTGACTGTTTGTTTTGTGAATCATAATCCACTTAATTATTCTGTTTTATTCTCTCCCCCCCTCACTCCTTCCGCTCCATTTTTCTATTTGTAAGTAGGCCTTCCTATTGTTTTAGGCACGTGACAAACGCCCACAGGTGATCGGTGCTTTGGATTACTGCCAGTGTTGCCCCGAGGAAATTTTGCGCCCCTCGATACCTGTGCTCGATGGCGACTGCCTTTCCTCGTTCCCACCGCCAAATACTACGTCACCGCTTTTCCAGGTATCATGACGTGACGAACGGGCGTATCACGTGTACGCTTTCCAGACACTACTTAAAAGACCGTGGAGTTTGCGGTTCTGTCCACGTTAGATGATTACTTTAAATAATTAAAAAGCAAGCACAGAATTTAAAGCGGTAAAAAAACAAGCAAGACTAAAGACTACATAATAAACAAGCCATATCTTCTCCAAGCTATTTCGTATACATCACCATCAGATCGTACGTAGAGAAAGGATACCCATTACACACACACACACACTCTAACCATCCGTATCAGTCATCGCATCTGGCAGATTCACCGCAAAGCATTTGAATCCACACAGAGCTGACTGATCTAGGTTTTTTTCCGGTCGGCCAATACTGCTGTATCCATGTGAAGGTGTCCACCGGAGAACGTCACTTATGAGCTCAACCTTGCTTCTCCAGCAGTGTCTAGCATTTCTTACTTAGATGGTCTATATTATCGGACGTAATCGTACAGCTGCTTTCTTGTGGGGTGTTGCTTCCAAGATTTGTAAAAGACAGATGGAAACTATACAATAATGCTGCGTGCTATCTTTTTTCCAAGCCTTTCGTTGGATTCCAAGTGGTGCAGCCATACAGTAGTACCGACACGGCTACAGCTTAGAAGAATAGAAAAACGGTTGTGGACGTTTTAAATCATATTCAATACGTTTCACGTTCATGACCGAAGGAATTTTGCCAGAAAGTAAATAAAGGGCTAAAGTTTCGCTCACTTATTTCTAAATGTTATACATATATACAGCAACGAGAGAGGTGCTTGTAGTGTAATGGTTATTGTTGTAGGAAATAGACTGCGATCCCAGAGCCCCAGAATTGAAACCTCACCACTAGATCTAGTTTAAAGTAATACCAAGAACACTAAGACCTTCAGCCATCGCCTTTAGATTCGTAACATTTATGATTTATCCCACCTGCAGAGTACTGCAGTTCCAGCCGACAGAGTGGTCTGGTGGAAGGTCAGGGAAATATTCCCATGTCTAATACTAGCCTTACTTATATCTGATATCTTCGACAAGATATACAATTCTAATGGTGGAATTCTCAGTTGTCATATATGATATTAAAGAACAATGCTGAACTGATTCCTTTCTTTAGTTTCGTATCACACTTTATTATTCAAGTATATTTGATACTAGCTGCAGTACCCGGTAATAGCCGGGAAAGTTGGGTTTATTCGCAGTACCCAGGTAACACATGAAAATGCTCGCGTACCTGGGTGCCCATAGTGGATTTTGAATAGCAACTTTTGTTAGGCGTGCTTTCATTTAGAATTATTTTAGATATAACCAATCACTTAACAACAAAGTAAACAACATTATTATATTCTTTTTTATGATAAACAGTTTATTTCATTTAATATCGTAGGTGTATTTTTGCAAACAATTAGATTAAGCGTTCATAACGTAGTTAACATTCTCTAGCTGTAACTTGATTTCAACGTACTATTAGCCCCCTTCCCCCTCTCTCACTGAAACGTCTTCTGTTTCCTCCTCCACTGTAAAGATTTCCCCGGGGTTCCATTATTGAATTTAAAAAAAATTGAAATCCAATTAATCCTGTTTCTGAATACTAGCTTAAAATGTGTGTAAAGTTTCATCATGATTGGATCACTCGTGAAGGTGCTAACTGGTTATAGACTGACAGACAGGAAGTGGCAGTTGTTTATTATTATTGAAATCCGATTAGCCAGTCCTCTTTCTGAATATTAGCTTGATATGTATGTAAAGTTTCATCATAATTGGATCACTGGTGTAGGCGCCAACTGGTTATACACAGAAACTGAAATTGCCATTTATGTACTAGATAAAAGCGTATATTTGAGAGTTCGTTTCAGGATAGGTAGATATTGAGAGGATGATGATGTCTGTATATAATTACCCAACACAGACGAATTTTGGACTTACCTTTTAGAGTTAGTATTGAAATTGGCCTCGGGACAAGATTGATAAAATGTGAGATTTACGTAAATACCGAGGAGAAACGTGTTTCTCTCGATGAGAACAGGAAAGTAAGAGTTCGAGGGTCCGGTGAGGGGTGAGGTCTGGGCTATCACTTGGAGTGTCGCTTATACTGCTTGATAGTTGAAAAGGATCGAAATTGGAGAAATTATGAAGGGTCCGGGGTCAGGTGGTCGTGTTTAGGTTGAAGGTCTTTACATGTTTGTATTGAGTAAATCTGATTGGCTGGGAAAGGGGCATAGTGATGACGGTGGGATGAGAGGGGGTGGGGGAGTCTTGATTTATTGCTACCGATAAGGTCACATCTAGGAAATATCTTTACGTCCAAACGCAATGAACGATGAAGCAACAAATTTATTAAAAAAATCTTACAGAACCATCAAGCGTAATAGTCTGGGTTTATATATTAATAATATGATATGACAAATGTATTTTTGAAATTGACTAATATTCGATCAGTAGCTGTCCCGTACGGTAGGTCTACGCTTTTCTGACACATTCTTGTCTACGGGATTGAATATTATTTTCGCATCATTGGCATTGCAGTCTCGGAAGACTATATAGTTCTTGTGCCCCTGAAGTTACAGCGCCTCCTGTGACTGAAGTCCAATGTTCGAAAACATTCTCAACCAAGATGTCCCTGAAGATGTTGATGTGCCGGTATTTTTGTTGCCGCCGGTTTCTTCTGAATCCCTTGTCTTCATGGTGTTGCGCCAGGGTGGCCTCAGACATGAACAGTCCGCTACGGAGAGCCTGCTGCCACCGAGGGCAGTCCTGAGCCAAATTTTCCCAGCTGGAAGGGATAATGCCAAAGCACCTATCATTCTTGCAGACATCCTTGAAACACAGCTAGGGGGCGATCAGTCTGTCTCTTACCAGACGAAAGCTCTACATAGAGGATGTCCTTTGGGATTCATCCATCATTTCCGTAACAGAACCTTAAAAACAGCTATGGATTAGTACCACTACTGTTCTTCTACAAGGATGTCTTAGGCATTAAATAACACACAAAATTTGAAATACCATTAAACCAAGAACAATTAACAATTGGTTGGATTTTACGGAATGCCAACCGTTGGGTTATTTTATGCTGAAGATATTTTTGTTTGTATTATTCAGAATTTTCGGACAGTTGTCTTCATCTTATTGTTACTAGTAAAAAATAAGAAACACCCTCCAGGCGAATAAAAATAGATTTTTGAAACATATTGCCTGAGGGGTGGGAGTAAAAATTTCAATGAGTTTGTACCCTAAGTAAGTAAAATCATCAAATTCATTAAAGGGTTAAAAAATAAAAACAATTTCAAATGTAAACTTTAAATATGTATTAAAATAAAAACAAACTATATATAGATATATAATACCAGTCATGTATTTATTAAAACTTGTTTAAAAAAACAAACAATGAGGACTGTCTAATGTTGCATGTTCAAATTTTGAGTGTATTTATTCTATGTTATGACGATTTTGGGTAAAGTGACGTAATTTTTGTTACAGACAAAAACAGGAAGCGAATCTCTTATTAATAGATATACACAACATTTCGGCCTATGTGGTCTCCGGCGTTCTTCAGATGTTTCTTGTCGGAATCGGGAACCCTGATGATGGAATCGGGAGCCATCACGGAACTTCGATCCGCATCCTTTACTTAACCCATTGTTCTCATTTCGTTAACCATGACCCGCTACAAGTGTTAAACTATGTTATGTATCCTATACTAGTTTCGCTCGTAGTCAAGATTGGTTTGGTTTGGTTGGTTTGGTTTTACGGCATGTCAACCCCTTGGGTTATTTTATGCCGAATACTTCTATTGGTAAAAAAAATGTTTAATGCTAACAAAGTTGAAATAATTTCATTTTTAATGGATAATACAATTTTGTTTATAAACTCATGTTTTCTATTTAACGCATAGATGGGACCATAACAGGTACTACCACTGCGGGTTAGAGTGGACCAGGGAGCAATGGTGATGAAGAGGTGCTACACATTCCCCAAACCTCCAGAATTGGAAGCTCAACATCAGATAGAGAGTTTAACGTCATTCCAGGACATGTAGACCCTCAGTCACCGCCTTCTAGCACCCATATGATAAAAGGGGTTGGGGCTTGCCATAAGGGCAATAGGGTTGGGGCAATCATATAGGTGCTAGGGCTTGACGTGACCAGCCGATTGATCGGAGGGGGCCTCTCCGACCGCCCGTCTAGCCCAAGATAGGGCCAAAGTGGAGTATTGCAAGTCATAGACAGCTCATCCACCTGGGTTCATCCTTAAGCATCACGGGTCGCCACCCACGGCAAACAGGTGGTCCCATTGGGGGAGTCTTATCCCTCTGCAGAGGTGCAGTCGGTGCATTCTAACGCTTCAGCCGACAGGGCGGAGTCAAGATTGGACCTGCAAACTACATATGGTTGACACTTAGAACTGTATTAACACATCCCCTATATCCGGTGCGCCATGTGTCCTAGTAAGTAAAGTCGTCTGGGTGGTCTAAAGTCGGTATCAGCCTATCAGCGAGGAAGTCTATCCCCATTTCACTAGCGCTAGGAGATTGTTTTTTTGCGTCTGAAGTGAAGCGCCAACTACCATCAGCTCATCACTTTACTGCACAGATCCCCGTGCTACTCATACGCTGAGTTGGCGAGGGCCGGTATCGAACTGAGCTAACCCAGCCCTTGTTTTATTCATTGTTATGTATTCAATTATTTTTGAACACATTTCTTATTAACTCATTCTTTCTATTTAACCCACAGATGGGACCATAAATGGTACAACAACTCCGTTTCTGAGTGGACCTTGGAGTAATGGCAATGAAGGGGTATTCCACACTCCCAGAGCTCCAGAATTGGTACCTCACCACTAGGTTCAGTTTAACGTCATACACAGGACACTAAGACCATCAACCACCACCTTCTAGCACATATATGATAAAAAGGGTTAGGGGTTTGCCATAAGGGTAACAGGGTCGGTACGATCATATAGGTGCTAGGTCTTGACGTGACCAGCCGATTGATCGACGGGGACCTCTCCGACCTTGTGTCTCACTTGAGTAAGGGCAAAAGAGGGATGTTCGCATAGACTACTCAGCTATCAGGATCCGTTCTTGAAGCATTCCCCTTTGGTATTTGCCCTGCTGCCTTCCGCGCCACGGCCGAGTTCACTTCTCCGACTCTTTGCCCCGTGGAGTATCTGTGATCCTCTCCTCGGTATTCCCTTTAGCGCCCCTGGTGCTTGTTGCTGCGCCCTGCTCTTGCAATGTGGACTCCCGTCTGGCTCCTCTTCGCACGCGCACCGCCGCCCACACTCGCACGCTCACACCTCTGCATCGGTTGTTCGACGCTCAGGACGTTGGGTCTGTGTCATATGGGCAGTCTGCGCTCTCGTTGTGGCGGTGGTGGATCCGATTTCCACCCTACATAACCCACACGCGCGGCCCGTTGTTTGCTTTTCCCCGCCTCGTCGCACAGTTGCTGTTAGCCTCGCAGGTCCGCGCCTCTCCCTGAATCCGTGCTCTAGCTAGACAGTGCTCCTTTTTCTCACCCCCACCGACCACACCCCGCCCTCTCGCCCTAAAATATCCTGGCTCCGCCTGCATATGCTGTCAGCTTATTGTTCCTCTGTCGCGAGTTGCGTGCATTGGTTGATTGTGTTTGAGAGAGTGTTACACCGCGTCCTGAGGGAGCTCGGATCGCTTCCTGTAGTCTGGTGCTTGCACGTTCTGTCTATCTGTGCTGACGGTTACCTATGTCGGCGTTCCACACTGACGTCGTCCTGTGCACACATTGGATCGGCTGTGCTTGGTCCCCAATCTGCAGCACCTCTACGCTCTCTCGATCAGACGCCCTCGGGAGCTCGTCAGGGTTCGGTTGGTGGGTGCGAAGCGTGCTTAACCCGTTGCGCCGTGCGGGGGCATGATGAGGTATGAGGGGCGCGTTGAGATTGGTACGTGCGTACGCGTGTGGTTCGAAGCTGTGTGCTCCTCTCGCGCTCTCTCTTCCGGATGACGGCTTATCTGTATGTCGATTAAGTGCGGGCGTTGATGTTGCTGCGTGGCTGCTGTGGTCGTGTTTGTGGACAGTGCGTCTTCGCTCGCACGCGCTTGCTCGAGAGGGGTCGTCGACGTTTTGTCTTAATCATTCTTGTAGGTGACGTACATGCTCCGGCGGGTGGCCCGGGCCGTTGGTTATCTGTAGCAGGTCGTCCAGTTTGGGTTTGTCTTGCGTCGGTCTCTGAGATGCTGGGTAATTTCAATTGTCGTAGGGCTTATCCGCTTGCTCACTGATACAGATCGTACCGTCGCTTACGCTCCTCACGATCATCTGGTGTCTCTCGTCGAACGGGAGGAGTGCATGCGGCTGTGAGCTAGTGGGTAGGTTGTGGGTGTTTAGTAAGCAGTGTAATGTATGGTTCTGAGACAGGTAGGTGTTTTATGTGCTGCTTGCTGCCTCAACTAGTGTGTGCTAGATTGTGTCTTTCGTTCGCTGAAATGATGGGTGGGCTGTCGTTGGAGTGGCTGCTGATTGTGATAAGGCACCGATTCGAGGCGTTGATATGGTCGTGGGCTGGTCTTGTAGCGAGTGATAGGCAAGGATGATATTAGGTGTAGTTTATCAGTTGTCAGGTTGCGATGTCGCGATTAGGGTTTAAGGTGTACCATTGTATGGGGTTTTGGAGTTATTGAAACAGTGGTAGCTGGGGTTGTGTATGAGGTAGTCGCTATGTGGTTTGACGATGAATGTAAGTGTGTCGTGGTGGGGAGGATGAGTTTCTTTTGATGTGATTGTGTGAGTGTATGCATTGCTCAAGTCGTGACACTCTCGCTCGCTCGCTTCGCGGACATGGATACTCGTGACGTACGAATGTGAGTTGAGGGGTATTATGCTTGAAGGAGGGCAGCGCGCGCATCCGCGCTTCGCCGCGCTCCGCTCTCTCTTCAGCTCTCTGCACACAGCACGCACGACCAGCCGCCTGGGGAGGTGATGGACGTAGAGGTGCGGCGGAGATACTATTGTGCGAGGTGAAAGCGGACCTGTTGGGGACATAGTGTGAGATTATTAGATGTTAATTCAGGGATTAGGTTGCTGGAGTTGGATGTGGGACGTCAATAGGAATCGAGTCCTGTCTATTTGTGTGATGGGATGGTTAGATCAGTATTCTGACAGACTGAGGACGCGCACGTGGTGAGGCTTTGCTAAGATTCAATTAGGGTTAGGTGGATTAGTGTGATGAGGACTCAACGGAGCTTGTTTTGTGTAGGGTCGAGGTGACCAAGCACCACGTTAAGTCAGTTTGTGTAGCTGTATAGTATGTGATAGGACAGAATACTGGTATTGTTTGTTGGTGTGTAGCAGTGAGGTTGTTATGAAGTCTATGTATGAGAAGGGCACTCAGGACGGAAGGGAGGGAGATAGAGGGTCGTGGGGAGTCGGTAGGGAGTGCATGATGCTAGGTCGCTGTCTCCAGAGCTGCCCGGTTTATAGACGGTATTTCTGTACCCTCCCAGCTCTCCGGGGTCGAGGAAGTTATTGCGAGTTTTAGCGTGCTTTGCTGTGGAGACTCTCGCAGCACGCGCCATTATGCTTCGGCGGATCAGTGGATTGAGGTTTGGCTGAGTGTATATTGGTAGGATGAGTATCTTGGCTTGTAAGGAATCGATTGCTTGTCTATCTAATCTGATAGGTGTGATACGGCGTCCGCGCCGCGTCTCAGCCTCGCGCCTCGCGCTCTATCGATACGTCCAGGATATGTCAGATTCTATGAATAACACTAGGATCAATGCGCTGGCGAAGTGCGTACTATACGGGTGGTGGGGAACTTGGGAGTGCTCAAATCGTGAGTGTCGGTATCCTTGCCCTCTCGTGTAGAGTGTGTTGCTAGTTATGAAGGGGATGTGGTGTGGGATTTGTGTTGTAAGCTTAGAGGTACGATTACAAGATCGATTGGATGGCTGGATCCGGGTAGAGTTACCCCCGTCAGAACCTGAATTCCTCGCAGGTGTGAGATGACTACTGTTCGTTCGTAATATGTGCTGATAAACTATGAATAAGTATAAGTGGTGGGTGGCTTGTGCTTTAGTCTATGTAGTTGGACGAATTGTACCTGAGGAAATTCACGGTGAGTGTTTTTTGAATCTCTAGGTACGGTGGCTAACGGGTGTGCTCGGCGCAGCTGGCTGGTAGTATTGTTGTCGTCTATTTATCCTCACAGCGACCTCACGCTCCGCCTATGTAAGTGTCATGTAATCCGAGCTTAAGGTGGATGAGATAATACCTTGCTTATTAGTAAGCCCGCTTCTTGCTGGTTCTTACCGCTCCTCTCTCGCTAGCTACGCACTCGCTCCCTCAGACGCGAGTATGATGTGAGTGTTCCGCTGATGCTGTGAGAATTAAGTGTCCACTACCCAGCTATGCGAGAGCGACTTAGGGAACGCGCCTGCGCCTCCCAGCCCCTCCCCGCGTTATGGGTTTACCGAACTCTCACTCTTACAGGCGCGCATGGTGTTTTTGATGTGTCCTCATAGTAGATCTTGTTGATGAAGTTGCGCCGGCCGATATATAAGTAGTATCGCGATCTCTAGCGCTCGCGCTCGCCTCTCCGCTCGCGCGCTGCTCGCGCCTTCGCGGGTGTAGCATGTTGTTTGATTTAGAAGGAATGGGGTGTATGGATCCCTGAGACCCCACCCCCCGCCTACTCCCCTACATACACACCCCCACCTCCGCTCCATCCCCCACACCCTCCCGCCCTCCCCGCTCGTCCCCCCCCGGCCGGCCAACCGCCACTAGCCCCGCGCACGCCCCCCCCTCACCTCCCCCCCCCCCCTCCCCCCCTCCTCCCACCCCACACACACCCGTGTGTCATCCCCATAGCCCGACCATCACGGGTCGCCACCCATGGCCACAGGTGACCCTGTTGGGGAGATTTTACCCACCTGTCGAGGCACAGTCGTATATTCTTCTGTCCCAGTCGACAGGGCAATCCAATATTGGTAATAAAGAAAATATTCAGTAGCCCCCACTCTTCCAAGACCAATATTAGCATTATTATATCCATGATATACCAACATTGAACAAAACGGATAAAGATAAATTCTTAGAATAATTTTTTCTTTATTTCATATCAAATGCAAAGTCATGGTTACAATTGTTTGAAAATACTTATAATTTTATTGAACACTATGAATAGGATGGCGGAGGAGAATAGAAGAGGGTAGGGTTAAATTATGGACAGAAAAAGGAGTTCGGGTGGGAAGCGAAAGAGAAAAGGAGTTCGGGTGGGAAGCGAGAGAAAAGGATTCGGGTGGGAAGCGAGAGAAAAGGGTTCGGGTGGGAAGGAGAGAAAAGGAGTTCGAGTAGAGAGCTAGAGAAAAAGTGTCCCGGTGGTGAACGAGAGAAAAAGAATTTGAATGGTGGGTTGGTTGTTTTACGGCATATCAACCATTTTCGGGTCATTTAATGCCGACTCGACACTTTGATATTCGATTTCTTACAGTATGTGCTGTTGCTTTAATTGTCACCCATTTAGAACAGGCTCATCGCTGCTTAACTTCGGTGATCTAGCAGGAACCGGCGTTTCCAACGTCCCTTGACCGTAAGCCGAGAGTTAGTATGGGGAGCGGGAGAAAAAGAGCAGAGAATGGAAAGGATTAGAGAGGAAAGAGTTACGGGGGAGAAAGACAAACAGAATGTGGAGTGAGAGAATTAGAGAATGGGAAACAATAGAAAAAAAGAGTTGGAGTAGGGAGCAAGAAGTTTAATGGGAGAGTGAGAGAAAAAGAGAGTGGGGAACAATTTAAAATGGAGAGTAAGGCAACTAGCCAGAGTGAAGAGCAAGGTAAATAGTGAGAGTGGAGAGCAAGGGAATAAGAGAGTTAAAGTAGACAAAGAGTGGAATGAGTTTAATTCAAGAACTTTTTGAAAAATTATCAGAATTCGTTTCGCATGCAAAGCAGAAAGTCGACGGTCCTCGAAAATGCGATATAATTAATCTTTTCTATAGATCTTAATTCCTTCAAGAATATACTGCCGGTGAATAAAAGCATTGGTTAAGTGTATCTACTTATCTAAGAGTCATGAGTTAAAAATTCTCGGGTCAGGCAGTAAATATCAGACAGTTAAATACAGGATTTTACTAAACAGGGTACGTTAACACGGAACGTCCTTTAAAACAGAGAAAAGAAAATTGAGAAAGCCATTTTGATATAGTCATTTACTAAGCGTGGCTTAGATGCGGCACAAGGCCAGAAGTAAGAGGCACTCAGTGAGAATCGAACTCACTAAAAATGGTTTGCTAATCTAGCTTGCTAACCATTACACCACATGAGGTGCACAATTTTGATATATCAATATGATAATAATAAACATTTTTTTAATTAAGTTGTTTTTTTTTTTACACCAGCGTTAGCAAGGTCCGATTATTATTATTATTATGTCATCTCTCTTTCCAAGTTTTGCACACCAGCGTTAGGTGGTGGTCTTTCACTGGAGTCTGAGTGACAACAAGTCTCCTCGGCTCTCCAGAGAATTCTAGCCAATCTTAACAATGCTGTTGTTTGGATGGTTACGCTTCTTCCGATTTCTTTTCTTCTTGTTAAGTAATACTCGGTCTGGTCTTATAGTCGGGACTTGAGGGATTCGTTCGTATCTCAAAGTTCGAACATTTTTATCTTATTTCTTGGGCAGATATGCCATTTTTCAGTATGGTGAAATTTTAATTTCTTGCTTAATTCTCAGTAAATAACCTTTCCCATCCAGTCGTATTTAGTCTAGAACTCCTTTTGTGCTGGTTTGCTGCATTCGCTTACTATGTGATTGACCGTTTCATCTTTTTCACATAACCTAAACTTTCTATTCTGGGTATTATCAATTTTGCTTTGACATAATTGTTTCTTATGACATTGTTTTTATGCTATTATCAAAAGAGATTCAGTTTCACTCTACAGGTTTCCCCTTTTTGCATATACCATTTAGTTGCATGGTGAAAATTTAATTTCTTGCACAATCCCCAATGGATCACCTTTCCCACCCAGTTATGCCTCGTCTTGTACTCTCTTTGTGCTAGTTTGCTGCATTCACTTATTATATGATTAACAGTTTCACCTTCTGACCTGGACACCGATTGCTGATTGGTTGAAGGCGAGCGTGAGAAGGGAACAGATTTAGTCAGATTTTGGCCGTTAGTAGAAAGGAGCAGACGCGAAGATCGTTGCTCCCAAGATATCAACTTCTCACCGCGCGGTTGAAACTCTTTTGGGCTTTGGGTTTTTAATAAAGAATAAAGGCGCCTTGTAAAAACAACAAAGTCTTAATTATTACAACAAAATGAACAGAGACAACCGAGCACAGAAGAAGAGGATAGCAGTGAGGAAATCAGAACCAGTAAGAACACATCTCTCCGTCTCATCCTCATATATATATATATATATATATATATATATTATATATATATACACAAGCAGGATGCGACACAAGGTCAATTTCTTAAGCGGAGTTTCACAGGTTCGAATTCAGAGTTTTCCGTCTCATAAACTAGTTACCTAGCCAAGGTTAAATAGCCTTGTCTACCTATTATTTACCCATAGTTGGAGGGAGAATACATAGATTCATACCTTTCCCAGGGGTATTAGCGGTATGTGAAGTGCAAACATCCTCGCCCAGGAATTGAACTCGGCTCGACGAGACCATTTACTACGACTCTAACCATTACACCGCGCACCTCCATATATTAAGATATAGAACATTCTTTTTTTTTTTTTAAGAGGGTTTGGTTGTTTTTGTTTTTTTTTTCATTACCCAACGCACCACCATTATATACCCGACATGAAGTGGGTATATAACAGAAGATAGGCGTTTTATTCGTATACTTTCATCTTATTTCAATTACTTTTTGTCGCAACTTCCAGATAGCTATATCTCACGAAATTCCAATAATATCAAGATTACTTGTTCTGCTAATCAATGTGTACGTGAAGTTGATTCCTCTGATGGATCAATTTTCAAAGTTCTAATTGGCCATTATTGGCCTGCGTTGGCCTCATCGATGTCAATTTCTGGCGTTCACATGCAGAGACGCTAATGAAGGCGACTTGAATAACACTATGTCAACATTTCGGTTGCTGCAAACCTCATGAATTAGAAATAGAAGTGTCTTGCTGGTTGAAATGGAGGAGGCTGTACCAATGGTCGATGATGGGATCGGGGTTGATAAAGTTAATGCATAAATTGGCAGATTTTATTAGGACATCAACATAATTTATCTCTCATGTAATAAGTGTCCACTGATGAAGACGATAAACCAAAATTATTTCAGTGATTTGACATCACCGAAAGGCACAAGGCCATCTTGCGATGGGATGCAGAGTTTGGGCATATTCAGAGGCAGGTACCGAAATTATTGCGAACATACACACATACACACACACACACACACACACGTGTATACACGCGTATATATACACACACACACACGTGTTATACACGCGCATATACACACACACACGTAATACACATATATATACACGCACATATACACACACACACACACGTGTATACACACACACACACACGTGTATACACGCGCATATACACACACACATACACAGCATATATATATATATACACACAACACATATATATACACACCACATCACACACACCATGTGTATACACGCATATATATATACACACACATGTGTATACACGCGCATATAATATAACACACTCTCACACACGTGTATACACGCGCATATATAACAAATACATGATTAAAATTTACTGGTAAAAGTATTTTCAATCTGTAAAATACGTTGCCCTTTGCATAAAAACGTGCTGGGGTAGCATAGTGGTTAATGTGCTCGACTGTGACATCATAGTAAGCGAGTTCGAACTCAAGTCGCACAAGTACGTACATTTACAAACTAGTATCCTTGGTAAAGGTATGGAAATCCCTTCCCATAGCTATGGGTCAAACAGTACCATTATTGTTCTTCTAAAAAGATGGATTTGGCATTAGATAGCGCACGAGGGTTTACATAGCATTAAACAAAGAAATAAACTTTAAAGTGTTGCGTGATACAACTGAAATAAATAATACGTTAAACTTAAAAGGTGTTTTTTGAAATTTTTCAGATACACGCCGCTGATTATATATATATATATATATATGGGTTATCCCAAAGGTAAGGCCTCCAAAACATTTAGAAATCGCAGAAACGTTTATTCTTAATGACGTTTACATCGTTTTAAAATTTTACCATTTATCTACTTTTCTTTATAATCACCATTACGGTCGATGCATTTTCATAGTCAGTTTCTGTAAGCCAATGTAATACCAACTCGCCACCATGTTGTTGAGGAAGCGTTGAACCTCGTCGTCATTTCAAAATCCCTCCACCACTTGCGGACGTTTTTGGCATTCATGTGCTTCCATTATTGGCGATGAATTTCAATCGATTTAAAGCCTTTTGTGTTTGAAACCGAATAACTGCGCAAACTTCATACTTGGTGGTAGCCTTAATCTGAAGCTCCATCAGAAACCTCTGTCAAGCCAAGACTGAGCGGGAAGCAAGGCACAGGTGCCGGAACAACAAACACAGCAGTGTTGCCAATAGTCGCACGAACAGTATCCCTGCCTCCCCAGCGCTTTCGAGACATTACATTTGCGATTACCCTAGTATATATATATATATATATATATATATATATATGAAATGGATATCTTGGTGTAATAAATTATTTTTGACATTTCTTTGTCTCGTCAGTCTGATCTTTACTGGTTCGAAGACCTCATACCCGGTTACATTGGTATGATCTTCACATTTCACTGGTTTTCGTTTTTTTTTCACTTTTTTCTCAAATTCCTCCTTCCACGTTTGTTAAATACGCCAGTTCATCAATTAATATCTACATCAAGGTATCCATTTATTCATAATACTCCGTATATGAAAAATATATACGCAAATATTTATATGTACATTTGAGCTCACAATTTTGGTTGAATCCTATCAAGGAAACACTTGATATCATTCACGTATAATATATATATATGGATGATAAAGTTTTTCCTTGATAGGATTCAACCAAAAACAGTTGGTTTGAATCCTCAGTTTTTCTAGACTGGTTGTTTTATCAAAAAGAGCTAAAGGGCCTAATCTTCTCTACTATTTATTCATAGCTATGGTTGGTTGGTTGGATTTTACGGCATGTCAACTCGCATAGCTATGGTGTAGGTAGCGAAAAATGAAAACTGATTGATTCTCTAATTATATTATATATATATAATATATATATATATATATATATATATATATATATATATATATATATATGAGAATAAGTAGACAATGTGTTTATTTGATATGGCTTTTTTTAGCCGACAATTTTTGGAGGATATGTGCTTAATTGAAGTCATACCTAATTTTGAAAATTAATTAGTTAATAATTAATGAATTTAGGTGGGCATATATGTTCAAATGTAAGGCTAAACAAATCGAGAAAATGTCAATCCCTGAATGTACATTTTGACCTATTTGGTCTCATCAGTACGGAGCAGTCTCCCATGTCTAATAGGTCGAAATGTACATTCAGGGATTGATATTTTCTCGATTTTTTTAGCCTTATATTTGAACATATATACCCGCTTAAATTCATTAATTATTAACTAATTAATTTTAAAAATTAGGTATGACTTCAATTAAGCACATATCCCTACACACATATATATAATATATATATATAATTATATATGAGAGAGAGAGAGAGAGAGAGAGAGAGAGAGAGAGAGGAGAGAGAGAGAGAAGAAAAAAAAAGTAATGAGACTGAAGTTGTGTTTATCGAGACAGAAAGGAATAACGAATAAAGGGTTAATTTTCTTTCAAATAATTCCCTTTGGCATTCAGCACACCTTCTCCAACGAATTTTCCGTTGATCGAGACATTTCTAGAACTTCTCTTTTGATGTGGCGTGAAGTTGGACCGTTCGTATATCTTTTTTTTTTTTTTTTTTTCCTTTTTCTTTTTTTCTCTCAATTCTTACTGTTCTGTTGAATTTCCAGTTTAGGGGAAAAAAAAAAAAGAAACAGAAAAAAGTTGCACGAAGTAAGCTTTGTGTTTCGCCAAAAACTCTTGACCAAAAAAGTATCGAGAATTGGCACTGATTCCTCCAGATAACCGTCAAAGACATTATCCCTTTATTATGCCAAGTTGGTCAGGGCACCTCACGCCGCGTAATGGATTAGCTAACTATTGTTAGTGAGTTCAATTCTCATTAGGTGTCCCATTCTTGCTGTTTGGTTGTTTGAGTTTTACGGCATGTCAACCCATTTGTTCTTTTTTATGCCGAAGACGTTTTTGTTTTATTCATTCTTGATGGGAACTTAATTTTTTTCAAACACATTTGTTTCTATTTAACCCATAGATGGGACCTGCGTACAATGGTAATAAAAGGGTGATCGACATTCCCTAGACGTCCAGAACTGGAACCTCACCATCAGATTTTAACGTAATTCCCAGGACATGAAGACCTTCAGCCACCGCATCCTAGCACACATATGATAAAAGGGTTGGGGAGTGGTGCCATAATGGCAATAAGGTTGGGACAATCATAGAGCTGCAAGGGCTCGACGTGAACAGGTGATTGATCGGATGAGGCCTCTCCAACCGACCGTCTAGCCCAAGTAATGGTCAAAGTAGAGTGTTACATGTCATGGACAGCTCAGACACCAGGATTCCGTCCTTAAGCATCACAGGTCGCCACCCATTGCTAACAGGTGGTCCCATTAGACAGGGGACGTACCCCTCTGCAGAGGCACAGTCGGTATATTCTAAAGCTACTGCTGACAGGGCTGCTTGTGACCTTGTGCCACGACTAAGCTAAGCAAATTACATATATTTTCCAATCCCTTCCGCACAAACAGGATGTGACACAAGGTCAATTTTTAAGCACAGTTTAGCAATTTTCAATTTAAAGTTTTCCTTCTCGAAACAGGTTTCCTAACCAAGGTTAAAGAGTCTTGTCTACCCTATTATTTACCCATAACTGGAGGGAGAATAGTTCAAATCGTGCATTTCCCAAGGGTATTAGCGCTATGTGAAATTCAAAAAGCCTCGTCCAAAATTTGAACTCATCTCGTAGTGTCCATTTTCTACCAAGGTAACCATTACACCATGCACCTCCACCCAAATCTACTATTATATGAATCAGCAGAGTGGCCTATTGACGGTATCAGTCGAACAGCGAGGGAGTCTATTCCCTTTTTGCTAGCGCTAGACCAGGGGGTACTGATTTTTTGCTGGGGCTGGGCGTCACATCTACTTTATCACATAGATCAGATTACACAAGCTGTGCTACTTATGCGCTGATTTGATGAGGACTGGTATCGAACCCAGAACGTTACGATGCCCATATGGACACTAAACCCACTGGGCACTTTATTTAACTAAAAAAAAAAAAAGAAAAAAAAAAAAAAGAAAAAAAAAAAAAGGTAATTGTCAAGATATTTTTTGATATGATCACGTGTTTAATATAACCCAGCACCCTGCACACCTAAAAATGGAACATTATTTTAATTCGATTAATACACTTAAAATTCCTTTACTTAAAGAATAAACTAATCCCTCGTCCAAACTGCAACTGAATGATAATTTTGTGGGCGTCTGCGTACGAGCTGAAAATCCTTGTTTAATCATTTAAACTCTCGATATAATAGAGAAATCCTAAGTTATACTCATTTACTATTTCCTAAATATCACTATCCTCATGGACCCGCTTTTACAACAAGAACACAACGACTTGGTGGACCGTCTAGCAGCCCATTGACACCCCCATACAATATATTAAATTGGGATGTTCTTGTATGTATTTAACCAACCCTTCTAGCACATGAAGAATGCGACACAATGTCAATTTTTATGCGGAGTACAGCTGGTTTGAATACTCAGTTTTTCTAGACTGGTTGCTTTACCCCAAAAGAGCTAAAGAGCCTAATCTTCTCTAGTATTTACTCATAGCTATGGTTGGTTGGTTGGATTTTACGGCATGTCAACCCTAATAGCAATAGTGTAGATGATGAAGAAGTGAAGATTGATTGATTCTAATTGCATATCAACCCGCCTAGTCTTGTTCGATGCATAGAGGTTAGAGAATTGCGCTCACTGTACATTTATATTTTTTAGTGTAGGTTTTTCTTAGGAATTATTTTTTATTTATTTATTTATTTATTTTTTTAAATTTTTTTTTTATTTTATTTTTTTTTTTTTTTTTACACGCAGTTATATATCAAATATTCCTATCAAATACAAATAATTTACACACAACTGTATGGTTTCAAGTAACTAATAATAATCTTGGGTTCCTAATTATAACGTCAAGTAACTATTCTTAAAATAAAATTTACGATTATATATATTTACCAACCCCTCCGCACGAGCTGGATGTGACACAATGTCAATTTCTTAAGCGGTGTTTTACAGGTTTGAATTCGGAGTTTTCCTTCTTCTAGACCGGTTGCCTAACCAAGGTTAAAGAGCCCAGTCTGCCTTACTATTTATCCATAGATGGAGAGAGAGTAGGATTCATACCTTTCCCAAGGGTATTAGTGCTAAGTGAAACGCAATTACCACGTCCAGGATTTGAACTCTGGTCGACAAGCCCATTTCCCATGACTTTAACCATTACATCACGTGCTTCCTAACATTTAAGATTTACGAATATATGTCATCAAGTATTCCTACCAAATACAAACATTTTAAAACGGATATTATTTTTTTCATAGATTGTACTCTAACAGGAACTACCACTTCTGGTCAGAACGTAGCAGGAAATAACCAAAATGAGGGGATACTCCACACTTTCTAGATGTCTAGAACTGGAGCCTCACCATTAGATGCACCACTTTTTTTTATTTTTATTTTGTTAGAAAGGGGTCTTGTCCTTCTGTAGGGTATACAGTCAGCGTATTCTAAGCCCTGCCACCAAAAAAGAGAGATTCTAAAGGCATTAGCATGGACTATAAAACAGTCCAGGGCCGTAGTAGCCGGATGGCTCTGCCCCCTCCCCCAATTTTACTATTTGTGATATTTTACATGGTTTTATTTTAACAAAATACAATAACCGCCCTGTCGGCTGCGGTGTTAGAATGCGTCGGCTGCACCTCTGCAGAGGGGTAAGACTCCCCCAATGGGGCCACCTGTTGGCCGTGGGTGGCGACCCGTGATGCTTAAGGATAGAGCCCAGGTGGATGAGCAGTTCATGACTTGCAATACTCCACTTTGGCCCTATCTTGGGCTAGACGGGTGGTCGGAGAGCCCCCCCTCCGATTAATCGGCTGGTCACGTCAAGCCCTAGCACCTATATGATTTTCCCAACCCTATTGCCCTTATGGCAAGCCCCAACCCTTTTTATCATATGTGTTGGGAAAATCATATAGGTGCTAGGGCTTGACGTGACCAGACGATTGTGATATTTTACATGGTTTTATTTTAACAAAATACAATAAAGAATAAAGAGAGATAAAAACTCACAAAGCAAAAGAAAATATAACTTTCCTAAAACTCCGATCACATATTATTTGTCATGGGTTCAGCTATGTTATTACAAATAGCCCCGTACTAACATATTAGTTAGTTGATAGAGGATCTTTTTAATCGAAGTGGTAGTATTTGGTTTGGTTTGTTTTGCGGCATATAAACCTCAGTGGGTCATTTAATGCCGGCAAAGTTTTGAAATAAATTCATTCTTAATGGATACTCAATTTTCTTTAATAAACACATTTTTCTATTCAACCCATAGATGGGACCCTAACAGGTACTACCACTCTGGATCAGAGTGGACCAGGGAGCAATGGTGATGAAGGGATGCTCCACATTCCCCCCCCCAAAAAAAAAATGAACCTCACCTTCAGATAAAGTTTAACATCATTCCCAGGACATGTACACCCTCAGCCACAGTCTTCTAGCACCCATATGATAAAAAGGGCTTAGGGTTTGCCATGAGGGCAATAGGGTTGGGAAATCATATAGGTGCTAGGGCCTAACGTGACCAGCCGATTAATCAGAGGGGGCCTCTCTAACTGCCCGTCTAGCCTAAAAAAGGGTCTACGTGGAGTGTTGCATGTCATGGACTGCTCATCCACAAGTATTCAATCCTTAAGGATCACGGGTCGCCACCACGGCCAATAGTCGAAGTGGTAGTACCTGTTAGGTTCCAATATATGGTTTAAATGAATTAAAAAGTCTAAAAAAATCAGTAACCATCATGAATGAATAAAAACAATGTCTTCGGCATAAAATAACCCAACAAGGGTTGACATACCGTAAAAACCAACCAACCAACCTTTTTTCAAATACTGAGAGTGGAATGTACAACAAAAAAACACAACTTAACTTAAGACCAAATTCTAAATTTTGTTTGCCTCCCCCCAAAAAAAACCCAAAACAAAACAACATTTATCTCTGCTACGGTCCTGGAGTCTCATCCAGGATTTGAACTCAGCTCGCCAAGTCTATTTCCCTTAGATTATAACCGTTATGTTACATGCACCTCCTCGATGGTCTTGTGGTAATTATTCTTAGTTTAGAATATTAAGACAATTCATGTACTTCATTAGCCGAGTGTCTGTAAATGGCTTAAATTCAAGTCAATAGGCTGGAAGCAAATGAAAAGTGATCCATCTTTATAAACTTTATTCAAATTTAGTAGCTGAACCCGCGGTAATTCAAAGGGTTTAATTAGTATATACGAATAATATACAATACAGTCGTACCTTGATCAGCATTTAATTTCTTCCGCTCATATCTCCGATCGGTCGGTTGGGACAGAAGAATACACAGACTGCACCTCTGCAGAGGGGTAAACTACCACTAATTTGCCCCCCCCCCGTTGGTTGTGGGTGGCGACCCGTGATGCATAAGGATGTTGCTTGTGGCTGAGCAGTCCATGACACGCAACACTCCAATTTGGCCTTACTTAGGCTTGACGCGCGGTCGAAGAGGCCCTCTCCGATCAATTTTCCTTGCGGCAAGCCCCAAACCCTTTTTATCATATATGTGCTAGAGGGCTGTGGCTGAGGGTCTTATATTCACGGGTATAACGGCAAACCGTACCTAATGGTAAAGTTACAATTTTGGAGCTCTGGGGAATGTAGAGTACACCTTCATCGCCATTACTCCCATGTCCACTCTTAGTGTCATAACCAGGTCACCCCCTCTCTGTCAGCATATTCTAAACTCCATCTGATACAGATTTAAAACTGACAGGTACCCAATGAGGATCGACTTAGGTCTCCCTCCATCTGATACAGATTTAAAACTGAGTGGTACCCAATGAGGATCAACTTAGCAACTATTCTACAGTTGGTGCCTGGTTATCTTTTGCTCTGTGTGCAAATGCGGGTTGTTGAGGAATTTCTTGAAACAGGGGTCTCACCTCTCTGCAGGGAATTCAGTTTGTACATTCACAGAGTTCTCTGACAGGGCTCAGAGACAACGTATATACTATTAAAAAAAGCAGAGGCAAATAAAAACCGAGAATAGCCTTCTGGACAGTCAGGTGACACCTTACGAGGCCCCAAACAAACATGCCAATTCTCCAAGGAATTTATCATGGAGCACTTTATTATAAATGGCTAGATGCATGCTGATTGAATCTAAATTACCAAAAGATTCCATAGCTCAGGACTTACTTATTTTAAGCCCTTTTCAACTGGCCAAGGATGGCGGTCAGAAACTTAACAGATAATTATTTATTGCATCTTGGTGATTTGGGTTGGAGACGAATCAACCAAAAGGTTAGGATTCTATTTACGTACGAAGAAGCCGAATTGTCTGTCGTTTTTTTTTCTTGAAATATTTCCAGAGCTAAATATGACAACTGATCTCTGTGCGCAGAAAAATTAAACATTTTTGAAAGACAATGGAACTTCAGACTTTTTTTCTTTTTCTTTTGAATTTCAAGAACAAGAAATGGTAATAAGATAAAAGGTAGTCACCGTGAAATTTTATAGAATTAACAATTAAATTCTGACATCCAACATAAGTAATTGGGCGTCAGAAACTATTTTATGAAACTGCCAAGGAAAATTTAAATATTAAACGTTTATTCCCGAAAATAGGAAAAAGATTATACAAAATGTCACCATTAATAGATTATATATACATATATAAACAATAAACTATATGCAAAATACGCACGAGGTTTTTCCCCCGTATATTATATATATATATATATATATATATATACACATACACACACATACTTGCAACAACAAAAACAAAAAAGTGAAATAGAATTGCATAAATATATATAAGGGTCTAGATTATTTGTGGTTAAAATTTTATAAAACAATGTTTGTGGTATGCTTATTTTTGTGCGATTATGAATACATACACACGTCTTCTACATACGCATATATATATATATACACACACACACACACGTCTTCTACATACATATACTCATATACGCACACACGTCTTCTACATACATATACTCATATACGCACACGCTCTCTCTCTCTCCACACACACACATATATATATATATATATATATATATATATATATATAAAGGTATCAAGTGTTTCCATGATAGGATTTAGCCAAAAATGGAGAACAAACGTACATTATATATACTAGCAAATATATGCACCCTCCGGGTGCAAGTATTTAAGTTTTAATGTAATGAAATATCGTATTAAATTAGAAAGTCCAATAAGAAGGTAGATAAAAAGATATGTAACAGAGTGAGGGTATAATAGAAAAATAGAAATGAAACTTACTCTTCCATCGCTCCCGTCTTTCATTGCTGAATTTTACTTATTTAACTATTTAGTTAAATTAGGAAATAAAGAATAAAATTACACTTATTTTTTCTTGTTAATGGATTTCATTTATGATTCATTCGAGAGATTTTTGCTTATATTCATTAAAATAAAACCAAACAGTTAGAAATCAATAATACTAAGCACATATTTAATAAAATCACATTTTAATATATCAATATGCAAATTAGCCTTCCCGTTCACACTGCAAACCGCTATTTTTTGTATATATAAATACAATAGCATGTTATTAGTATGTAGATATGGACAACACTAATAAAAAGGTGAAGCAATTTTATTAATAATTGAGGTTTAAATATAAATAAAATCATGGAGAATGTGATGTAAATAACTATGTTAATTGTGACTCGATTAGTAATATAGTTTCGGTTACAGACAGAAAAACACACAATCTCCATTATAATAAGATATAATCTTAGTTCATCATAAATGAATTCATTTCTGCACCTTTACCTCTTCAAGTTTATTTTTCAAATGGATAATAATTATATATCAGGTTTATTTAATATGAATTTTCCGTCTCTTGAGACTGAAAAATCATATTGAATAGGTCTGATAAGTAATAATTATCCATTTGAAAATCAGATTTGAAAAGGCAAAGGTGCCGAAATATATTTATTTCTGATGAACTTAGGTATTCATATATCATTTATATATAATACTCCGTGGGTGTGTGTGTGTATATATATATATATATATATATATTATATATATATATATATATATATATATATATATATATATACATGAGTATTATATATAAATGATATATGAATACCTAAGAAAATTCATATTAAATAAACCTGATATATAATTATTATCCATTTGAAAAATAAACTTGAAGAGGTAAAGGTGCAGAAATAAATTCATTTATGATGAACTAAGATATATATATATATATATATATATATATATATATATAGTAATAAGTCAGGTATTACCTACTAAGATTTTACTTATTAGCTCATCAAGGCAAAAAAAAAAAAAAAAAAAAAAAAAAAAAAACCTGTTAAACTTATTTTCCTAATTCCTATTTCATTTATTCATAGGTATCGAGCACTCTTTACATTATAGCTTAGACAGACCTGGTATATATTTTTCTTTTGTCCAGGGGATATCGTGTTAATTTTATTTTTTCAGTGTAGTATAATTTTATTTTTTTTTCCCCGATTTTTACCCTTACAACAAGGCTTTACTATATATATATATATATATATATATATTATATATATATATATATATATACCGTGCTAAAAACCTTTCATGGTAAGTTGATGTTCTCAGTTTATTGTTGAGAGTATAGTGGTTTGTCGGGTAACCAGTTTATAGTGGTCGTCAATTTATGGTGATTGTTTTGGGGGAAGTATTATATATATATATATATATTATATATATATATATATATATATATGTAAATATTAGTAATTACAACAAACACACAATAAGGTTATAGAAATAATAAAAGAAAACAAATCAGAGTAAAGGGGATAGGCTGTCTGGCTGATACCGACTTTAGGCTACCCAGACGACTTTATATATATATATTATTATTATTATATATAAAGAGAGCAATATTCCTAAGGCAGGAGCAAAAATAACCTATCGTACAAATCTAGAAAAGAGTCAGAAAAAAAAACAAAAAAAAAAAAAACAAAAAACGAACTTTAAAAAATAATTATCAAAAATAAATAATAGATAATGATAACGATTAGCATAGTCTTTAAGTCGGGTCAAGGCTTAAATAGGTTGAATATTTTACAATCGATATTTTTTCAGTCGGAATTTTTTTTAAGGAGAAAATTTGTCAAGAAAAATTAAGTAGCTTAAACGAAAGAAAATGAAAATTATTAATTCTTTAATAACGGTGTCTTGGGCTTAAAAAATTAAAAAGAGACATTGAATAATGATATTTTAGCCGAGGTGACGTTTCTTAGTTCTTTTACCAACATTTTTAAGGTTTTATTTTAGGATTTAACATGAAAATCTAAGAAAATAATTCGACAATTTTCGGTTTTAATTTTAGAATTTGTTTATCCTTATTTTTGCTCTATTTTGCCGAAGTCATTTTAAATCTGACCTGAATTGAATCAGAAATAAATGACGGCAAATTTAATGCGTGTCAGGTTGGGTCTATTTGCAGAGAACAAGTCATTTAGAAGAAAGGGTTTGTCGTAACCGGTAGCTACTATTCGCTACCGAAAGTACTAAAAAAAACACAGGCCGCTGTTTGCCACTAAAATCTACGGATTTGTGGGAGTTTACAGAAAGTTAAAGCTTCAAAGGCTAAAAGTCATCTGACGAAAGTTCATTTATGCGCAAGGGGTTTGATGCGCCTCCGGTTGAGCTCGGTAAATTGTATTATTTAACTAGCCAGAGGGATTCCAACTAAAAAGCAAAAGACTTCGAATCGGATCCCCTTTGGTCCACGTCGCGGGTATAAATAAAACCAAATTTTGTTTATCAAACACTCGGTTCATCGTCATCCAAACAGCTAGACCAAACCAATATTTTTTCTGCGTCGACCCAAAACTCACTTTTGTAAGCAGACAACTTGGAGACGACTTTTGACATTTCTTGTTCGGAAATTTGATGGATTTTAACGACATGCCGACTAGTTAAGTTGTTATCAGCAGTATGGGAGACAGGGCCGAGGAACTTAAATATATGTATATGAGTATATATGCGTGTGTGGGTTGTCTCAAGCTGGAAGCTCATAAGTGTATGTATGTGTAAAAAATGGCTTAAGAAGGAAACACTAAAAGATTATATTTGTGTATGTGTGAGTGATAGCTAGAGGTTAATTTGCATTTTCTGATTGGCCAATTTTTCCGGAAATTCCAGCTGCTGTTGGGAAAGTTCATTAATAGGAGTGGTGATTTGGCGTAATCTCATACCTAACCAACACTAAGGCCCACCAATAGGATTTTCAATAGAATAGCAAAGGCCGATAAAGATTGTCAGTGTTGTCACAGGTATTGCCAAAACCAGGTGGAAATAAGACTGCTTTAAGAACACTAGCTTGAGAGTTGTCATTCTCCTAGACTGTTTGCCTACTATGGCTAGAGAGTCCAGTCTTCCATACTATCTTTCTTCACCACCCACTTTTCATAAATTTCATATTTTCTTGTCTGTGTTGCCAGTGGATGTAACGCATTGATTCTGAATTCTGTATGAAAGATGTTACTTCAATTCCAGGAAGTAATTAATTAGATGTAAAGCAGTTGCCCGAGGGTGGGAGGCTGAGAATTACAGCGAGATATTCATGCTGTAAGTGCTAAACTGAACATACACTTGTACTTAATATTATCTTGAATTTTATCTGATGAAGCGCTGCCAATTATTAATAATGTTTGATTACCGTAATTATTTATGTATAACACGCACTCTTAAATTTGGACTACGAAATTCTGAGAAAAAATCGTGTATAATACGTACTGATTTTTTTAGAATTTCTAACAGTTAAATTTAACCTAGATTTAGCATTATGTGGATTATTCAGACTATTGTCCCCATCTTTATTGTTATCTGTACAACGTTTCGGCCGATGTGCCCTCTTGCCTTCTTCGGGTATTTCATGTCGGACTCGGGAGCCTTCTTGTCGTAATTGGAAGCCATCACGGAAATTTGAACCCAATCCTTTATTTAATCCACGGGGGTATCCTGTTCTCATTCCGCCAAACATAGGTGGGGTACAGGTGTTAAGCTGTGTTAATTACTATTCTAGGTTACTGTCACTCTTGACCAGGATTGAACCTGCAGCCTAGAGATAACGGTCATAAATTTAGCATTCTAACTTTTTATTGGTTAGTACTGACTAAAAATAAGAATTTACATTGTTTTAAAACATAATACAAACTAAGTTTACACAGTATTCAAAATAATCACACTGACATATTCACACAAAAAGGCGACAAGTTCGCGGCAAAAATAAGCTCACATTAGGAGAAATAAAAATATAAACAAACATCCATTGCTATGGATATTTCTTTGTAACGGCGAAAAAGACATTAGTTTGGAATATCTCTTATTATAATGGAGATTGTCTGTAACCGAAACTATATTATTAATCAAGTCACAATTCCATTAGTTATTAACGTCACATTCTCCACGACTTTATTTTATCTAAAACTCAATTATTAATAAAATTGTTTAACATTATTAATGCTGTTGATCATATCTACATACTAATAACATGCACTTGAATTTATATATACAACAAAATAAAAAAAAAAAATGCAAACATTTTTGCGGTTTGCAGTGTGAACAGGAAGGCTAATTTGCATATTGATATTAAAAATTTGATTTTAATAAATATGTGCTTAGTATTATTGATTTCTAATTGTTTGGTTTTATCTTAATGAATATGAGCAAACATATCGGTGATAAATCTTAAAAGAAATCCATTATCAAGAAGAAATAACTGTAATTCTGTTCTTTATTTCTTATTCTAACTAAATAGTTAAACTAGGAGAATTTAGCAATGAAAGGCGGGAGTGAAGGAAGAGCAAGTTTCCGTTCTATTTTTTTATTATACCCCCCCCCCCCCAGTTTCAAATCGTTTTTATCTTCATTCTTATTTAGTTTCATTAGCCTTTCTAATTTAATACAATATTTTATTACATTAAAACTTGAATACTTGCAACCGGAGGGTGCATATATTTGCTCGTAGATATAATTTACTTTTGGTTATCCAGAATATGACTGCAAACAAATTTCCCGCGTATAATACGCACCCCCAAACTTTTGTGCCTTAGAAAAATAGAGCCGCCTTATACACAAATAATTACGTTAGTATTTCTTCATTTTAATTTTTTTTTCCATCTCAACTGTCCTGATCGTCATTGTGGCCTTGAACAAAATTAATCTCAACAACTAAGACGAAAGCAAAAGAAATGCGAGTTCGAGTCCTGCTAAGAGCGTAATTTGTTTTTTCTTTTAATTTCCGATCTGCACAATTGGCTGATAGCTATAGAGAGACCGTTCAGGGAAGTTGCGATGAAAAACAACTGGAATTAAGATGAAAATGAGCTTGTAGAATTTTAATGAACTTGTACTCTAGTGGCATCCGTCAGTCTGGAGAGACCATGCATCTACGCAAGGTCGAGTACTTGCCCATGCAGCAGTATCCCTCTCTACGGGGAAAGGTTAAGTTAGACTACTTTAGAGATTCCAGTTTCGAATTCAGAGTTGTCATTCTAGACTCTTTGCTAGCAAGCCTAATGTACCATGTTATTTTACTCATATATATTATAAATATATAAATAAGAGAGATAGAGAGAGATATATAACTTTTTTTTAGACTGGTTGCCCACCAAGGCTAGAGAGCCCAGTTTACTATTTTACTCATGAATGGAGAGAAGATATATATTCGGACAGTGCCTTGCAGAAAATATTGCTAGTTTTCCTTTATAGGTTCAGCTTCTGTTATTACTAACATCGCGAGAAGTTTGCGAGGCGGTACAGGAATATTTTCAGGTCTCCATCTGAAGGTGCCCCTAAAATAGGGGGGGGCGGATTTAAGGCCTAAATGGTAGGTTGTTTTGTTTTACGGTATATTAATTCTTTTTCGGTCATTAAATTCCGAATCAACTCATTTTGAAAAACAAAGGACTCAGGTTGCTCACAGCACCTGCTATTAGTGTTTACTTAATTAAGTACCGAACAGGCTCATCACTGCTTAACTTCGCTGTTCTAGCGGAAATCGGTGCTTTCAGCGTAACTCAATAAACCTAAATGGATCATTAATCTTCACTTAAGTATTTTTTTAAATAGATAAAAAATTATTAGTTCTAATGAAATATTATACAATGAAAGGTGGATATTATTAGATATTATCTATTACCAAACTCTACATCTTTGTAAATCATGGATTTATTGCAATGTTTTCTACATAAAGTATTTGCCATAAATAAAGAAATTCACTTCAAACAATTTTTATGCGTTAATTTTCTTTTAAACTAAAGATACCAGTATTTCTATTAGAATATTAGGCTATCAAGAAAGATTTCTTTGTGAAAAAAATATGTATAAAGTCGACAGCCTGGATGTATAATTATGAAAGAATAATTGAACATGATGGCTACTCTGAATATGAGCACAGGTAAAATTTCATAAATGCTTTATTCCTTGTATACAAGAATGACTTGATAATAATATAGCTAATGACAAAGCTTTAACTCTTTGCCTACCAAATTTCCCCCATGGCTGTACCAAATTTTCTTGGTATTTTTACCTATATAATCATCTCAGAAGTCATTCTATTCAAATAAATGATGGGAGAGCCACAGTGAGCGGCTTAAAGTTGGCAAAGAGCTAAAAAAAAAAAAAATTAAAAAATCTCCTACAAAACGGATGTACTGACTGAACCCTCTTTAGACCCTACTTTAAAAAAATAAAGAAAAAAAAAATAAAAGAACAAGATAGATTTTGTGTGTATAATTATGAAAGGATAATTAAAAATTATGTTTAATCTGAATATGAGCACTGGTAAAATTTAATTAATGTCTTATTCCCAGGTTAAATCCTTGAATGATTGCATATCGATATACTTTATACAAATCCTAACTAAGCTAACGAAAAAGAGTTTTTAAAAAGAGAATGTTTATCAGATACTCACAGGTCCCCCTCAAAATAATCGGACCTGAATCTCCTGTTTTACTTAAATAAAAAGAAGTAATTAAAAGATAATTTAAAAAAAAAACTAAAAAAGAAAAATAAATGAACAAAGTCGACAGCTTTTGCGTGTTTATAATTGAACATGAGGATAAGTTGGTTTTTCACTATTTTTAAAATTTCAAATTCTCTCAAACAGCAAAAGTTGTATGTTGCTATGATAAATACGGATACCAAAAACTAGATCTCTTACTTGCATCATTATTTGAGGAAATATTATCAAATATCGTCAGTTAAAATGCACCAAAAATCTTCGTTTTCGCAACATTTGGCCCAGAAATTAGTTAGAAAATTTGGACCAAGTCACCTTTAAGCACCCCAGAGGTGACCTGGATTCAGAAGGACATGTTTTTCATTTACACCGTCAAAATCCGGGGGTTTTTTTTACCAGACGATTTTTAGAAGCATTTTTGTTTATTTCCATAGTTTTTTTGGTTTTTTTAATAAAAATAGTTTTTTTATTTACAAAACTTTAAACAAAAAACAAGTTTACATGGGAATAGTTTAACAGTTTTATGGGACAATCCTAAATCACACTCAATCACCGCTCTGGCACCAGAGCATTACTTTTAATAAATCAGAAGTTTTGCTTATTAATCAGAAATTGATGAATATGTTTCAATACTAACAATTAGGAAAAAAAAATTTAATTCTTAATCTGATAAAATAGTTTTTGATTTTAATAAAAAAAAAAAAGAATTAGCTATTTTAACTAAAACTTAAAACAAAAGACATGTTTATTTTCCATGTGCCTCTATGGATAGTTAATATTAAAAATCATTTATTTAAAAATAGATTTTGCTAGGGTTAGGGGTAGCAGTTTTATAATTAAAAAATGCGTCTAAAAATCGTCTGTTAACAAATAACCGGGTGTTTACGGTGCAAAGCGAAAAATGTCCTGAATCCAGGTCGCCCCTGGGGTGCTTAAAGGTGACATGGTCTGAAAATTTAGCAATTTCAATCTTTCAAACAGAAATTTATTTTACTAAGATGAAACGAATAAGATATAACTAGAATTCACCTTGAAAATATCCCCCGATATACTAATTTTTACTCCATTGATTAAACTGTTACAGGAAATAACATTTTAAAAGATTGAAATCTTTTTCCTGAAATGAAGGCAAAGTTTTGAAAAAATATTTTGTGCAGTAATTCTTTGTTAATTTGCAAATTTTGCCACATGGGAAACGTTACAGTTCCAAAATCGACCTATCCTATTGAACATAGCCAATTTGAATATGAGCGCAGGTAAAATGTTATAAATGTTTTATGTATACCAGAATGGCTGCATAACTATAGACTTCATAAAAATCATTGCTAGCTAAAAAAAAAAAAAAAAAAAAAAAATAATATATATATAAGAAAAAGAAAAACAATTACTTTTTTAAAGGGAGGAACTTCACAGCTGAATCCCCTTCTTGAAAATGATTACAGGTAAAAACCTTCATAAATGTTTTATTACCTGTGTACAAGAATAACTGCATCACAATATATTTTATACAAACCATAACCAGTTAAATGAAAAGGATTTTTTTTTAAAATTTTAAGGGAAGGATTGTCAGAAACTCATAGGTCCATCCCAGGCTTTCCTGACCTATGCACTAGCTGAAGTACCTTCCCATAGGATCCTACTTTAACATTAAACAACAAAACAAAGAAAAACCGTTTTGGTGAAATCTTTTTTTTTCGCCTGGTAGTTGGGAGTTTAACGTAATTTGCAGTCCAACGCCAAAAACAGGGAAACTTAGTCAGCATCTGTCACGAAATAGCCCAGCAGATGCTCGGTGATGGCGTCGATGTTATTTAAAAAGCTTAGACAACCCTCCTCTCCGGATAAAATAATAAATAAAGACAAAACTTGTATTTCATTTGAACTAAATCTGACGTTTTCGACTTATGTTTGGTGTATGAATATAAGCTTTGAGAATCCATAAAACCCTCTTCCATTTAAGCCATTAGAAAAAGTGCCGGCAAAGTTTGACCGTCCAGTCATTCTAAAAGATTCCTATTTGATTGTCATCATTCTATTTCCAGAAACTCACATGGCAGCATTTCTTCAGAAGAATTAATGGCAATAACATTATGTGATCTTATATTTTTGAACCCGGTGGATCATCTTTCGATCTATTTTGACTTCTACTGCATAACCAAATCTCTCAGTAACATTTTGATTAATATTTAAATCCCGGTCTGAAATTGATTAATAGTATAACCAATGGCCTTCCGTATTTTTCTCTAAGTTCATTTGTGGCGAACAGCCACTAGCTTGATTCGTTTTTAGAGGCTTTTTGGATGTAATTGGATTATCTACATCTATAGTGTCATTCTCTTTGGGATGTGACATTTACAAGATAAAATACATAGATAAGAAAATGGGGAGGATTAGATTCATGCTTCTTTTTGTTAGTGAGGGGGAAGTGACAAAATCTACACCAATGTTTAGGTTCCCTAATCCCAACTAACGAACCATTTTTTCTTTTAACAACGAAAGGATTCCTAAAGTCAACAGACACATTTTTATTAAAAAGTAAAACCCAATAAAAAAAACAACAACAACAACAAAAAAAACACAACAAAAAGAAAGAAAAAGAAAGAAAAAGAAAGAAAAACATACTCCCAACAAAAACAGTCACCCATTATAAGTCTTTTCTTCTATAGACATTAATTTAGTTCTTATCTATCTCTGTGTGAGGTCTGTCAAAAAGCTATTTCAAAAATTCTTGATGGCTCAAAACTAGTTATCTAAAATAGTCATACCTTGTATAAGAAAGATTATTTTATGTTATCTTTTATGCTTGGAATGTTTATTTTAAATAACTTACAAAATCCTGATTTCTCTTTTTAGATTAGAATAAAAAAAAGTATAGTCAACTTTTATTATAGAAACCCGTTGAATAACAATTCAAAATCTCATACGAAAGCATTTAGAAAAAAAAAGTTTCGTTATTTATTCGCGAATCAATTACATATTTTTTTCTATGGTTAAAAGCATTTTTGAGGTTTTATTTAATTAAAAAAAAACGATTATCTTTTTGCTCTGTCGGTGAAGCTTAGAATGCGTTGACTGTATTTCTTGCAGAGTGGTAAGATCTCCCCCAAATCGTGCTCTGGTTGTGACAATAAACTGCATCTGGTGGTGAGGCTGCACTTCTGAAGATCTGGGAAGTGTGGAGTACTCTTTCAATGCCATTACTTCCAGGTCCACTCTGACTTGAAGTGATAATACCTATTAGGGCCGCAACTATGGGTCAAATATATCTGTTTTAAAATTATTCTTATTCGATGGGATCGTGTGCAAAAATAAATAGATTAATAAAAAGATTAAAAAAATGAAAAGCGACAAAAAGAACAAAACAAAAAAAACAAAAAAAAACAACAACAAAAAACCTAACTCATAAGAAGGAACTCCACAAAAATGTATATTGTGTTAGTATCGTATTTATTCTAAGACTAACAACAACGAATAAATAAATTCAAACAGTTCAATTCTAAAGCTTTATTATACAATAAAACAATGATTAAGAATATAAATGTACTTATATATAGAGAACTACCAGTCTGATGGAGATAGAAATTTAGGATATCTGGTATCTTCTATTTGAGTCAATCCTCTCAGTTAAATTCTGGTCGACGTGCGGAAATGGTTCATAGGTGTCCGTTGAATATGGGCACTAAACTACGGGGCGAGTCACGTGATTGCTATGTTCAATCACAGGTTCTCTCTCTCTCTCTCACTTAACTCCATTCGTAGAAATAAGCGTATTTTTGCCGACCCAACAGTACGAACGTACAATGAATGTGGTTCCCTAACATTCAGACATGATATAACTATTCAGTGCTGCTCACATCGAAGTCGTTAGGGTCTTTCAGGACTTTGATCACCAGACACATTCTCCAGATGATCGAGCACCATCCACTGCAGTCTTTGCAGAGTTTTCATGATAGTTCTTCGAAAATGCAGTCCTCTCACTCCAAAGAGTTTCAGTTTTTACGGCAGGTTAAGTCTCGCTGGTTATTTAATGCCGAGGTCAGTTTTTTGCAAACAAGAGTTTGAAGTAATTTATGATAAATTTATGGAAACAATTGTTGCTGCACAAAACTATCCTTAATATAAATAATTTTCACAGTTATATGATTTCAAGTATACCTATATAATAAGGGTCACCAAACTACGGCCCGCGAAGGCATTTAATCAGGCCACTGACGGTACTTGTAAATCTTTCTGCTAATGTTGCGTTCTTTGATAATTTGAAAATAAATATGTTGGTTAAATTTGTTTTTGTACAGATTACGCACTCATCCATGAATATATCATGGAAAGATAAACTTTGTTTTACATCTTTTTCTCAGAGTTTTCGTTCTGGCTAGCAAGTATTGAGTACAATAATAATGTGGCCCGCGCTCGTTATTTTTTCAATTATCCGTCCCACCGTGAAAAAAGTTTGGACATCTCTGCTATATAATATCGGGTTTTAAACAGATCTATTTAACCCATAAATGAGTTCCTAACAGACACCAACACTTCGAGTCAGAGTGGACCTGAACATAATCTCAACAAAGAGGTGACGCCACACTCTACAGTATATGGGTAAATAGTAGAACAGTCTGGGCCCTTTAACCTATATGAGGCAACCAGTCTAGGAGAAGGAAAATTCTAAATTCAAACCAGTTATACTCCGCTTAAAAATTGACCTTGTTTTACATCTTGTTCGTGGCGGAGGTGTTGAAAAAATACAAACTCTACATTCTGAAAAGTTTACAACTGGATGCAGTTTAGTATCATACCCAGGGCGCCCCATTGGAGCGAGGAGCTTACCCCTCTGTAGAGGATGCAGTCGGCGTATACTAAGCTCCGCCGACAGGGTGGTGAATAATCGGCGAAACCTCCACATCTAACCTCAACTGGCTCATATCGGGCTCTCTATTCATTTACCCCGACGCACTAATACCAGCTTTACATATTTAATACTTTCCTCTCAATGTTGTCCTCCCAGGGGACAGTAAGTTCTAGCAATACCACTTGCTTTGAAGACACATGTTAACGCCATGTCTGGGCGGAGATTGGAGGTGCGGATCACCATATTTAAATTATATAAGGGACGACGTGGGTGATCTGGGCTGGTTGGTTGGTTGGATTTTACGGTATGTCCACTCTTAGGTTATTTTATGCCGGAGATGTTTTTGTTTTATTCATTCTTGTTTGGTATTCAAATTTTTTAAGCTCACTTTTCATAGAAAGTTTTTAATCTATTTAACCTATAGACGAGACCCTAACAGGTACTACCATTCCGGGTCAGAGTGGACATAGCAGTAATGGCAATAAAGGTCATTGATTAATCTTTCTTATATACATACATACATACATACAACAAACCATATATAATTATTTATCTATTCGTATAGCAAACCATATATATATATATATATATATATATATATATATTATATTTAATGACAATGGAAATTAAGTGTCCGTAACCGAAACTACGTCAAGACCTACGTCACAATTACCGTAGATATTTATGTTATATTTTCAATGATTATTAAACTATCATTGTTTAATCTTAATTAGCATCTTATTCATTAACAATGTCTATGAAAAAGTTAACTGGAATTATATTTGCCTCAAAACAGTCCATGTAATTAATGCATTTCAAATCCTGCAATGTGTGTAATATATCACTAAGAAACAAATGATTACATAGAACATGGTGTGGATACTTTGCATACTGTTTGACAAAATCCGGTTAAATAAATAATCACTTGGCAGTAATGATTTATAATATTACTGTTTTATTCTCAAACGTATTAAAAGCAATCCGATAATAAAAAATAAGTAATCTTTTAATGGCTTTCTAATATATTATTTTATTACATTAGAATTTAAATACTTCCAGAGAGAGAGAGAGAGAGAGAGAGAGAGAGAGAGAGAGAGAGAGAGAGAGAGAGAGAGAGAGAGAGAGAGATTTGGAAACCAAATTAACATGTTTTGCCAGAAATGTAGCGTAATCAAAAATGCATACGACTGTTAAATTAGCTGTATAATTTTATAAATTTAAAATTTGTTTCTACGTAGAATTATGGAATCTTGCGTTATTCTTACCCATAAAACCATACCCCAAAGACAAGGCTTTTTTAATATATCCCCTTATTTAGCGACACTTGTAGTCAGAAACCATAATATCCCCTTCACATGACATTTTCCGTTATTTACTTCAACAAATTTTTAGTTTTCACATTATCCAAAAAATGAAAATAAAACCTTACAACCGTTCATTCTTTTTTACTTTATATATAAGAAAAACAAAAAACAGAAAATTTACAATATTAATTACAAAAATAAAAATTCTTTTTCTATAAATCTGTTGAAGACAACCGTCAACAGGCTCATACTCATCCAGTTTTGAATAAGAGAATTCGTCTAGTGTCAAAATTGTTAATATGTCTTCTTTTTTAAAAACTATTACAATAAGATATACATAATCTGATGACCGAGAAAAATGCGGCGGAAGTGCTCACATTCGATACTATTGTATAACGTTTTTTTCTTTCTTTTTTGCAGCATCAAGGTTTTTGTTTTGAACTCATATGACTTTTGTCTCCGCTCTTAACAACACGGATTAGAAACAAGCTCTGAAGATGATTTTCATAAAATCGAAATATTGTTCAATATCAGCTATGTTATAAAATGTTTTCACTTTAACAGCATTTTGTGGTGTTTTCATATCCTTTCATCTATACTCTCTCTCTCATTATATATATATATATTATATATTATATATATATATATATATATATATATATATATATATCCATTTCTAAATTCAACTGGTGTGTATTAACCAGAGCGAAATTCTAAACGCATGTAGGGATAAAACAACCTTTTTACAAATTTTTAATTTTTATGTTAATTTTTATCCATTAGGATACCCACTCCCAAAATAAAGTATTTGTAACGATGTCCTTCAGTCAGAATTATCCTGAAGAACCATTCGGTAAAACCTAGGTAGATAGTGTTGACTCAGTTAGATCCTATATATGTGGAACAAAGGAAAAAAAACTCAGACAAGTGTATGTAGGAGATATATTTCGCTAAGCATTAAGCTCAGCCTCATCAGTCGTTTATAAACGACTGAAACGACTGGTGAAGCTGAGCTTAATGCTTAGCGAAATATATCTCTACATACACTGTCTGAGTTTTGTTCTTTTTTTTTTCACATATCTTTACTACACTGTCAGATTTACTATATATATATATATATATATATATATATATATATATATATATAAACGCCTTGTCTGATTTTCTTTCGATGATTATAAAAAAGTTTAAATATTATTTAAAAATCTCACAATGTAGTATCATTTGAACATTGGCCAGAAATGGTCGCCAAAAAAACAATTAGTGAGAAATTTTAGTTTTTTTTCTTCTTTCCTGGTCAATGCGACTCGCATTAAAAATAATAATTTTATTTTTAGCCGTTGAAGATTAAAGCTTTGTTTTACCAGCGACAGTAATGACTTCGTAATTAGCGATTTGGCTAAGTTTAATTTCTCTGTCAATCTCGTCCAGACCCCATCGCACACTAAAATTAGCTACTTTTTCCCCCTGAAAAGTTATGCCAAAATAAATAAATAAATAAACATAATAAATAAAATAAAATAAAAAAATCGAAAAGCGTATTTGTTTTTAATCAAGCACCTTGTGAAACATTTATTTGAAAGTCACATAATTAATGCAGGTCGTTTATGTTTCTAATTTTCACTGGGAAGATTTGTTTTATTTATTTATTTTTTTTGTCGATAAAAGGTTGACTGAAATTTCTACACTGAAATTGACGAAGTGGGGAACATTTCTTGGGTAGAAGTTTTTTTTTGTAACTCATTAGCACACAGGTCATAAATAAAAAAAAAAATGTTCCTTTTCTTTTGGTATTGGAAGGAAAATGTATTTAGTTTTAATCTTTAGATTTAAAAGAGTTAATCGTTTTTACACGAGGAAAATACATTAATTCACAACGGAAAGGAAATCTTTGGTGATTTAGAAGATTAAGTGAAAAAGAAATGAAATTAAAGACCCTTTCCACAAAAAAAGGAAGACTAACTGAAAGACTTGTATGTTGGTTGGAGGTAATTTTTATGTGAAATGTAACGAAACAAGTGTAAGATTCAAAGTGATAATACTTGAAGATAAAACTCCGACAAAGGTTGATAGACAAGACATTTTATATACAGCACAGAATAAACAGGGTACATAATACATTGAGGTGTACATGAACATACATACATAAGTAATATAAATACATATACAAGAGTAGAGATAAGGACACATTCATGAATGGTAAAATACAAGATATTTAGGCATCAAAGAGATATTTAAATGTACATAAAACATAGTTACGGATACATGACTAAAGGATAGTCATATATCGTATAAGAGACTTACTAGCAGTGAGTGGCCAGTGTTAAGGGCCGAAGCCCCAACGAGAAGGGGGTAGACGGAGTCTAACCCATAGTGTCTCGTAGGTAGAGCAACAGGAAAAGAGGAAGAGACGTTCAAATCGCCCGCTTAAATATCCAAGGCCCCTAGCGGGAACCAGCGAAACTAAACGGGCAGACAACTCCCCCAGCGAATACGAAAATAACGCCTACACAAGCAAAACAGTACAAATAATCACAAAGAAGTTGTAATAAAAAAAGTCCTTTATATGTGTATTATAAATTGTAACAAATGAACAACGAGTTACAAAGATGTGGTTTGGTTAATGAATTTTCTTTTTTACAAATTTTATTACTGTTAACGATTACTTGTATTTGTCACCCGGTTCGAGGAGAGTTAGTATTCGTGACTTGCCTGTTCGCTGGCCACTGCTTTTCTGCTCTCTACTACTATAAATATTCCCCTCCCCGGCTCACAAAATGTCCGTTAGTTGGCGGGAGTTTTGAATTTTTGGCGTTGGTCAGTCTGGCTTTGTCTATTTTAAGAATACAATCCTTTTTTTTTTCTTTGTTCCTCTAAACATGGTCTAACAAGAATCTACAGCTTATGTATCATTACTAAAAAGTCAAACAAAAAGAGAAAGACAAAATTATTTGTCTAAATTCTTTTAGGTAAGACTTGAGAATTTGGATTAATGAGATTTTTCGTACTGTTTTCATATTTGAATCCATTTTTGGCCTTTCCTTTCTTTTTCTGTATTATCTAGATTATTCGGACTATTGTCCTCATATTTATAGTTATATATACACAACATTTCCGTCTATGTGCCCTCCGGTCATTTTCAGGTGTTTCTCGTCGAACACAGGAGCCTTCGAACCGAACCCTTTATTTAATCCATTAAGGTAGATTGTTCTCTTTCCGTTAATCATGACTGGGTACAAGTGTTAAGCTATGTTAAATATTCTATGTTATTTTCGCTTGTAACCAGGATTGAACCTGCAACCTACTGATGATTTTCAATTAAAACTGTATGAACTCAACTCAACCCGTTAGCCGTTGAGCCATGAAAGCTCATGAGTTCGATGAGAAGGTTCCGAATTCGACAAGAAACACCTGAAGACGACTGGAGAGCACATTGGCCGAAACGTTTTTATATAACAATAAAGATGACAGCAGTCCGAAAAAGATAAATAATATAGATAATAAGGAAAGGCCAAAAATAGACTGAATACCCTGAATGACCTCTCCCTAAAAAAAAGTCTAAACATGAACAAAGAAATAAATACATAAGTAGATAAATGAAAAGTATATAAAAAAATGGAATAAATCCGACAGAATGAGGTATAGAAATAGAAAAACAATATTAAATATTGTGCTAACAGATATTTTCTTCAACCTGTGGGCTTTATAAAGCGTAATTCAATTGAAATCATCTTAAAATTGAAATGAAGACTTGTAAAAGACTTTATAAATACATATTCATCAGAGAACACATTTTTGTTGAATAAAAAAAAAAAAAAAAAAAAAAAAATGGAGGAAAATTTAACCGTTTGACACGAGAGGTTCAAATAACGGTCGCATTCTGGGCCGGAATGTCTTAAAATTTCGTATAAAAACTTATTTTGGGTTTAAAATAATGTAAATTTTATTTCTAAATCTAAAATCCCAAAATCGATGAGAAAAATTCAACAAAGTTTGAAATTAAAAGTGTATAAAAAAGTTGTTCAGATATAATCCAGCAAAGAAACCGAGTGTATATGGAAGTCTGCAGTACAATGAAGAAGAATATGGAAGGATCCGGGAATTTTTATGGTCAATAAATCCATAGAGTGCTCTGATGAAGACCAGTGTTTATAAAGTATCTTTTACAATTGTCTTCATTTTAATTTTAAAAGGACTTCAATTGAATTACACTTTATAAATCCTATAGGTTGAAACATATCTGTTAGAAAAACAATATTAAATAGTGTGCTATTTTTATACCTCATAAGTAGATGAGAATAAAGTAAAAGAACAAAAAATGAAGACTAACAAAACCAAACTCCCTAACCAAAAAAAAAAAAAAAAAAAAACAAACTGAAAGAGGAATTAATAAATTCAAACTGAAAGACCAAGAATAGGTAAAAAAGAAAATCTCGATTGTCACCCTTATCTTGTTGTCCTTTATTCTATCTATACATATATAAAAGGGCAGTTGTGTTTATGTATGTATGTCCGGAGGAAACTACGAAAATATAATAATTTCAAAGTGTGTATATATATATATATATATATATATATATATATTATATATATATGCACATTCACTATCGTCATATCTTGCTTTTTCAGCAAAAATAATGAAGATTTGATTTATATTAGTGATGATAATTAAAAAATAATATTCAAATGATAACAGCATGGATTTTTTTTCATTTAATATCTTAAATAGTAGATATTAACTTTTCTTTTTAGTGTGGCTAGATCAAGGCAAGGTCTTTTTTTACGTATGGATTTTAATAGAGCGTCCTGCATTAATCAAACTCGCAAGTCAATAATAATAGATCTGCGAGACTTTGTACTCCCCCTACGCCGGGTAGCCACTTCTAGTACTTATATACAGGGCAGTTGTGTGTATGCATGTCCGGATGAAACTACAAAAATAAATCAGTTAACGACGAAGTAAATATATACACACATTTACTATCAGAAGATCTTGCTTTTTGAGCAAAAATAATGTAGATTTTATTCATATTCGTGAAGAATTAAAATTTGAATGGTCACTGTATTGAAAACTATTGGCGGCATTCGTCATTAAAACATTAAAAAAATCTCGGAAGACCAAAACAATCAATTTTTTTCTTTTAATTTATTTTTTCATGTTAGCCACTTGTCTATAAAATAATCGTTGATTCAGTGTGATTATTGGGTTTCTTTTGTTAATGTTCAAATAATGAATATGAAATTATTAAATATTTAAAAGATTATATGGTGTGTTAACTTTTCATATTGAAAAAATAACGCAAGTAATTAGTAACAAATTAAAAAATCAATAATTAAGTTTGAATTAAATCTACTTTTTTACTGAATCAAAGTTGTAGTAAATATTTTACTGAACAATCGTATGCGATAAGCAATCTTTATTTGATCTGATGTTTTTCATCATTCACTTTTTTATTGTATAGTACAATTTAAGAATTAATCACTTAATTTCACTTTTGAACATCTATTTTTCTGTGAGACTAACTTTTTTTTATCCCTCCTCAACCCAGAGGACGCTGGGTTGCAGCTTCTAGTTAAAAATAAGGTTTTATTCTTGGTTGCTAAAAGAGTCTGTCACATAAAATTTTGGCGGGAAGGGGTCGCATATTAATCTACAAATGTTTTAGTAATTGTTCTTTTTTACTGTCAGTTACAATAAGAAAAGACACAGCGGCTAAAAGAAACGCATGGCTTGCTTCACAACTGAAATAATTGCGCGTCTTCCACTGGAGCAAGATGTCCTGGGTATGATGTTAAACTATCTGATGGTGAGGTTGTAGTTCTGGAGGTCTGGAGAGTGTGGAGCATCCCTTCACCATTGCTCCCTGGTCCACTCTGACCCGGAGTGGTAGTACCTGTCAGGGTACTACCACTATGGATTAAATAGAAAGATGTGTGTTATAAGAAAAATTGAGTATCCAGTAAGAATTTATTTTCAAACTTTATCGGCATTAAATGACCTACCGAGGTTGATATGCCGTAAAACAAACAAAATTCGCCAGAGCAAGAAGGTTGAGTTCGAACCTAGGCAAAGACCGAGATCTTGAATGCTAATTTTCTAGGCAGACATTATCTACCTATAAGCCAGTGTTACATCAATCTACCAAGCAATGGTCAAATTGCTTAACACGCGAACCAATATACGACGGACGCCTTGCACATTACGCAAGTAATTGTACAAATAAAGTATGTGTGCTTCCGTACAATGTTTGCCTGGTGAATCATCGGTTGTCCTTGCAAGCGGTTATCTCAAAGTTTCGAGGAGGTATTGCCAAAATTTCGACACAACAGCACCCCCCCTTTTAAACATTTTATAAGAGAGTTAGAATTATACATCGTTATTTATTTTTTTCTTTAAGAACAGAGCCTAAACTTATAAATACATTTTTATACGAATTTCTTATTCATAACAATAAAATAAAGCCCGTTTAAAAGAGCACATCTGTGAGAAAAATATAGAAAACCGTTAAAAATGCGCCATTTCAACGGATGCAGATTTTAATTGATAAAATTCCCTCGATTTTGAAGACTAAAAACAAATAATATATATATATATATATATATATATATATTATATTAATTAATATATTTATCTATCAACCCCTCCGCACGGGTAGGATGTGACACAAGGTTAATTTCTTAAGCGCAGTTTAATTTTATTTTAAACTCTCTTTTTCTCCTAATATATATGATGGGCTGAAAAGTTCATAAGATAGCACCATATCTGCAGTTTATTACTTTTTGACCAGTGGGATGCAAGCACAGAAACACCGCAAGTGAGACTATGTTGAAAAATAAACCTCATTTGGTCACAACTGCAAGACTAGTCTATTAACCATTACACTAGGATGGGACGCCTTAAGTGTGATGAAAGTTTTGTTCAATTATTTTAGATCAGTTTATATGAAATTGTAGTTTCAATCTTTTTGTGAGGCATTCATTTTCTGGGGCATTCGGGTGCATCAGCGTGTTGCTTGAAAATATGGCTTCGACTGACCCCTGTTGACTTTCCACTCCTATTTATGGAAGGGGGAAAAACCCCGATCAAAGTGAATCAAACGGGACTGTTGATTCCCCCCTCCCCAACCTAAAGCTTTTGATTGGCCCGAACATTTTTATTCTATTTTTGCTGTTTCCTTAGCGCGGGTTTTTTTTTTCTTCTAGAATTCAGAGATGACGACACATTGAAGTAGCAGCAAAATGAATTATTTCAATAATCTGAACATATCTTGAAATTTCTGTGACTCATTTGATAATTATGTAATGTATCTAAGTACAGCGCACTTTGAAGGATCTTTAACGCCAAGTGCTAAACACTTATTTTACATACGTCATTGAATTTAAAGAGCCAGTCAGTCGACTTTGACATCCAACATATTGTTACTTGCAATGTTGTAATTTAAAAGAAAAAAATGATATATAGGCATGCATATATATATATATATATATATATATATATATATATATATATATATATATATATATATATATATATATATATATATATATATATATATGGGAATAAGTAAAGTAAAGTCGTCGGGGCGGCCTAAAGTCGGTACCAGCCAATCAGCGAGGGAGTCTATCCCCTTTTCACTAGCGCTAGACCAAGGAGATTGTTTTGGCATCTGAGGTGGAGCGCCACACCTACCATCAGCTCCTTACTTTACCGCACAGATCCCTGTGCTACTCATACGCTGAGTTGGCGAGGACCAGGATCGAACTAGGAACCATGTGGTTTCTAGCCAAACGCTATACCGACTGAGCTAACCCGGTCCTTACCATGGGTATCGTGGTTATGGACCATTTCCACTCGCGAGTATGCCCACGAGCTATTTCAGACCACTGATATCTTTTATTTAGACAGGCACATGGCCAAACTCATCTTATATTCATACATTTCCCCCGCCTTCAGGGGTGATCGTATTGCATTTTTTCTTTTCAAGTGTCTTTTTTATTGGATTTTTTTTTGCTGCTCTGTTTACAATAATTAAACATTGAGCTCTCATACGGAACCTGAACTCTACAATAAACTACTGGTAGAGAATTAGGACCAGCCTAGAATCACCTTGTACCAAGGAACTTGGTACCGCACCAAAGTATATATATATATATATATATATATATATATGTCATCCACAGAAACCGTGTTTCAACGTATTACGTCTTCTCAGTGTGGCTAGACTTAGCAACTACTTCTAGGCAGGAGCGAAACCCGACTGATTTTTCATCTGATTCCTTAACCCCTTAATCGTCACCACCTACCAGTAAGAAGCAGAATTTTAACTGATAAATACAGATATAGGTCTATATTTACAGTCACTTAGAGGGCCCATATCCGTAAATAACAGAAAGCCTTGCTTATACTAATACGGTGAACATCACGTGTGTGTGTGTGTATATATTTCTGTCTGATGATTGTCTGATCCACATGAAAATTTAAGTAACTGACTTTAAGAGTACATAATTTGGATATTTAGGTTTAGACCTGTTTTACTATTGTAGCATCAGTCACTACAGAAAATAGGCCACTTCATCGACTTTACTTACTGCACATAATTTATTACATTATATTTTATCATTCTCAAGCGAGCTTCAGATACGCCTATGTTACTAAAAAATAAACATTAAAATATATTACAGCACATAATTCATTACATTCTATTATGTTTTTATACAATACAGTGGTATTTTTCTTATTTAAAAAAATGTAACAAAACATTGGCATTTCAATTTATTTCAATGGGGAAAATTAATTTGATATACGAGAAAATTTAGTTACAAGAATAACGAATTAAACTCGTAAGTCAAGGTACCACCGTATTTGCCAAATCCCCCCACCACCACTACGGGCAGGATTTGACACAGATCTCGGGAGATAAATTCATATAATTCCAAAGCCTAATTATTCGGTAATTACTTTTTTTACCTGGTTTTCCGTGACCTTACGCGAATTTTCAGTTAATTTTAAAATTCCATGAAAAAAACAAAACAAAAAAACAACAAAAAAGGACCACACCCTCTTAAAAAAGAATGTTCTATATCTTAAAATATGGAGGTGCGTGGTGTAATGGTTAGAGTCGTAGTAAATGGACTCGTCGACCAGAGTTCAATTCCTGGATGAGGTTGTATGCACTTCACATAGCGCTAATACCATTGGCAACGGTATGAATCCATATATTCTCCCCCCAGCTATGGGTAAATAGTAGAGCAGACTGGCTCTTTAACCTTGGATAGGTAAGCAGTCTAGTGTAAGGAAAACTCTGAATTCAAACCTGTTAAACTCCGCTTAAGAAATTGACCTTGTGTCGCGTCCTGGTCGTGCGGAGGGATTGGTGTGTATATATATATATATATATATTAGAATTGTTGATATCGTTGGCTCGAGAAGTCGCTATCGATAGATGAATAAGGCAATCTACCCTACTATTTATCCATAGTTTGTGTGTGTGTTTGTGTCGGGAAGTGGGAAGAGGTGGATTTCTGATTTTTTTTTTCATGGGCATCAGCGCGAAGGTAAGCAAACAGCTTCGTCCAGAATTTGAACTCGGGTTAACGATTCCATTTCTTATAACAATAACCGTTACGCTATATGTTTCGTAGAGATCTTTTTTAAAAAATGAAATTGTGAAGGGTAAAGTGGACAAGATAAAGACTACAGATTCAAACAAAAAGAAGCCAAAACACTACTTTAAAAGATGGTCAGTAGTTAAGAGGACCTATCTAGTTGGGAACCACAATGTTCCGGGTTCAATACCGTATTACGCCAACTTGCGTAGCAGTGCACAGGATCTCTGCAATAAAGTGGAGCTGATAGTAGGTGTGGCGCTCCACCCGAGGCGCAAAAACAATTTCCCTAGTTTAGAGCTAGGGAAAAGAGGATATCCTCCCTCGCTGTCTGGCTGATACTGACAATAGGCCACTGTCAACTTAATAAAACAATCTTTTCATATGTACAATGAACTAAGAGTTTCGTAAATTTCAAGAGTTTTCCGAGTTACAAGCTGTCTCTCTCGGATGTATTCAGAGCTAAAATTTGAAGTACGAGTGAGCTTCAGATACGCTTATGTTTCTAAAGTTATTACTCCAAAGAAAAATATTTATGAAAAAATAATCAAAATATATTACAGCACATAACTCATAACATTCATTTTATTCTGCTTTTATACATTACAGAACTATTTTTCTTGTCAAAAAATGTATTTAAAAAAAAATTTTTTTTCGGAGTGGGCTGGAACGGATGAATGACATTTAAGTTTTTTCAATGGGGAAAATTGATTTGATATACGAGGAAATTGAGAATTAAACACGTAAGTCAAGGTACACATGTATTTTAAATATTATTCTTTTTACTTTATATCAAAATCTGTATATTGTTGGATTATTTTATGCTGAAGAGGTTTTGTTCTATTCATGATTGATGGGTATCAAATTTTTTAAACTTAATTTTTAACACATTTTTTAAAAAACATTTTTTTTCTATTTAACCCATTGATGGGACCCTAACAGGTACAACCACTCCGGGCAGAATGGACCTAGGAGTAATGGTGATTAAAGGGTACTCCACACTCCCCAGAGCACCCAAATTGGAACTTCATAATTCGATGCAGTTTAAAGTCATACTCATAACACTAAGACACGCGGCCTTCTAGCACATATATGATAAAAAGAGTTGGGGGTTGCCATAAGGGCAATAGGGTTGTAACAGTCATATGGGTACTAGGGACTGACGTGACCAGCCTAAGTACGGACCAAAGTGGAGTGTTGCATGTCATTGACTGCTCAGCTACTAGGAATCCATCCTTAAGCATCACGGGTCACCAAATATGACAACAGGCGGTCAATTAGGGAGATTTTGCGCCTCTGCAGAGGTGCAATCCGTGCATTCTACAGCCCCAGGCGACAGGGTGGCATCAGAATTGGGGCCTCACCGTCAGATGCAGTCATACAAGGACACTTATTACGGGTGGGTGGGGGATTTTACCCCTCTGCATAGGATGCAGTCGGCGTATTCTAAGCCCGACATTGGAGGTATTTTACCCCTCTGCTGTGGTGCAGTCGGTGCATTATTCTTTCCCAGCCGACGGCGGAGTATTTTCTGTTTACTTGTTTGTTTGTTTTACGGCATATCAACCTCGGTGGGTCATTTAATGCCGGCAAAGTTTTAAAAGATTCGTAGCGATAGTTTGGAAGTAAATTTTTTTAAACTCAATTTTTTTTATAAACAAATTTTCTATTTCAGGTACTACCACTCTGGGTCAGAGTGGAGCTGGGGCAATGATGATGAAGGGTACTCCACATTCCCCAGACCTCCAGAATTGGAACTTCACCATCAGATAGAGTTTAACATAATTCCCAGGAGATGGAGACCCCCAGCCACCGCCTCCTAGCACATATGATAAAAAAGGGTTGGGGTTGCCATAAGAGCAATAGGATTGAGACAAGACTAATTTTCAGTCATTATCTTAATTTTCTTTGCTGAATATTTGCACTTAACTGTTTGCCTAATTTAAATTAATCACAGCGGCTCTACCACCACTGCAATCATACCGCAAACCACATGGCCAGCCGGTTGATCAGAGGGGACCCTCTCCGTCCGCCCATCTAGCCTAAGTAAGGGCCAAAGTGGAGTGTTGCTATTTTTCTGTTGTGTCGATAAGTGCTAAAAAAAGAAAATCAATACCGAGAATCGAAACAATTTTTAATAACCTTAATTTTGCAGACCTGAGTAATTATCAAATTACAATTAAATCTTTGGTATTTGTTTTAACAAACAACAACAACAACAAGAAAATGTGGAAATAATTTTTAAGTCAATCATCCGTCTCTTGAAATACTTTTATGAATCATGAAATATCTCTTAGATGCTAAAAATATTTACTTAAATATTAAACAAAAAAAAAAAAAAAAAAAAAATAGAGCTAGTCATCCAGTGACACAATAAAAAGATTTGGTTTAGTTTCATTTTTAATGGAATATCAATGTTCGTTGGTTATTTAATTCCAAAACCATCTTGTAGAAGAAAGGTAGTGGTACTATTTAATCCACAGCCAATGATGCTGATAGCTTTTTAATTTAGTGCGTCCTGGACGCATGTATTTGATTTGAATGAGTTCCCGGAAAATTTGATGGGTCCCAATTAAAGTTTCTTAATAAATTGTAGAATTTTATCTATGAACAACTAAAGCCGTCTAACCCCTACCTTGTACCCTCTAGCGTGTTTCCAAGAAAATATTGAAATGTATTTACAGTAAACTGGAAATGGAAGAAAAAGAAAAACACTGGGACGCATGGATACAATTTTACTGCGTCCTTTAGATCTTTAGGACGCAGGACGCGTACCTATCAGCATCTCTGGGGAAGATGAGGGAGTTTTTAAATTTCCCAAGGATATTAGTCTGAAAGTGAACATAATAGTACGACTACCAGCTACCCCACAGGGACTTCCCTGGAGAATTTGTTAGTTGTAGGTCTTCTGCATATCTATTATTAATACCAAGGGCCCCTTTGGGGGAGTTAATCCTCTGCAAGGGATGCAATCGGAAAATTCTAAAGCCCGCCAACAGGACAGAGAGTAGTGGTATTACTAGGCACATAGCTGGGAAATGTGGGGATCATACCTTTCTCAAAGAAGTATTTAGCTCAGTCGGTTGAGCGTCCGACTAGAAACCACGAGGTTCCAGGTTCGATACCGACCCTCGCCAACTCAGCGTATGAGTAGCACAGGGATTTGTGTGGTAAAGTAAGGAGCTGATGGTAGGTGCGGCGCTTCACTTCAGACACAAAACAATATCCTTTGTCTAGCGCTAGTGAAAAGAGGGTAGATTCCTTCGCTGTCCGGCTGGTACCGACTTTAGGCCACTCCGATGACAGTCTGAAAGTGAACGTAATAACGTGACTGGAATTCGAACTCACTTACTACGATGTCGCAATCCAGCACGTTAGCCACTACTACATGAGGACTTTCCCACCCACATGTAATAAAAAGAACGTAAAAAAAATGGATGGGAATTATATTCCTGACAATTTATTACCTTTTGCAAACTCTACTACAAAATCGCCCAAGTTAAGATGTTTTCAGTTTTTGACGTGAAGTCAGGGTAATTTTAACTCTTTGCCTACCTTAAACTGCTCACAGCGATCCAACCCTAATCCGCTGGCAACGGCTCCCGAACGCGTCACTTGTTTACAATAATAATAAGAGGACTTTATTTGAGTAGAATAAATTTTGAGGTGAATACATAGTGAACCTTGCAATACAAGGTGTGTCAAAAAAGTATCGAGATTTTTGGTACTTTTTGACGCACCTTGTATTCTGAAATAATAACGTTCCATTCATTTTTTCTGAATACAAGGTGTGTCAAGTAAAAAAATACCAAGAAAATTTGGTACAGCCACGGAGAAAATTTGGTTGGCAAAAAGTTAAATTGGATTCTGTTTGTTTTTTTCATTGAGAAAACATAATTAGTATCAATCAACATTGATGGTAAAAATCTTTAAACAAAAAAAAAAAAAAAAGAAAAAAAAAACCCTAATAAAATGGAACAAAATAATACAAAAACAAGGAGTCCCAATGTACTAATACTAGAAGTCTTCAGTGCGTCCCATCGCAAGGTAATGGTTAGCAAGTTCAATCCTTACTTGTGACTTTGCGTCACATCCTACCCATAGCAAATGGATAGGGTAAATACTTACAGACGAATACAGATACATACAATTTCTAATGTTTCCCAACGATCAGACACATACCTGTTCATATCACATTTGATAGAGATGGCGGGGGGGTACATATGATTTTCAAGACTGTTTCGTGGATAAATTACGATACATATACCGGCAGCGTTAAGAGAACAACTATAAAATGACGTACAGAAGAAGAAAAAGATGAATTTTATCGTATCGTAACTAGGCGTCGAAAAGTCGAAAAATTGTCTATTTGAAATGTCAATAAAATTTATTTCAGATCAAAGCAACCAAACTAGATGTTATCTTATAAATTTAAACATGAAATAAATGAAAAGAACAAAAAAAACTTTGATCGACGTCTTTGGCGATGAAATAGCGAAAAGGATTTTAAATAAAAGTCGGATTCTTTTTTCTTTTTTTCTTATCGAGAAAACATGGCGTTGAATTCCTTCATCAACTGCAACTAAAACCGCCGCTAATTATCGACAAATTTGCATCAATGATTCGCTTTTGTTTAATTAAAGAAAATCTCGACTTTAATTAATTTAGTTGTAGATATTTTTAGATAAAGGTTTCTTTTTTTTTCTTTTTTCTGTAACGTTCCACTTGGCTGTGAATTACATGTTGCAATAATTTATATTAACAATTAAAATAATTTCGCATAATTGAAATTCCATTTCGCTTACAAGATTCGAACGGATTGAAGGAAACAGGAAAGAGCATAAGCATGCGCATTAACGACATTTTAAGAATTGTTAGTAACAACTTTTTTCGAAGGATAACAAATATATTAACATTTAGTGAAATAAATCACTCAGATGAATCGTTAAATGTTTTGAAAACATTTGGGTTTTTTTTTCTGTCTTTTTGATGTTATAAAAATAATGCATAGATATATTAACAATTAAATAAGTCGCCAATCAGTATTATTCAAATCTTTTTACAAGCATTTATAATCTTTCCAGCAGCAACTAAATTCACAAAACAAGAACAAGTGCAAAATTATATTTTTAGAAAAATATTGTGTATTTAAAAAAGTTGAAAATTAAAAGATATTTGTAAATCAATAATAAAAAAAAGAATTATGAAATATTTGCGTATTAAAAAATAAAAAATATTTGTGTATTAAACAAAAGGAAGGAAGAACTTTTCTTTCTCTTTTTTGGTGTTATGAAATAAAAAAAAATAAATAATCAAAGTAATAATTTACTTACAGTTATTTACTAAGCGTAGCTTAGAAGTAGCCAAAGCCAGAAGTATGGGGCATCCACTGCGAATCGAACTCACTAACAATGGTCTAATAATTCACTTAAAACTTTACAAGCAAACAATACGTAAAAAATCCACGGCCATTTTTGGCGGGAAGCATTGATGTTTTGAATCATGGGAATGAGACGTGGTCACGTGACTATTTTTTTAACAGACTTCGTTAAAAAAAAAAGAAAAAAACGAATATCAAAAAACGAAAGTTTATCTGCTACACTTTTCATAGTTGGCTAAATAGTAAAACAAAAATCAAAGTAGGCGAAATGGCATATTGTCGGCATCAGCCGGACAACATTGAAGTCTATCCCCTTTTCACCAGCACTAGACCAAACTGTGCTACTCATACGCAGAGTTGGCGAGGATCGGTATCAAATCCGAAACCTGTGGGTTTTTAGGCGGATACTCTACCGCTGAGCTGGGCCCTAAATAGTACGTGTAAAATTAATGATTGATAGATTGATTTTAACGACATGTCAACCTCTGTATGGTTATTTTATTCCTAGAATTTCGTACCCTCTATGTTTATATTTACATTTCTATTTGCCAAACCCTCCATCATGAGTAGCATGTGAAAGGAACACTATTTAATCGAAGTTTAAGTGGTTTGAATTCAGAGTTTTCCTTCTCCTAGACCAGTTGCCATACCAAGGTTAAATAGCTCTTTCTGTCCAACTATTCACCCATATTTAAATTCATACCTGTGGTCTAGAAGATTCCCTTCTTCCAAGAAGCGCGTCCATATATGTCTGGCTGCACGATGGGGAGGGCATATCGGGTGACTACAGATATTGAACTCGCAACCTCCTCGTCGTGAGGAGTGGCTTGTAGTCAGACTCTTGTCACCCTGTTGAATATGCAAATTTGGCACGGGTCAGCGGCGCTGAGTGTGATTAGCCCGAATGTAAGATCTGGTGCAGTTACTTATTATTTAAGGCCTACCTTCCTACACCACGGCGAATTGTGTTTTGATCTTGCCATATTACTAAGTGAGCGGGGGGGGGGCATACTAATAATCATTTTATTTTTATTATATTTTTATTTTTTCATTCACTTTGTTTTCACTGGGGTTTCTTTTCGTTTTAATTGTATATATAAATCATACCCCCTCCCTCACGACCATGTAAATACGGGATTGGGTTTAGGTTTGCCATAGAGAGACTGGTAAGTTTTGGTGTTTGTTGTACGAATCGGTTTTAATGGTGAATGGAAAATTGTAGTATGAGGTGGGTCACGAATGGAAATAGTTAAGTTAAAAGTTAGGTTAGAAATTACCACCCTCCCCTTTTTTTAGGCCGTGTGCCTCATTTTTTAATAATTTTACAAAATAAATAATAGTTGTGTTTTGATCTTCTTAACGTGAAGAGAGACGTTGGGCGAATGAATTTTTGGCGGATTGGGCGAGAACTACTGTAATATTGTTGTAGGAAAAAGACTTCGTCAGTGGACTTGTGCGGTTGGAGAAATTGAATAAAGTGTTTGCTTTAGGTTGACCCTTCACACAAACCAGTTCAATACCTTTCCTAAGAGTATTAGTGCTATGAGACATGCAACAAGCCGTGTCCATTTCTTACTATGATAACCGTTATACAACATTTGTTGTGTTAGTATTATCTGCGTTATTCGGACTATTGTCCTCATCTTCATTGTTATCTGTACAACGTTTCGGACGATATGCCCTCCGGCCTTCTTCAGGTATTTCTTGTCGGATTCGGGAACCTTCTTTTCGAACTCGGGAACTTTCTTGTCGTAGTCGGGAGGGCATATCGGCCAAAACATTGTACAGATAACAATGAAGATGAGGACAATAGTCCGAACAACGCAGATAATACTAATCATCAAGCCTCATCTCAAACATTCAGAAAAATTTGTTGTTGTTGTTCATTAAAAGTTTTTTTTGTACACTGTCCTATCGAATACGAATAATGTTTAAACAGATCTATTTGAACTATAGATGGGACCTTAAAAGCTACAACCAATCCGGGTCAGAGTGGAAATGGTAGTTAATGCCAATGAAGGGTACTTCACACTCGCCAGATCTCCAGAACTGGAACTTCACTATGAGATGCAGTTTAGTGTTAGACTCAGAGTACCCGAGTTTTTTTTGGGGGCGGGGTGTGATCTTACCCCTTTGGAGGATACAATTAACGTATTTTAAGCCCCGCGAGCAGGACTTACATTTTAATATTTCTAAGCGATAACTCTGCTAAATACTGATCCAGCTCGACGTTGCTTAACTCCGGTTATCAGACGAGAACGAAAGTTGCTTGTAACTCAGCCTAACTTAGTTTAGCACAAAGCCAGAAGTATGGTTTACCTAGTGAGAAGCGAACTCACTACTTAGTATTTATTCTTCGGTTAGTTACAAGGCCAAATGTGACACAGGGTCGGTTTCAAGAATGAGGTGTCCCACAGGAACCAAACCTCTCGAGGGGCGGGTGCAAAAAAAATACTTATGTCCCTTCGGTATTCTTATTCAGTGGCGCCTCAGGCACAGGGCATTAAACTCAGCCCTTACATTTTTAGGCGCAGGTGGTTCCAAGGTGGCACTGGAGCTCTGGGAGTGTGGAGTACCTCTCCATTACCATTATTCCAGGTCTACTTTGACCCAAAGTGGTAGTACCTGTTAGGGTCCATCTATGGGTTAAATCGATCAAATATATATTTTAAAAATGTTTTTTAAAAACTGAGTTTGAAAAAATTGAATACCCAACAAGAATGAATAAAACAAAATGTTTTCGGCATGAAAAAACCCAAGGGTTGACATGCCGTAAAATCCAAACAACCTAAACGAAACAGTTAGAACAATTAATTTTGCTCCATTACTTATGCTCACCTTCTACACTTGCGGTCCGGTTTCGATTTATGTAATTAGGTTTAGAGAGTCGGTTTAGCCCATTCGGTAAAGCATACACCAAGGAACCAGAATGCTCCGAGTTCGATACCGACCATCGCCAAACTCAGCGCATGAGTAGCACAGCATGGATCTCTCTGATAAATTGGAGAGCTGATGGTAGGTGTGGCGCTCCACCTTATTCAAAAAACAATCTCCCTGTTACAGCGCTAGTGAAAGGTGTATAGACCCCTCCCTGTTCGGCAATACCAACAATATGCCACTCGACATGATATCTAAAAAAACAAAAAAACAAAACAAAAAAAAAACAAAAGGGGGAGCAGGAAGAGGACTGACAAGTATTGATAATTATTTGTTTGACCAGCAAAAACTTACTGTAGAATAATCATACTAGTTCCAATTACCGTCGAATTGGTAAGACAAGGCAGCAAGTAGTCGTAACTGAATACGACCCTATCTTGCTGCAATCCCACTGCAAAATGCCAGGTTATTTATGAAGCCTCACAACATCATAGAAACCAAGCAGCCAATCAGGACTCAGGGAATGGAATCACCTAAATGCAAGAATGGACTATTCTTGATTTCAATAAGTACCAGCTGTTTTGGAACTGGTTCAGTTGTGCTTAGCTAGTTGCTATTGTTCAAACCAACAGTACACTGACTCACTTCAACACTTACATTCATCACATCTCTGCAGACACTGAATGTCGGTTAGAGGACCTACCAAAATCAATGGCTGATAGAGACGGCTGGCGAGAAAGAATCTAGGGAATCCATGCTATCAGCACAACTTAAGGATGATGATGATGATGATGATGATTATAGACATTATACAATTATCCTTTCATTACTTTTTCATCTTATTTCCGATCTTATCTTTTATTTTTTATTTTTTTTTAGTTGGCTTTTCTTTTTATTTATCTATCGCAACTCACTTGGGCTGTCAATCTACGACAACGAGGAAACCACAGATCTGAAATTGCTATAAAATATACAGATGAAAATAAATGATAATAAAAACAAAACAAAACAATGGTTTATTTATAAGTTATTTCTAGGTCTTCTCAGATTTTGACATGTGGTAGGTGATGACAGTTGACGATGACGTTTCTCTATTTCTTGGTATGGCTGTCCAAACAGACAAAAAAAAAACTTACAAATATCTGGGTAATTATTAAAAACTGCTTGAATCAGTGAAGAGACGTCTTAACTGTCATATTGACAACATGTGAATCTCCGAGGGGGAAAGATCTGCTTATTGCGTATATTGATAGATATTTATCAAGCTTTGTTTAGTAAGGCACAAGGCAACGGAGTCTGCTTTTCTTTTACTTTTTTTTTATGAAAACAATTACCAGAATTCTGCCTGTAGATAACTATGTAACAAAAATTATGTTCCTGGATAGTATGTGTTATTTCTTAATTGCTTATGTTGTAAGAGTATATAAGTCGTCGTCGGGGCGGCCTAATGTCGGTATCAGCCAAGCAGCGAGGGAGTCTATCCCATTTTCAATAGCGCTAGACCAAGGAGATTATTTTAGCGTCTGAGGTGGAGCGCCACGCCTACCATCAGCTCCTTACTTTACCGCACAGATCCCTGTGCTACTCATAACGCTGAGTTGGCGAGGGCGGGTATCAAACTAGGAACCTTTTGGTTTCTAGCCGAACGCTCTACCGACTGAGCTAACCCGGCCCTATACATTGACCATTATTCCCGTCAGACTTTGCTGTTTTGTCCTGGATAATAGTATATAACACAAACGCTGTTTCTGTTTAGTATGCGTTATTTCTGAAATTCTTATGTTATAAGAGTATAGAAAATGGCTATTATTCCCCTTAAACTTTGCCATTATCTTGCAGTAGTATAGAAAGTGGTCAGTGTTCTCTTAAAACTTGGCTTTTCTGCTCTTGATAACACTATGTTGCACAATCGTTGTTCCTGTATAGTATGTTTCATCTCTTAACTGCTTATGTTGTAGTATAGAAAGTGGCCATTATTCATTTCAAACTTTGCTTTTCTGCCCTGAATACTTGTAACACAAACGTTGTTCCTGAATAGTATGTATTATCTCTTAATTGCTTATGTTGTAAGAGTATAGAAAATGGCCACTATTCCCTTTAAATGTTGCTATTTTGCTCTGGATAACACTATGTAACACAAGTTTTATTTTTGGATAGTATGTGTTATTTCTTAATTGCTTATGTTTTAAGTGTATAGAAAATGGTCATTATTCCCTTGAGGCTTTTCTGCCCTGGACAACAATATGTAACACAAATTTTATTCCTGGATAGTATATGTTATTTAATGTCAAATATTGTGTTTATATATATATATAGTTTGTTTAAGAAGTAATTTTTCATTAACTTCATGTGTATTAATAAATATTGGTAGTTGACCTTCAGCCACCGCCTTCTCACATCTATATAATAAAAATGGGTGGGTGTTTGCCATAAGAGCATTTTGAAGAATACAGTTGAGATTATCATATAGTTGTTAGGTCTTGACATGACCAGCCTATTGATCAGATGGGGCATCTTCGACCGGTCGACTAGCCTAATTAAGGACCGAAGTGGAGTGTTGCCTGTCACGGGACTACTTAGTACCCGGATAACAGACCGTTTAGCCACCACAACCCTGTCCCCAGGCATTACGGGTCGCCACCCACAACTAATAGGTGGCTCCTATTGGGGGTACCCCTATGCAGTTCCAGACGACAGGGCGGATTTAAACTCGGTTAGCTGTGTCCATTTCATACGACGATAACCATTACACAACCAGCGGCTGTTACATCTATTTTCAACCTTGGCAAAGTTAATCAAATCCCATTTCCAAAACATTGATTGAATAGTTTAAATACAAAAAAAAAATCAATTTTATGCATTTATTGGAGTTGTAATGATCTGATAATTTCTTGGCAGAGACAAACTTTGTGTTGGCAAAATTTTCCGATCCCAGCGGACTTTTCTCTTTTATTTCCGGTGTTCCTCTGTGAAAAATAAATTTATAGACGCAGAATAGAAATCAAATTAAAATTGAGTAAGAAAAAAAAAGAAAAAAAAAAGAAAGAAAGAAAATATTATTTTTAATGTTTATTTAATATTCTCAATCAACAGAAAAATTGGCAAAATAAGTCTTTGTAGTCATTGTATGTATTTACCCAACCCGTCCGCCTCGAGAAGGATGTGACACAAGGTCACACTTTAATCGGAGTTTAACAACTTTGAATTCAGAGTTCTCCTTCTCCTAGACCAGTTGAATACCAAGGTTATATATAGCTCAGTTGGTAGAGTGTTCGACTAAGAACCACAAGATTCCGTGTTCAATATCGGCCCTGGCCAACTCAAAGTATGAGTAGCATAGGGATCTGTGCGGTAAACTAAGGAGCTGATGGTAGATGTGGCACTCCACTCAGACACTAAAATAATTTCCTTGGTCTAGCGCTAGTGAAAAGACTCTCTCGTTGTCTGGTTGATACCGACTTTAGACCACCCGACACTCACACACACACACACACACACACACACACACACATATATATATATATATATATATATATATATATATACCCTTCCGCACGAGTAGGATATCACAGATGGTCAATTTCTTAAGCGGAGTTTAATAGGTTTGAATTCAGAGTTTTCCTTCTCCGAGACAGTTTGCCATACTAAGGTTAAATATCCCAGTTTGTTCTACTAAGTGCCGATAGCTGAAAGGAGAATAGTTGGATTCATACATTTACCGAACGCTGTGTGAAATACAAACAGCCGTGTCCAGGATTTGAACTCGGTTCGTCGATTCCATTTCCCAGGATAATAATAATAATTACACCACGGTAGAGTAGTCTAGGTAGTTACTCAGGATTGTGTAGAGCAGGGGTATCCAAACTACAGTCTGCGGGTCGGATCCAGCCCGAAAGCATTTATCTGTACTTGAATTTATTTGTTAAAACGTACGGAACGTGAGTCGTTATGATACCATTTGAATTTAAATTTGTTAAGTTTACTAAATCTTCATGGATTTGACTACGAATCAACCTATTGAATGAAATTGACTGATAAACATTTGAAAGCAATTCTCTTGATTGGATGTAGCAATTCCAAATCAAACATTGGCGATATCTTGAAAGGCAAACTTTCATTTTCACAAATTGCACTAAACCTTTCTGCTAATGTTGCGTTCTTCGATAATGTTTTGAAAATAAATATGATGGTTAATTTTTTTTTTGCATCTTACGCCACTAACCCATGAATATAAAACGGAAAATAAATTTTGTTTTACATCTTTTTCTCAGAGCTTTTGTTGTGGCTAGCAAGTATTGAACACAATAATAATGTGGCCCGCTCTCGTTATTTTTCAATTATCCGGTGTAGAAGGAGCAGAGATGGATTCATACTTTTTTCAAGAGCATTAGCGCTATGTGGATTATAAACAATTACGTCCAGGATTTGAATTCGGGTCACCGTGTCCATTTTCTATGATGAAAACCATTACACCACGAGCATGATTCTGTCATCTGTATAATATTGATTACGGATAAACTGCCCACCCTCTCCCAGAGGAACCCTTACAGCATATTTAACTCACAAGGTAGACTCTTTTGAATTTGACTTTGACCTCAAATCTGTTAATCCTCCAAATGTTGATAAATGCCAACTCCACGGCAGTTTGATCCTTTGTTAAGCTTTTTGCAGTCGTATGCGACGATAGTCGAATTATTAGCACCGTGCCGTGCGCGACTATAGTCGAATATCTGTCATTGTGCTGCATGGAACTATAGTCGAATTCCTAAAACCACACAGTGTGCAAATATATTTCATACGAGGCTACATTTTGGCGTCTCGTCGTGGTATAATGGTTAGCAAACTAATCATGCAGGTCCATTACTAATGAATAGCAAGTTCGATCCTCAGATGATGCCCCATAATTATGACCTGTATCACATGCTACTCGTGGCGAACGGTGTTACGATTTTTGTGGCCATTCTTAGGTTGCAGGTGAGAGCACTTTATAGTGGAAATCTCTTGTGTTCCTAAGTGAAGAATCCTTTGGTTGTTCCTTGATGTTCCTTAGTGTTGGGTGGTATCCTTTGGTTGTTCCTCGGTGTTCCTTAATGTTGGGTAGAATACTTTGGTTGAGCAGAGTCCTTGGTTGTAGATCCATTCGTCCGTGTATGGCAAAATGTTTTTTTTGTGTTTATCCAACCCCTCCGTCACAGATAGGATGTAACATAAAATCTATTTTTTCCAGTGGAGAAATATTTTGAATACAGAGTTTCCTTTTCCTAGATGGGTTGCCTTTGAACAACCGTGTTTCGCTAAAATCTGCTGATCGATAAAAAAAAAGTATCGAGAATTGACAGTCTAGATGTACAATCATCATTATCACTTGAAATCATTCAGAAGAGATAGGATAATCAAATATATATATAGAACAGCGTTTCTCAATTGTAGGAGGGTGAGTCAAAAAGCAATGCCATTTTCTTTATGTCGTGGGAAGTTTAATAAAACTAAGGCCTACATTGAGACCCTAACGAGGCACAGAGCAAGAATCCGACGAGTAAGATCCAACTTGACTATTACCAATATCCTCCTTCTGCATGCCAATGCTCGATCATCACAAGCATCAGGACAAGGCGGAAAATCGGTGGACAACTTTACTGCTTCATCATACTCACCAGAAGCTGTCAAACTCAAATGAACTGTGACTCAATAATTTTACGGGACAGGGACACATGCTCTCATTTGAAGGTAGAACATTTCTATTTAGAGAAAAGGTGACTATGTGGAGAAATAGGGATATGATTCCCAGAGGACCAGCTTCCTTTTGATGTATGATACTGTGTTGGTAATTATACCTGTCCTAAACAAAATGGCATTACTTTTTGACTCACCTTCATGTATGTGTGTGCGTATACTAAACCGAATCTCATGCAGTGATCATTGCAAAATATGCGTGAATCCTTCGCCATTCCTCTTTTTGGATGCTTCAGGCACCGGGAAATAAACCCGGTCCTGCCCCTTTTAGATGACGGGGCAGATGCCGCCTAGGTGGGGACGGCCCCCTGGGATAATGAGATTTATTTTATCTTACGAGTCCAGCTGAATAAGGAGCTGAAAACACACTTTTGGGATACAAAATAGAATTATCTCCCTTTTTACATTAAGGGGGCTTTCCACGTCACGTGTCCTTTTTTGGTCACGTGACAGGGCGAACCTTAGAATCTACCTCTTTTACGAACAAGACGCTGGAAGCGACAGACATTGTCGTTCGCTCATCTGCAGCTACCCATGGTGTATGTCTTTATTCCTAGACCTTCCGAGAAATAGTAAGAGGGTTCCACACCTTTGTTGTTTAAACTTTTCTTCATGTTCCTCGAACACCTTGTGACTCTTTTGTGATTTGGGACAGGAACTTGGTTCCATCTTTGAAAGCTGTATGATTAAATGTTATATTGTATTAATCTTTTCCCCTACCGAATATCCTATGTTAGGTTACCTTCTTTTGAATGACCTAATGCATTAAAAGAGTACGGGTGTGAGCTACGAGTTAACACCTCGCTAATTCTTATAACACAATACAGATACTTAGCACGTTGCTCTAATGTAGATGGTTGTTAAAATAATTTCCAGAACTTTTTCATTATTTGGCTATTTTGCTATTTTATGGCTAATTTTATTTTATTGAAGTTCTAAGTGCGACCGAAAATTCTAATTAACTCTACAAGTGAAAAGTAAATTTAAAAAATGTTGAGAAACACTGGTATAGAGTATTACATAACCTTCTAAAACATACTGGTGCTATCGAGAAATTCACTATGACCTCTAAAATAACATAAAAACGAAAATATTTTTGGTACATTCAAATAGTAGAGTAAGAGAGGTGTATATTAAGCTTCAGTAAGTTAAGGCCTCACACTAAAAAAGGCAAGAAGCAGAAGATACACCACACAAACGATCACGGGTGCGGACTACGCAGATGATCTAACACTTCTTGCAAATACACCTGCACAGACCGAATCCATGCTACATAGTCTAGAAAGGGCAGCACGGAACATCGAGCTACACGTGAACGCCGATAAAACAGTACATGTGTTTTAAAAATGAAGGAGACATCTCCACACTCGATGGCAAACCTCTAAAATCTGTAAAACAATTCACATACCTAGGCAGTAATATCTCATCAACAGAAAACGATGTTAATACACCCATAGGAAAGGAATGGTCTGCTATAAACAAATTGTCAGTCATATGGAAGTCCGATATCACTGACAAGCTAAAGCGACAATTCTTCGAGGTCGTAATTGTATCAGTGCTACTGTACGGCTGCACCACCTGGACCCTAACGAAGCGACTGGAGAATAAACTAGATGGTAGCCGAACAAGAATGCTGTGTGCAGTCTTAAACAAGACGTGGAAGCAACATCCTACGAGAAAACAGCTGTACAGCCACTTGCCCCATATCACACAAACCATCCGTGTAAGACGAACGAGACACGCAGGACACTGCTGGAGAAGCAAGGACGAACTCATAAGTGACGTTCTTCTGTGGAAGCCATCGCATGGGCACGCCAGCGTGGGCCGATCGACAAAGACATACATTAACCAGCTCTGTGTGGATACTGGATACCGCGTGAGGACATCCCAGGAGCAATGAATGATAGAGAAGGTTGGCGAGAGATTGTCATGGATATCCGTACTGCCGGCGCAACACGATGATGATAATGAAGTATCTATCAAGCGTTAGTCAACCGGTGATCGAACTTACTACAGTAATAATGGTCTGTGAGACGGTAGTTGAAAAATTACCTCATTGGCAAAATTGGCTGATAAGATGACTGGGAATATGAGTGTGCATGTTAATAAACAAATCCAAATATTATTTCTCTCTCTCAGACTATGCATCTTCTATCAGTGTTCTGTTTCAGTCTACTCATGCTTATCTATCTATCTATTCTATCACAGTCTATTCAATATCTATCCAGATATCTATCTATCTTTATCTCTCTCTATCTCTCTCTGTTTGTTAGATGCTGTATTTTTACGGTTTTTGAGAAGAATCGAGGATATCCGTAGCTAAAATTTGACGTGATATAGAAAAAGTCATTTTTGGAATTCAGAGGTCAAAAAAATTATCTTGTCTATACAATATATCCATCTATCTATCAATTTCTCTCCGTCTCTCTCTCTCTCTCTCTCTCTCTCTCTCTCTCTCTATCTATCTATCTATCTATCTATTTGTTTCATATCTATTCAGTCTACTCATATCTGCCACGGTATTCATTTTCTATCTATCTATCTATCTATCTATCTATCTATCTATCTGTTTACGTCTACTCGTATCTATCTATCTATCTATCTATCTATCTCTCCATTTCTCTAAATCTATTTGAGTCTACTCGTATCTATCTATCTATCTATCTATCTATCTGTTTCCGTCTACCCATATCTATTTCAGTCTACCCATATCTATTTCAGTCTACTCATATCTATCTATCTATCTATCTATCTATCTATCTCAGTCTATTCATTATCTATGTATCTATTTTTCAATCTAGGATCATCGAAATTTACCATATGTAAAGAACTACGTACGCCTCAGAAGTGATTTAAAGAAACGAAATTACTTTTGATACACTAACAGTGTACGAAATGTGTTTTTTTTTTATTGCTGAGACAGGGCTGTTTGGCCATAGTTTAATGAAAAAAGAAAATCTTAATTAAAATCAACTTTTTGAAATCTTTAGAAACGACAAGATATAAAAAAAATTGATTAAATATAACAGTTAGTAATCCAACTAATATTTTTTTTCATTACTATTTTCATTACTAATTTCAATTCAGGTTGGAGAATGAATAGTTTGACGCTTTGCTCCGCGTCACGTTTTTTTTTCACCATATATGAAAGCCCGAAAATGACATTTTAATCAAATTCTTAGTGAACGTTGACGGACAGTAATTGTTAGAAAAGAAAGGGGTTTATTGGCACCGTTCGTCAAGAGAAGAATTCATCTCGGCGTTCCTCAGGGAAAATAGCGCACGAATCAACTTTTCTATCCGTGGCTGACATCTTTTTTTTTATTATTATTTTGTCCCCACTTTTTTTTTTTTTTTAGACGACGGCGACCACGGCGACTTGATCAAGTCAATAATATTTCATTTTATTCAAACACGCGCCAAAAAGGTAAATATATCCAACAACGTCCACCGTAAGATTAATTGAAATTAAAGTCAACTTATATCGTCTTCATCTGTTTCTCAAATATTTTCTTTCGTCTCTTGCTAATTCACGGCTGTGTTTATGTCTGCAACCAAAAAACAAAAAAAAAAAAAAAAAAAAGAATAGAAAACGAAAAACAAAAAAAAAAAAAAGAGAAAAGAACAGAAAACGAAAAAGGAAAAAAAAAAAAAATCAGACGAGAGCCGTGAGTCTGTTTGAACACTGAGCCCCTATAATACACCCCGTACCCGATAATTCCGGGGAACCTCTTACGCCACCTGAAGCCAGAATCAAAAGTCTAACTCCCCTTTCACCCCTCTTCTTGTTTCAACCGATTTGCCAATCTTTTCTGGTCTTACATTATCAGGTTCGCAGTAGGTGGCACCTCCCTTGCATTTTCAGAAATGAAAGAAAGAAAAAGGAGTAGGAAGAGTGCGAAGTAATATGGGGAGGGTGAGAGGCATGAAAAGAGAGGGAGAAGGGAAGAGAAGAAAGGGAAGTAAAGAGGAAGGCAGAGTGAGTGGGATAGAAGCGGGGGTAGGAGAAAATGTGGGTGAAAGGAAGAGAAAGAGAGTGGGGGTGGGGAAAAGGTTTAGAGAGGCAGAAAGAAGAAAGGGACGTTACTCAACCTTTCATTCGAGAGATCTTTACCCAAACCTATCCCGATTCTTCATTCTGACAACACACACTCTCTCTCTCTCTCTCTCTCTCTCTCTCTCTCACACACACACACACACACACACACACACACACTCTATATCTTTCACACATTTTATCTCTCGTGTATTCAGAAAGTGTACATTCAGAAAAGAGAAAGGTACGAAGGGAGAGAGAGAGAGAGAGAGAGAGAGAGAGAGAGAGAGAGAGAGAGAGAGAGATCACCCAACCCGAGAGAGCTTCATCCAAACTCATCCCGACTCTTCCTTCTACGTTTATTCTCTTTCTGTCTCTCTGTCTCTCTGTCTCTGTCTGTCTCTGTCTCTCTCTCTTTGTCTCTCTCTCTCTTTCTTTCACTTTTTTTCTTTTACACACACACACACACATAGACACACACATATACACAAATAGTGACATGACACACGTGATCCAATTTGTTAAGGGTTCTCATGTAACTATAACTGAAATCTTCCGTCGGTTGTGTGTCGACACATGACTCATCTCGTTACATTGGCGTCTAATTTGTCCTCCTATTGCCCGTGTAAATAGCAGTGACGAGCGGCCAGTCGCTCATGGGAATCCCTGTTTTCAAATTTAGATTCCTGCAATCTGTGAACGAACAATGCCACGCTAGGAACAACTTCACTTGACGGTGGTGACTCAGGTTAGTTTTCTGTAGCGCGCAAAATCCGAAAGTTGCCCGTCTAGATCCAGAAATAGAGAAATGATCGATCAAACGTCATCGTCTTATTTGCCAGAAAGCCAGTTGAAAAGTCCTTGGCCTGACCAAGATTGTTTTTTCTTACATTTTTATCGATTTTTTTCCAATATTAAAAAAAAAGTTGTTACGATTTTTGTGGCCATTCCTAGGCTTCAAGCGAGAGCACTCTTCAGAGCTCGATCCTTAATCAAGAAACCTTTGGTTGCTCCTTGGGTTCCTCAGTGTTGGTTATGATCCTTTGTTTTTTCCTTACAGAAAGAATACGATTCTCTAGTGGAGAATGACACTTTAGAATTAAAATCTTCTGCAAGTGATAAAAATATCATAGGTTTGGTTTGTTTTGTTTTACGGCATATCAACCTCAGTGGGTCATTTAATGCCGATAAAGTTTTGAAATAAATCAATTCTTAATGGATAATACAATTTTTTTATAAATACATTTTTCTATTTAACCCATAGATGGGACCCTAACAGGTACTACCACTCCGGGTCAGAGTGGACCAGGGAGTAATGGTGATGAAGGGGGGCTCAACATTCCTCAAACCTCCAAAACTGGAACCTCACCATCAGATAGAGTTGAACGTCATTCCCAGGACATGTAGACCCTCAGCCACCGCCTTCTAGCACCCATATGATAAAAAGGGGTTGGGGCTTGCCATAAGGGCAATAGGGTTGGGAAAATCATATAGGTGCCAGGGCTTGACGTGACCAGCCGATTGGTCGGAGGGGGCCTCTCCGACCGCCCGTCTAGCCCAAGATAGGGCCAAAGTGGAGTATTGCATGTCTTGATCTGCTCATCCACCCGGCTCTATCCTTAAGCATCACGGGTCGCCACCCACGGCCAACAGGTGGCCCCATTGAGGGAGTCTTATCCCTCTGCAGAGGTGCAGTCGGTGCATTCTAACGCCCCATCCGACAGGGCGGAAATATCATAGGGAGCCGTTGGGTGTATAATCTAAAATATAAATAATATGGCACTTGTGGGCGATGGAAAAGATTATATAGACACGTTCTCTCCAATGACAAATCTAACTTCGATAAGAATTGCCAGAAAATATCGTAACAAAAGTTGAGGAATCCTGGTGGAAGAGCAGTCCATTAAAGGCAATATTCCTTTTTGGTCCTTAGGCTAGGCGGTCGGTCGGAGAGGTCCCCTCCGATCAATCGGCTGGTCACGTCAAGCCTTAGCACCTATATGATTGCCCCAACCCTATTGCCCCTATGACAACACCCCAACCCTTTTTATCATATATGTGCTAGAAGCCGGTGGCTGAGGATTTTCGTGTCCTGTGATTGACGTTAAATTCTATCTGATGGGGCGGTTCCAGTTCTGGGGGTCTGGGAAATGTGGAGAACCCCTCATCACCATTGCTCCCTGGTCTACTCTGACCAGGAGTGGTAGTAACTGTCAGGGTCCCATCTATGGGTTAAATAGAAAAATGTGCTTATTAAAAAATGAGTATTTATTAAGAATGAATTTATTTTAAAACTTTGTCGGCATTAAATGATCCACCGAGATTGATATGCCGTAAAACAAAACAAACAAATAAAGTTGAGAAGCTCGTGTTCGGTGACTGATATGTTCAGGTTTCGGTTTCTTTGTTTAATGGCATATCAACTTCCATGGGGGTATTTAATACCAAGCCATCCTTGTAGAAAGAACAGTAGTGGTATTTAACTCATAGCTGGGGATGAGGGTGTTCATATCTTTTCCGAGGATATTAGTCCGGAAGTGAACGTAATAAGCGTAACTCGAGTTTGAACTCGCTCACAACAACGTCGCAGTCCAGCAAATGAGCCACGAGATCACGAAGACTCTCCGTTAAAATAAATAATAAAAAATAACGTTTTCTTAATAAAATCAGTAAAGAAAAAGTTATTTGCTAGTCTTTTTATATATTGATTTTTATGTGTATTGTTCTTATCTAAGACTTCATTTACATCAATGTTAAACTTGCACCAATAGGCTTCATTGTTTTAATGTTTATCGCAAGTTATAACATCCGGGTTATTCGTTTATTTACATCCGGGTTTACTAAGATGGCTAATCTTTCTTTCAGGAATACTTTTTTGTTTTGTTTAATGGCATATCAACCTTCGTTCATTGCCCCCTTGATTTAAAGGGGCAGGGCTGGGTTTATTGACCAGTGCCTTGAGGGGGAATGCCGACAGGATCAACGCATTTTTGCACCCATGAGCCACGGCTCGTGGGCGGTCCTACATTAATAGGGCCTTGTATCTAACCCGTACACGTGGGTACACGGTAAATACATATCAAACTTCGTTGATTATTTAATGTCAAAGCCATTCTTGTAGAAGAACAGTAATGGTACCTTTTAACTCTTTGCTTCCCAAATTTCCCGCACGGCTGTACCAAATTTTCTTGGTATTTTTACCTGTATGATGGGATATTTCAAAGTTTACTATCTATTCCCCTCAAAACTCAAATAAAGTGAAATTATTATTGTAATCTGAGTCCTTCTTCTCAATTATAATGAACTAACTTACGGTAGGATCGCAATGGTGGTGGGGGACTGCTGTGAGTGGTTTAAAGTAGGCAAAAATTAACCAATGGCTGGGGGATGAGGGTGTACTGTACATTTCGCAAGGGTATTAGTACGAAAGTGAACGTAGTTGCGCCACTGGAATACTAATTCACGTACAACGAGGTTGCAGTCCCGCATGTTAACCACGACACCACGGGCACTTCTTCGACAAACATGTTCATATCTTGGTTTAATACTATAAAATCTGCTATTTTCTTTTCTTAGGATAGATTTCATTCATAACATGGAGTAAATCTTTTTCTCCTAGGTAGCATGTGACACATGCTCGCAAGTATGAGGCATCCAGCGAGTATCGAACGCGCTAATCAGTAATAATGTATCTGCGTGGCTAGTTTCCTAACCATTACACCACATATACCGTGTCCAGGGTATAACAATAAACTGCATCCGATGGTGAGGTTCTAGTTCTGTGAAAGAGCGGAATCACCCCCTCAAATCAAAACAACAAAATAATGAGAAAAACCTTTGTACTTAAATGAATGAAAGACTTCTATTCCGCTGTGGTAGACTATAATATTTTGCTAGCCCACTCGGCGGGGCTTAGAGTACGTTAAAGGTATCCCGTACAAAGGGTTTAGAGCCCCCGCCCTCAAAAAGAGTTGTCTTGGGTATGACACTAAACACATCTGGTGGTGAGGCTTCAGTTTTGAAGATTTGGAAAGGGTGGAGTACCCCTGAATTGTCATTACTTCTGTTGCACAGCCTTTTTATTATTCTTATTCTATTTCTTATTTTACTTATCTTGTATATATATTTCTATCTTCTATCATCTATGGTGGCCGAATTGGGTTGAATAGAGTCCTTTATTTGGGTCTTATTGGGTTGATTTTGGTCTTTTCTTAATGTCAAACTTCTGATTTTTAAAAAGATTTCTGAACACCAAGACATAGTTCAAATTTGACGTCTTTTATTTACCCATGACCCATAACTTCACTCGTGGAGCCATATACGTCTGTTTTTTTCGACGCCTGGACTAATCTTGTTTAACAAACTAAATCGTTCTCACGGACTAGGTGGTCACATGACCAAACCAACCAATGAGAAACTGCTCCCAGGTCAATCAAGTATCAAATACTTATATGAACTTCTGATCCACTCTGACCCGGAGTGGTATTACCTTTTAGGGTCCCATTTAACCCTTTGGCTGCCAAATTTCCCCCTACAGCTGTACCAAATGTTATTGGTATTTTTTACCTGTATGATGGGATATTTCAAAATTCACTATCTATTCACCCCAGAACTCATTCTATTCAAATAAAGTCCTGTTATTATAATTGTAATCTGAGTCATTCTGTTCAATAATAATAATAATGAACTAACATTCAGTTTTTTTACAGTAGGATCGCTGTCGTGAGAGAGCCGCTATGAGCGAGTTAAAGTAGGCAAAGAGTTGAAGGTTAAATATATATGTTTAAAACATTCATATTGGATAGGGATATTTGATACCATATTACCTTGTGCAAATTATATGTATTCAGAATAGTTATTTAAAGCTGTAATTATTTTCTAAGGATTATTATTATTAGTTATTTGAAACCATATAATTGCTTGCAAATTATTGATTTTAGATAGTAATATTTGAAACCATCTAAGTGTGTCCAAACAAATATCATTAGATAGGAATAGTTACTTTAAACCATATAATTGTGTGCAAATTATTAGTATTACATACAAGTACTTGAAACCATACAACTGTATGCAAATTATTTGTTTTAGATAGGAATACTTGATATCCTATTTGTACAAATAAATTATTATAGACAAATATAAAAAGTGCAATTAAAAATAATTAGAAATATGATTATGATTACAATTAAACATTTATTACTGTATCAATTTTTTTTCTAAATAATC
>CM042141.1:123072886-123077886 GCA_023376005.1 Doryteuthis pealeii
ATATTGCATCTTGGAAGTGCGTGTGTAATGGTTAGAATCGGAGGAAATGGACTCGTCGACCCGAGTTCAAATCCTGACAAACCTGCAGTCTACATAGCGCTAATATCCTTGGGAAATGTATGAATCCAACTACTCTCTCTCCCAGTAGAACATACTGGGCTCTTTAACCGTTGTTAGGCAACCAGTCTAGGAGTAGGAAAACTCTGAATTCAAACCTGTTAAATCCACTTGGGTTGGTCACTACTAGAATAGCCTCAGTCCTAATTAATGATCTATTTCACTAATTTAATTTCAATTTCTACGGGAGGTGTAGGCATTAAACTAAAACTGATGGTGAAGTTTTCAGTTTTAGAGATCTGGAAAGTGTTGAGTGTCCCAACATTGTCATTACTTCCAATTCCACTCTGACCTGGAGTAGCATTACCTTTTAGAGTCTTATCTATGGGTCAAATAGATCTGTTTAAAAATATTCATATTCGATAGAATCGTGTGAAACAACAACAACAACAACAACAACAAATATCAACAAAATCAAAAAAGAAAAAAAAACTCTTAATAAACAACTACACAAAAAGGTAAACATGAACGTAAAATGAACGCAATTCCCTAACCTCTAGGCATGGAATAACTCAAGACGGGTTGACATGCTATTAAAATCAATCAATCAATTGACGAGGTTTGATAAATCTTGGCATAGGGAAGATAAGAGATTAAAAAAAATGATTGCAACCTTGAAAATATTATTTACTTAGCTAAGCTTTGATGTGGCACAAGGCCAGAAGTATCGGGCGCCCAATGAGTAAATAACTCACTAACAATGGTCTGCGAATCTAGCTTGCTAACCATTCAACCACGTGAGGTGCCCTTATTTACTAAACTTAGGTTAGATGTGGCACAAGGCTAGAAATATGAGACGACCAGTGAGAATCGAACTCACAATGGTTTGCAAATCCAACTTGCTAACCATTACACCACACAAAGTGCCCTTAGTTATTTACTAAGCTTAGCTTAAAACTCACTAACAATGGTCTGCTAAGCTAGCTTGCTAACCATTAGGCTACATGAGATGCATTAACCTTGAAAATATAAATGGTTATGATTATGATCAAATATTTACAAATGAATCAAATTTCGACATTAAATAGCTCTTAACTCTTTGTCTACTTTAAGTTGCTCACAGCGGCTCTCCCACCACAGCGATCCTGCCTTAACCCGTTGGCAGCGGCTTTCGAGCATGTCACGTGTCGCACGTGTCACTTGTTTACAATGATAATAGGACTTTATTTGAATAGATTGCGATCCGGGGTGAATAGTGAACTTTGATATATCCCATCATACAGGTAAAAAGATAACAAGAAAATTTGGTAGGCAAAGAGTTAAGGAGTTGATATGCCGTTAAAAATCAAGCTAAATATATGAATCAAATTTTGACATTGAACAACCCATAAGGTGTTGATATACCGTTGTTGGTTGGAGGTAATTTTTATGTGATATTGTAACATCAAAGAAACAAGCACAAACAGTACAAGTAATGAACAGAGAAGTCTGAGTCGTAACAAAATGTATCCTTTATATGTGTGTTATAAATTGTAGCAAATGAACAACGAGTTACAAAGATGTAGTTTGGTTAAGGAATTTTCCTTTTTACAATTTTTTATTACTGTTAAAGCTTACTTGTATTTCAGTTCACCCGGTTCGAGGATGATTGGTATTCATGACTATCCCCTTTGCTGGCCACTGCTTTTCTGCCCTCTGCTACTAGAAAAATACTTTCCTTTCCCCGTTCTCAGAATGTCAGTTAGTTCGCGGAAGTTTTGAATGTTGACGTCGATCTGTCTGGCATTGTCTATTTTTAGAATACGATCCTTTTTTCTTTGTTCCATAAACCTACTCTAACAAGAATCTACAGCTTAAGAATTATTACACCGTTAAACAAATAAACCAAGCCCAACAAACCAAAGAAATGAATCGAATTTAATCATTAAATAACCCATAGGGATTTTATATGTCATTAAAAAAAACTAAAGGAAAGCAAACAAAACAAACTAATGAATCACATTTTGGAATTAAGCACCCTATTAAGAGGTGATATGCCATTAAACAAACTAGCAAAAATATGTGCCCTCTGGGCACAGGTATTTAAATTTTGATGTAATTAATAATTATATTGAATTAGAAAGACTAATGAAATCAAATACGAACACAAAAAACGATTACACGTATTTTTACTTTATTCTAATTGATTTCAATATAAAATTATACATAGGGGTGTTTTAAATACGTTCGAGAATAAGACAATAACATTAGAAATCAATAGCACCAAGTAATTATTTATTAAACAAAACAAGTATACAGATTATTCCCACCATATACTATGTAAACATTTATTTCTTAATGATACTAGCAAATATATGCACCCTCCGGGTGCAAGTATTTAAATTTTAATATAATAAAATATCGTTAAATTTGAAAGGCTAATGAAACTGAATAAGAATGCAGATAAAAATATTTGGAACAGAGGGGGTATGATTGAAAAATAGAACAACTTTGAAACTAACTCTTCCATCATTTTCCCTTACTACCCTCTTTCATTGGTAAATTTTCCTAATTTAACTATTTAGTTAAAATGGGAAGTAAAGAATAATATTAGAGTTATTTCTTCTTGTTAATAGATTTCTTTTAAGATTTATCCCCGAGATTTTTGCTCATATTCATTAATATAAAACCAAACAATTAGAAATCAATAATACTAAACATATATTTATTAAAATCAAATTTCTAATATTAATATGCAAATTAGCCTTTCCTTTCACACTGCAAACCACTATATTTTGTATATATAAATACGATTGCATGTTAATAATATGTAGATATGGTCAACAGTATTAATAATGTAAAACTATTTTATTAATAATTGAGGTTTGAATAAAAATCAAATCATGCAGAATGTGATGTAAATAACTATGTGAATTGTGACTCGATTAGTAATATAGTTTCGGTTACAGACAGAAAAACACACAATCTCCATTATAATAAGAAGATATAAGAGAGAGAGGGGGAGGGAATCGCAGAATTTAAAATTCTCTAATAACATGGGCTCTTCGGAGTCTGTGTTTGTTAATGTAAATTAACAGCGTTGATCCCAGGGGGCTATCCCCCCAGGCAACACCTGCCCCCTCGATCGACGATTTTTTTGTGTCTACCACCCATGAGCTTCGTATTGAAATAGTTGTAATGCCGTTAAGAATATAAGCCAAACTATTTTTTTAATTCGTTGAAATTTAACAAAAAAAAAAAAAAAAAAACAGATATGCATTTTTCACCACTAGATATCGTATTGAAGCAGTTGCAAATGGTGGAATTTAGCGACCTTCTATAATAGGCACTTCCTAATTCTAAAATGTTGATTGGTTTTCATTTCAAAAACAAATTAAAATTAATTAAATCGATTATTAAAAGTCAAAAAGTAGTAACATAATCAGCGTCAGTAAAAAAAAAAAAAGAAAAAGAAAAATAATATTACACATGTAATTTATTTTTAATACATTTTAAATTATTCTTTTGGTTAACTTTGCTCAAATATATCGTAAACATGGCCGTAAACGCTGTCTTATATTATAAAATTCATTCATTGATAAATCAACACTGAAAATTAAATTAAAATCGGATAAGTCCCTGATTTTTGGTATTTTTTTTCAATCGGGGAGGGGGTTAAATTTATTTTGTAAAATACGGATTTTACGGCAACTTTGGCAGTGCCTAGTCTATAAATATCAACACTTATTAACAAGTCTTCAAATATTCTTATTGTTTAGATTCGTAAGTGAGTGCAATTTTAATAAGTCGGTCTGAGCAGGAAAGAAACTTTCTTGTTCTTTGTAATCTGTCGTCTCAGAAAAGCGAGACTGCCGCTCGGCGCGAGTTGTACACATTCATCATTCTCTGTCACCTCTTTGTTTGCTTTGCCGCTCATCACATCTTCAGCTGAGAATAGAACGCTGAATATTTGAACGGTTCGACTACAAGCGAATAGAACTGTATGCTATATGGGGTAATTGATGACGGGGAGTAAGACCAAGATTAGAGAGAGAGAGAGAGAGAGAGAGAGAGAGAGAGAGAGAGAGAGAGAGAGAGAGAGAGGGGGGTTGTGAAAGGGGGGAGGGGGTTGCAATGAACAGCGTCCACAGAAGTAGAAATCAGATACTTAGCTACAAAGCTTCTGTGGCGTTTCGTGTGTGATTGATTGTGGTTGGAGTTAGTTGTTCATGTCGTGCGCTGTTCAAGACAAAGTGTTTTAGTGTGAGCAAGAAAAGAACGGAATTATTTTTAGAGGATGGTTGTCAAAATCTGTTGTGGATTCTGGTTTTGCGGCATCGTTCGGCTCGTAGTGACGTGCATTATTGCAAGAGCAGGGACACATTTGGTTATCTAACGCTGGTCCAATTGGGATTTGGAAAATGGACGTCTTGGATTCTTGCCAACAAGTATTAAACGTCCACCAATGAAATATTTTCCAAGTTGCAGCTGAAATATTTGACTATGAACAGGAATATGGAATAAGTACAAAAAATAATGAAAAGAAAAAGACATTAGATTATAATTATTTATATTTCTCCGAAATCAATTGCAATTATCTTCAACCAAAGAATTTATACAGGTATCCATTTTTAGAAACTGGTGAACGACCTTCCAAGCATTCAGTTGGTTGGTTGGTTGGTGTTTAATGGTATATCAACACTTGTGGCTTATTTAATGCCAACTCTTGTTTACACACACACACACACACACACACACATATATATATATATATATATATATATATATATATATATATATAGTGTGGGATTGTCACTGTTTCAGCTTTTACTGGAACGGTGTGTCAAAATGCAGTATTATTGGAAGAGTGCTCAATATAAAAATAGAGCTGTCATATGATATAATAAAATACATATATAAAGGTATTACATATCTATTTAATTAATGACAAAGGAACAGTCACA
>CM042141.1:123082886-123125386 GCA_023376005.1 Doryteuthis pealeii
AACTGGAAGGATAAATATTTTATAAACTAACCATTAGTAAACAAACTAAATTTGCAAATATTATTGTACTAGTTGAAGTACCTGTCTATTCAAGGTAAAATGTCAAGTCATACATTTTCAGCTTGACATTAGTAACATTTCTTATATTTGTTAATAATGGAGATTCACTGTCTATCTGTCTGTAAGCAAAACGATGTCACTGCTTATGTCACAAAACTCATTACCACCATACCCTCACTCTTTTATAAGTAACAAGAAGTTAACTAAAAGGTTTACAAATAAATAAATACCTACGATTTTGTGTAAAATTTATGTGTAAAATATTAAAAATAATTATTTAATTAATAATTAATAGATGCACGCAACATTTTATTTGAGGGAGACAGAACTAAGTTTCCATTTCAAATTGTTTTATCTTTTTACTCTGAACGGAGTTGTAGTACTTGTAAGAGCCTCATTTATGGATCAAATAGAGCTGTTTAAAAAGTATTTGTATTTAATAGGACCAGGACCGGAGTTACCCTTAAGGCAACCTAGGCGATCACCTTGGGCGCCAACATCAGGGGGAACCACTAATTCAGGGCAAAATTGGATAAAATTACAAAGTAAGAGAAAACTGTGGTATACACCATTTCATTGACATTTACGTCAAGGGTTTATTGACTTAATGTAATAACAATAATTGGTTATTTGCATGTATGAAGCAATTGTAAGGTTCAAAGTTATAACAAAGTCATAACTAGTTGAAACGCAAACAAACTCCGACACAGGTTGAGGGACAAAACATTTTATATAACAGCACATGAATAAACAAGATACATAAACAATGGAAGATAGAATAGTGTACATCAACATACATACATAAAAGTCACTGACAAGATAATATAAAAGTACACATAATATAAAGGTACAGACATGAGACTAAGAATAGTCCATGCTGTATAAATCACTTACAGTGACAAGTAGCCGGCGTTGAGGGCCGAAGCCCCAACGAGAAGGGAACGACAATTGTCTAACCCATGTGGTCTCGTAGCGAGGAAAGAGGAAGAGAAATTCAAAACACCCGCTTAAATACACGAGGCCCCTAGCGGGAACCAGCGACATTAAACGGGCAGACAACTCCCAGGCAAATACGAAAATAACCCCTACACAATAAAGTCATTCGATGAAAATAATGTTATCAATGGTGTTTCTAGAGTTAGAAACAATGTAGTAATGGGGTTACTGTACCTACATTAGTTTATCAAAACTTTTATGGGCATGCGTGTAAAGGCAATGCCTAGGGCAGCAAATCAACTTGCACCGGTCCTGGATACGACTGTGTGAAAATAAAACTCTTGAGAAACAACTACATAAATGTGGTAAATCGAGTATCAGGGTTAACAGAGAAAATATAGGAAGAAACATGTAGCAAGTTGTGTGTAGTATATATTTTATATAGGTTTACACAACTTACTAACTTTTAAACAAAACTCAACACAATGAAAGAAATCAACGGAGTTGTATTAAAATAACAATCTGTATTAAAATAGAATTACAGACATGTATAATAGCATACCGGGTATAGTCCTTTGTTTTATATTGTGGTATTAATAGTTCATATTTTATCTTGTTTTTTCTTTGCTGATACTGGAGCTGATTTGTTGCGTGACCACTCGTCTTGTCATTCTCTGAACTACTGACAAATTCCCGCTTTTCCTTTTTGGCGCTTGATTTTGAATCAGCGTTTGTTGCTTTCCGTTACAGCATTTTTGGGATTCTTACTCCCCCTTTTTAATATAATCGGCAACTGCCATTTTATTAACCATTACAAACACAACGAGTATTAAAAGTACGAAAATGGTTTACCAAGCAAAGAAAAAAGGTGAACAGAGTAATTAGCAATTGCTAGGTTGAATTAACAGGTCGATGTGATCTTGTTGTTTCCATCTTCAGAGTGTTTGCAGACATTATCTATAAGAAAAAACAAACGATTAAATTCTCATTATTTAGGTACTATATGACATCTCCCCTTTTGAGGTTTAACAGGCCTTTGGATTCATACCTTTTACGTTTTGGCATAGTCGCATCCTCGTCGCCAACTGTTGTAATCCGAGTTTACAGAAATAATAGGAAGAAACACAATGAATATTACGGTTAGGAAAAATGTTTACTAAGCCAAGATACAAGGTGAACAGAGTAATTAGAATTTGCGTGGCTGAATTAACAGGTTCCGTGAGATATCATTGTTTCTCTATTCCAAGGGTTTGTCAGACATTATTTATTAAACTCTCATTATTTAGGTAGGATATGGCAAGAAAAAGTGTAAATATGAACGTACAATGAACGCGATTCCCAAATGTCAAGGCAGGAATTATACTAGGGGTGTTGACATGCCGTTAAAATAAATCAGTCCCCATTTCTTTCTTTCTTTCTTTCTTTCTTTCCTTTCCCCTCTAAAATACCCACTTTTCTTTCTTTCTTTCTTTCTTTTTTTTTCTTTCTTTCTTTCTTTCTTTTTTCTTTTTCTTCTTTTTTTGTTCCTTTCACGTATTTCTTTCCGATGAGACATTACTGGTTTCCTTCTTTCTTTCTTTCTTTCTTTTTTTCTTTCTTTCTTCTTTTCTTTGTTCTTTCACGTATTTCTTTCGATGAGACATTACTGGTTTCCTTCTTTCTTTCTTTCTTTCTTTCTTTCCTTCTTTTTTTTCTTTCTTTCTTCTTTTCTTTGTTCCTTTCACGTATTTCTTTCCGATGAGACATTACTGGTTTCCTTCTTTCTTTCTTTCTTTCTTTCTTTCTTTCATTTCCCTTCCTCCCCCTTACTTTCTTCTTCTTTCTTTTTTTTTTCCCTTCTTTCTCTTCCCCTTCCCTCCCTCTCCTTTTCCTTCCTCCTTTCTTTTCATTCTCCTTTCCCTTCTTTCTTTATTCTTTCATTACGTCGCAATGTTCCTCTTGTTTCTTCTCATTCATCTGTTCTCTCTCTCCTTCAATAGAACTGATTGCAGCCACAATCATTCATTAGACACTCAGCGAACCAATCGAGTAGGGTAGGGTAGGTTGGCTGAGAGATTTAGTAATAATAAGTAAAAAAAAATTAGAGGTAGGTATGTCTAGTAGATGTACTGATATAGTCTCAGTGTTTAATTTAATAAAATTATAATTGAAAATAGCTGGAAACTTTTTGCCCTCCCTTTTCTGTAAGAGGGATTTGCACAAATGCTGGGAGGGACCTTTTCGTTAACGGCCTTGGAGTAATTCTCAGGCAGCTGCTGTCATAGAATACACACACACACACGCAACACATATGTATACAGAGAGAGAGAGAGAGAGAGAGAGAGAGAGAGAGAGAGAGAGAGAGAGAATTATCACTCAAATCCTTCACCCAAGAGAGTTCCATCCATACATCCGATTCTTTACTCTGAACAACACGTTCTCTCTTCTCTTTCTTGCTCCCCCTCTCTCTCTCTGTCCCCCCCTCTCTCTCTGTCCCCCCCTCTCTCTTCTCAAACACACTATCTTTCGCTCGCTCGTGTATATTCCGTGTACATACACACGTACACATATGTATACAGAGAGAGACGAGAGAAGAAACGAGAGAGCAGAGAGGAGAGAGAGAGAGAGAGATGAGAGAGAGAAGAGAGAGAGATGAATATCATTTTAATCCTTCACCCAAGAGAGTTCCATCCATACATCCCGATTCTTACCTCTGACAACACGTTCTCTCTCTCTTTCTTTCTCCCCCCTCTCTCTCTCTGTCCCCCCTCTCTCTCTCAAACACACACACACAGACTTACTATATTTCGCTCGCTCGTGTATATTCCGTGTACATACACACGCACACATATGTAGAGATAGAGAGAGATAGAGATAGAGAGAGAGAGAAGAGAGAGAGAGAGGAGAGAGAGAGAGATCATTTAATACTTCACCCAAGAGAGTTCCATCCATACATCCGATTCTTTACCTCTGACAACACGTTCTCTTCTCTCTTTCTTTCTCCCCCCTCTCTCTCTATCCCCCCTCTCTCTTCTCAAACACACAACACACAGACTTACTATATTTCGCTCGCTCGTGTATATTCCGTGTACATACACACGCACACATATGTATACAGAGAGAGAGAGAAGAGAGAGAGAGAGAGAGAGAGAGAGAGAAGAGAGAGAGAGAGAGAGAGAGAGAGACAGAGACAGAGAAACAGAGACAGGAGAGATCACTCAATACTTCACCCAAGAGAGTTCCATCCATACATCCCGATTCTTACCTCTGACAACACGTTCTCTCTCTCTCTTTCTTTCTCCCCCTCCCTCTCTCTCTGCTCCCCTCTCTCTCTCTGTCCCCCCTCTTTCTCTGCCCCTCTCTCTCTCAAACACACACACACACTTACTATCTTTCGCTCGCTCGTGTATATTCCGGAAGAGAAAGCTGCGTTGGTAAAGTGAGAGAGAGAGGATTGAAATGAATAAGGATGAAGATAAAGATGGAAAATGTTTTTTTCATTACGTTGGATGATATTAATGTAATATAATATCGGAATTTTTATTGGAAAGAATATTGATCCATTCGAGTGAGACATGTAACCTTAAACACAGCAAGTGGTCTCCCATCGACTTTCTGAAGTTTTAATGCTTCGAGCAGACCTAACCACAAACTGTTCAGAATAAAATCCAATATCGTACATCAGTGTCGAAACGTTCTTCTTACATCTTGTTTCGGTCCTCTTCCTCAGAACTGGATTCAATGGGAAGAAGAAGAAGAAGAAGAAGAAGAAGAAGAAGAGAAGAAGAAGAAGAAGAAGAAGAAGAGAGAGTGAATGACAGAAAAAAAAATCCAAGGAGTAAAAAGAAAAAAAAGGGACGAAGAAAAATATGAATAAAAGCAGGAGGGAGGAAAGAAGGGAAGAAGAAGAAGAAGAAGAAGAAGAAGAAGAAGAAGAAAGAAGAAGAAGAAGAAGAAGAAGAGAAAGAAAGAAGAAAGAAAATCAAAGAAGTAAAAAAAAAGAATAAGGAACGAAGAAAAAAAAATAAGAATAAAATCAGGAAATAATAATAATAATAATAATAATAATAATAATAAGAAGAAGAAGAAGAAGAAGAGAAGAAGAAGAAAAAGAAGAAGAAGAGAGCGAAAGAAAGAAAGAGAGAAAAATGATAATAGGAAAGGAAGATGAAAATTGGTTTAAAAGAAGAAGAAGAAGAAGAAGAAGAAGAAGAAGAAGAAGAAGAAGAAGAAGAAGAAGAAGAAGAAGAAGAGAGCGAAAGAAAGAAAGAAAGAAAGAGAGAAAAATGATAATAAGAAAGGAAGATGAAAATTGGTTTAAAAGCAGAAGAAGAAGAAGAGAAGAAGAAGAAGAAGAAGAAGAAGAAGAAGAGTTAGCTGATCAGTTTGGGGCCTCTCCTCTGTGAAACGGCAGAATGATTTCGTGGGAATCCTCTCAGGATTGTAATTATGTCTCCCGCATTTTTTTGTCGGAGTTGATTGAATAAAATCCTTTTCGTTTGGCTTCGTTTAGATTAATCTATCATTGTACAGTCAGATTTAGCTCAATGGTTAAGACGACACAATGAAAATTGTGAGGTCTAAAATTCACGCCAAAATATCATCAACAAAAATATCCGCGGAATAAACCTGTAATCTCATCAGGCCGTTTTCGTACCTGAAGCATAATCAAACATATATATATATATATATATATATATATATATATATATATATATATATATATATATATGAGGTTAAGTAAACAAACAAATGTGTTTATTTTTATATGGCTTTAAGCCGACAATTTTTGGAGGATATGTGCTTAATTGAAGTCATACCTAATTTTGAAAATTAATTAGTTAATAATTAATGAATTTAGGCGGGCATATATGTCAAATGTAAGGCTAAACAAATCGAGAAAATGTCAATCCCGAAATGTCAAGGTCGAAATGTACATTCAGGGATTGACATTTTCTCGATTTGTTTAGCCTTACATTTGAACATATATGCCCGCCTAAATTCATTAATTATTAACTAATTACTTTTAAAAAATTAGGTATCACTTCAATTAAGCACATATCCTCCCAAAAATATATATATATATAATCATCCACAGACACCGTGTTTCGACATTTCACATCTCATCAGTGTAACTACACTTTCAAAAGAACCCATAATGTTTTGGAAAGAAAATTTAAATGTTCTGGGAATACCATTTAAGATATGTTCTTACAGTTAAACTACAACTTATTATGGAATGGATACATAAAAATAGACCGGGACCCGAAGTATAATTAAAGCATCCAAAAAAAATTCATGTCGCGTTATTTTCTTTTATATTTCATAGTGAGAGATATTTTCTTTTATGTATTTCTATTTGTGTGATTTTAGTTGCTGCATGAAAAAAAAAGAGGTTTATAAATAAAGTTTGGGTGATTCAAGTGTTGTAATCAAATTTTAGGTGCTGCAGGAAAAATTTGGGGGATTCTGATAGAATCACGCAAATTTTGCCTTGCAGCACCTAAAATCACCAACATTTTGCCTTCATCACCAAAGATTTGATTCCCTACCTGTCGGCTGGGGCGTTAGAATGCACCGACTGCACCTCTGCAGGATAGAACCCAGGTGAATGAGCAGTTCATGACATGCAATACTCAACTTTGGCCCTATCTTGGGCTAGACGGGCGGTCTGAGAGGTCTTCTCCGATCAATCGGCTGGTCACGTCACGCCCTAGCACCTATATGATTTTGCCAACGCTATTGCCTTTATGGCAAGACCCAACCCCTTTTTATCATATGGGTGCTAGAAGGCGATGACTGAGTATCTACATGTCCTGGAATGACGTTAAACTCTATCAGATGGTGAGGTTCCAGTTTTGAGGTTTGGGGAATATGGAGCACCCCTTCATCACCATTGCTCCCTGGTCCACTCTGACCCGGAATGGTAGTACCTGTTAGGGCCCCATCTATGGGTTAAATAGAAAAACATGAGTTGATAAACAAAATTGTATTATGCATTAAGAATGAATTTATTTCACAACTTTGTCGGCATTAAATGACCCACCGAGGTTGATATGCCGTAAAAGAAACCAAATCAAACCAAAGATTTGATTATAGCACTCGAATCACTCAAATTTTACTTATACCCCTGAAATTTTGCTTGTGGCCCAAATGTTGATTGCAGAACACATTGTTTGCTTACAAATTCCAACACAACTAAATTGTGTTTGAAGGACCCACATTTTGTCTCCAGGAAACAAAATCACGAAAAGTGTGCGGGCTACACCCAAAATCACACAGAATTTCCTTACAACACCCTACTCACCCAAATTTTGCGTGCAGGGTCCAAATTTCCACGGCAACACTCAAAATAACCGAAATTCTGCCAGCAGTGCCCAATTTTTACTTACAATACTCGAATAAATCAAGTTTTGCTTACAATATCCAAATTTTGCTTGCATTAGCGAAAATCACCTAAATCCTGGTTGAAGTACCCACATTTTGCCAACAGTACACACATTTTGCATGCAACACACAAATTTTACTCACATACCCTTACCTTTCTTACAACAGCCAAAATCAACTAAATTTTAGCGCATTAAAATGTTTTATTTGCTCGCTTTTCTAAAATTTCAGCTTTATTTTGGACACACCTAGTATTTTGAAAATGTTAATATTAGGCAGTTAAATGATTTATTACAAGTGGCGGATTAACTGTTAGGCTGAGAAGGATTCAGCCTAAGGGTCCGGAAACGAAGGGGCCAGGAAATGAGACGGCCCGGAACGGAAAAGGATTTAATTAAGTGTACAAAAGCTGTTTGAATGTTTACGTAAGTAATTTTGAATATATTTTTTCAGATTTGAAATATTGCAAAAACTAATTTTGTAATTAGTCTACAAATGGTGCAAGGTAATTAAGAACAAATTACAATATTGTTATAATATATATATATATATATATATATATATATATATATAATATACCAAACTTATTGGTAAATCCTCGCGGTGAGAAAAAAACTAGCAAATAGTTTGATTGTAGAAATATACTACCAAACATCAACCGGGAGAGAAAGAATATTTGGAAAAAAGAAAAGACCAAGATAATTGTACCAACAAAAAATAATCTATTGGTACAATATTTTGGCCAAAAGAAAAAACAATTTATATGCATATATATATATAAAGTAAAGTCAACGGGGCGGCCTAAAGTCGGTATCAGCCAATCAGCGAGGGAGTCTATACCCTTTTCAATAGCGCTAGACCAAGGAGATTGTTTTTAGCATCTGAGGTGGAGCGCCACACCTACCATCAGCTCCTTACTTTACCGAACCGATACCTGTGCTACTCATACGCTGAGTTGGTGGGGACCGGTATCGAACTAGGAACGTTGTGGTTTCTAGCCGAACGCTCTACCGACTGAGCTAACCCGAACCGCCAGGAGACTAAAGCTAATAAGTAAAAAGTGCTCAGTACCTAAGTAGAGCAGATCTCAGCCCTGAAGAGCATTAAGCGAAACTTTTAGTAGGTTCGTCTGACTCATTAGATATATATATATATATATATATATATATAATATATGGGTGTTCGGAAGAAAGTACTTGGTAACTGCTAAATTTAATGGAGTGTAAAGAAATTCAACACACACAGAAAATACACTACTGTCAACAAGTTTCACTTAAAATAACCGCCATTAGCATCGATCACAGCCCCAATCCTGCTCCGAATTCTGGAGCAAGCTGGTGTTACAGTTTACATGGGAAGGGTCTCAAAAACTACCTTAATTCTGTCGATTAACTGAACTTTTGTAGTCTTGGCACGGCGATTGGTGTCTTTCTTAACAGCGCCCATACATAATAATCCATGGGGTTAAGATCTGGGGAGTTCGGAAGCCAAACATTGGGACTGGTGTAGTCGTAAAAATTCGCCGACAACTATTTTTGACTTTTTCCATTCTGCTCCTATACATATGGCCTACCATTGGCTATCCTTGTTATCCATGGCTTGACTACAGTTTTTAGCAACTCCACGTAGGCATCTGAGGGTCCTCCAGCACTTTTCTCGGCAGATTTTCGAGGAATTCTGCTGTACGAACACAATCAGATCGTCTGTAATATTTTCTACTAGCCACAGCCTTCTAGTCTCCATTGCAATTCTCCAATTGATGCCTGATTGTTTTTGCAATGTTCAGGGAGCATAGGGCAGCAAACATAATCTCCTTATTTTGATGGTCGGCGCAGATTATCATGATACAAGTTATTCTCTTCCATGATTCAGGTGATTTCAAGTCATCCATTCTTCTATCTGTCATCACGTATATGAATGAAGAAGGGCCCAAGCTTTTGAATGATGCGTAGTGTGCGTCAATACCCCCAACCTACGGAGAAAAATAACCCAATATAAATGTCAAATTTATCACTGGGACTGGTGTAGTCGTAATTTATCCCGAACTCCCTATATATATATATATATATATATATATATATATATATATATATATGTGCTGAGGTGGGGATTACCTGAAGGTATTTACCAAATTAAAAAAAAATTTTTTTGCTTTCATGTTACCCAACCAATGCTTGATTGAATCTCTCTTTTACCCATTTGATTTACATTGTGACTTTTAAACGATCTACCGTTCGTTACTTTTGACAAAGCACCGGTCGAAAGGACCTTAAGTTTCCATTTTCTCTTTTCTCTTTCGAAAAATAAAATTTTGCTGATCAATAAAGTGTTGAATTATTTTCTGATATAAGGCATGGGGCAAATGGTCACTCCTAAATATAGACTCGTTGACTACCACGTGACCACCGAAGGCATTTCTATTGTCCAATCACTGGCACTGCTGCTGCTGCTTTTGCTGTATTAATAGAGACACTATTCTGAGCTTATTACATTGACATTTGGATTCTCTTGGACGAAGGACTTACAAGGAATATTTTAACACCGGATTCTTATTGGCTTGCTTACTTACTTATTACATCTGGAACCTAGGATGCCGACCAGATACTTAACATAAAGTATGTCGTTATTTTTCAAAATCTTATACAAGTTCAGCTGTACCAAAAATTTGTTTATATATATATATATTAATTAGGCAGTACTAATTATTTATATGTATATATATGAATTAGGCAGTACCAACATGCAATTTAATGTCATGCCCAGGAGACTAAGACCCTCCGCCATCACTTTCAAAGGGTTGAGTGTCTGGCATAAGGGAAGTGGGGTTGGGACAATCATATACATCCGAGATCTTGATGTGACCAACCAACTGATCGGGGTGGGGGGAATCTCTCCAACTGCCCGTCTAGCCTAAGTAAGCGCAAAAGTGGAGTATTGCATATCATGGACTGCTCAGTCACTAGGATTCTGCCCTTAAGCATCACGGGTTGTCACCCACAGCAAATAGGTGGCCCAATTGGGGGAGGGGATATTGCCCCCCTGCCATAAGAGAAACAAGCATGAGTAAGAAATGTTAAAACCTAACAGATAAAACGCTTTAAAAAACCATGATGCTTAAGGACAGAATCCTAGTGGCTGAGTAGTCCATGATATGCAACACTCTACTTTTTCACTTACTTAGGCTAGACGGGCAGTTGGAGAGATTCCCCCCCCCCGATCAGTTGGCTGGATGTCAAACTATTTGCTTACTAAATTTCAAAGCCTGGCGCTGTCTGTAATAGCAGTCGTATTTCAGAACTAAAACCCGGACAGGTAAAATTTAGAACAATGACGAGCAACAACACAGAGATCAGATGACCAAATCCTTAGAATAAGTAGGAAAGAAACCCCTTGACCTCTTTTTTCTTTTTTGTCAGACAGAAGTCGGTAACTTCTGTCTGACAGTCCAAAAGTTGCTGGCAGTAGGAATTTGAAAATAAAAATAAAAACAAGCACAATGAACAACGTATGCACACAGGCAAACATCACAAAAGAAAACGTGATACAGAAAATGGGCAGAAACAAAGCACCAACAGAGTTCAGCAATAAACAACAAAAGGGAAAAACTTAGTGCAGGTTTAAACTGTTTTTAAACATTTTGTCTGAAATTCCATAGTGAATTATCTCCCCCTGCCGCTAGAGGGCGAATCGCCAACATCGTATGTCGGCGCCAAAACCAAATTTCTTCACTTATCAGGGGGCCGTTACTGGAGGAGAGACGTACAAATAAACGCTCTCATCACTTAGCCCAAACAGGGCCCACTTATCTACTGACCGTCGACTTGGACGGAGGCGTTTTTCACAGCACACTTTCTAAGGCATTGTGTCAGCATACTACAAGGCTGTCACAATAGCACACTACAGAAGGCTGAGGACCAAATAGTCTACTTGAGAAGGGCCCCATTCACCGTCATTTAAAGGAACTGTTACCCGGGCGAGAAGCTTCTAAAATAGCATCCCCCATTACTTATCACAGAACCGGTTACCAGGTAAGGACGTGAAAACAAGCGTCCTATCAGCGACAGAATACTCTGTATCACCACTACTCCAAGAACACTGCTTAACTCACAGATAAGTCTTGTAGCAAATACCAATAACATTTGCAAAAATATTTATGTAATTTTTGTTAATACAAGTGTCTGCATTTTACTTTCGTGTTTGTTCCTTCTTTGTCCGAAACAGCCATTCTACGGAGAAATAAGAGCTCCTTCGAACCCCCGTAAATACTCTTAATTTTTGATAAAGCTTTATCTTTTTGTTTTGCTTTCTTAACAAACCACTTTTTCGAACTGTCCTCTAAAATGCACTGTTTGCAGTGTTCCTACTGAATGGTACGTCTTCTTTTTGAAGACTGGGATCGCTCAAACAACTGTCACATTCCCCCCACCCCAGTACAGCAGTTATGTAAGGAAAGTGAATAAAGTCGTCGGGGCGGCCTAATGTCTGTATCAGCCATGCAGCGAGGGAGTCTATCCCCTTTACACTAGCGCTAGACCAAGGAGATTATTTTGGCGTCTGAGGTGGAGCGCCACACCTACCATCAGCTCCTTACTTTACTGCACAGATCCCTTTGCTACTCATACGCTGAGTTGGCGAGGGCAGGTATCGAACTAGGAACCTTGTGGTTTCTAGCTGAACACTCTACCGACTGAGCTAACCGGGAAAGTGAATAACAAACACAAACAATTGATTCGATTAATATTTCATCTCTGTTAGTTCAGAAACTTCTTCAAAGTCTGTATGTAAGTATGTATGCACATAGATGTGTGCTTATAATAATATAAAAAGAATAGCTAAACAAATTAGGGTTATTAGCGGATTTTGATTGATAATAAAATAGAAAGAGAAAGATTTCTCGATGGGATGAAAGAAAGAGCCGTTTTTTAATTCCCATAATAAACAAAAATCTTCTGCTCTAATACGGCCAGTGGTCAGTAGACAAAGATCATATCTTTAAATGTATTTTAGTTACTGGTGGGGTGGATACACGCAGGAAAAGTCAAGGTCTCATATATTCAATGGATCAATCAGGAACTAGACTGAACAATGACAGTAGTGGGTCGCCAGGAACTGTAGCAGTTTGAGAAAGCAATTACTAGTTGACACAGAACAAGAAGAAATTCGACTAGTTCCAGGGTATCGCACGCGACACCCCTATAAGGTTTATTCGAAGCGTAGATAAAAACGGCAATATGTGTTCATTCTGAATATTACTTTGTTTCTTTTTTTGTGTGGAACTAACCCGTAGTTTATACAATGTGAGAACGGGGGAAAGGAAGAATTTGCATTCGTAACAATATGAAGAAAAACTAGGTTATTCAATACAAAAAATAAGCATATTAAAAAAAAACACGTTCAACATAAAAAAACAATCAAACAAACAAAATAAATAAAGGTTATTCAGTTAAATTGTTCACAGTCTCAAGGAGATCTTCGAAGCGACTGCATGTCCGGGTCGCGTGGGTTTATTTCATATTGTGCCTCACGTGCACAATGGTGGTGTTCACAGAGTCCTTGTTTTTGTGGGGTGGCTTTTGTGGTGTGCCTTCTCGAAACACACCAGACGTAGTAGCCAGAGGATTCACATCGGGAGGGCTAGGGAGCCAAATGTTGTGGGTAACATAATCGTGGAAATTATCGGCAAGCCACTTCTTATTGACGTAAGCTATGTGGGAGGGGGTAGCATCCTCCTGGAACATATACAGCCTCCACTGGGCCACCGCACTCAGTCCAGGCCATGGCCACTTAGATATAAGCGGTGACATTGACTTTAAGACCCCCTGTGGAATTGAACGGGACGGCATGACATCGGTCTTGTCACTCACAACACTTAGGTCCATCATAAACGACGTGAACTCGGTGTCAATTACTGCGGGTACTTCCGTAGGGTACGCGCATTTAAAAAAAAAATTCTGTTATACTGGGAGTTTAATAATTACAAACAAAATTATAAAACACACACACACACACACACACACACACACACACACACACACACACACACACATACACACATATATATATATATTTGTTGTAGTGTACAAAGCAGCGTACTAGTCACTATCATCAGGACAAGGCATCTAAATATATATTATATATATATGTATTATATATATATATATATATATATATATATATATATATATATATATATATATATATATACCCTGAAGATTCGCGCTACTGCGAGAAACTTAAGTCGGTAGTTTTTAAACCATTCGATTTTAAAAACGAATATATATATATATCTTCGGTAGAGCGTTCAGCTAGAAACCACAAGGTTCCTAGTTCGATAGCGGACCTCGCCAACTCACCGTATGAGTAGCACAGGGATCTGTGCGGTAAAGTAAGGAAGCTGATGATAGATGTGGCGCTCCACATCAGACACAAAACAATCTCCTTGGTCTAGCGCTAGTGAAAAGGGGATTGACTCGCTGATAGGCTGATACCAACTTTAGGCCAACCCGACGACTTTACTTACTTTACTTATATATATATGTAAAGATTTTACCTACCTAGTAATATATAATATATCAGCACAGCGGTAGGGGGAGGGGCGGACATAACGCACATGGTCACTATATAAAACAATTTAAAATAAATAAGCAAACATGAATAGAATTCCCGCCATCATCTGCAAGGAGACGCCTGCGTTGGCTTGGTCACGTCAGGAGGATGGACAAATGCTGCATCCCCAAAACCTACTGGATGGCGAATTAGTAGAAGACACCTGACCAGTAGGGAGACCACGCCTGCGCTTTAAAGATGTCTGCAAGAGGGATATGAAGACATGCCATCAATACCAACACATGGGAGGCTTGTGCAGAAGACCGTGCGACCTGGCGCCTCCTCGTCAAACAAGGAACGAAAAGGAGTGAAAAAGAGAGGAAAGTAGCCGCCACAGAAAAGAGAGCAAAAGGAAAGGAGAGACAACAGCAACTCCACCAAGCATCACTGTTTGTTTGCAGTCCTGCACCAGAGATTGCCATTCAAAAATTGGTCTGTTCAGCCACACACGCAGTTGCAGATAAAATTACGCCATCGTCTTTTGTAGACGGAAGGATGCCAACACACACACACACACACACACACCACACACACACACACACACACACACACACACACACACACACACAATATATATATATATATATATATATATATATATATATATATTGTAAAACCCGTCTGATGAGGCTAGAATTAAAAAAAAGTTGTTTCTAGTTGAAATAAAATATAACGGGATGACGGTTTAAGTTTTTCTTTCTTTGAAAGTTAAATATTGCTCTGTATTTAATCTAATTTATTGATTATTATACATTGAGCTCTCTTTAGGGATTCATAAAAATCCTTGTATGTGTATATGTTTGCACCTACAAGAGCATACAGTATGGTTGTACAGTGAGATTTCGAAAATCCCAAATAGAATCATATCTTACAACCAGTCATTTGGATTACCTTACGTTTAATATATATATATATATAATATATATATATATATATATATATATATATTGTGTGTGTGTTGTGTGTGTGTGTTGGATATTATTGTTAGTTACTTGAAACCATACAATTGTGGGAAAATTGTTTGTATTTTATAGGAATATATCACATATAACACATAACCGTAATTTTTGTATTAAGAATAGTTATTGAAACTGTTATTGTTTACTAAGAGTTATTATTATTTATTTTAAAACCATATGGCTGTGTGCAAACAAATGTCTATTATTATATGGAACCAGTTACTTTAAACCACATAATTATTAGTATTAGAAAGTAATACTTAAAACCATACAACTATGTGCAATTTATCTATGTTAGATATGAATACGTGATATCGCACGCTTATAGTCAAATCATATTGATCACCGAAATGAGCATGTTCAGTACTTAGATGGGTAACCATTTAAGAAACAGCTGGTACAGTTAGAAACTGATTATCAAAGTCACTTAATTCGGCATTAAATAACCCGAAAAGGTTTGATATGCCGTAATACAAAACAACCAAATTGATATCACATAACCATGAGCAAACCACCACAAAAAAAAAACACAACACAAACACACACACACACAAAAATCTTTAAAAAAAAAAAACCCTACTCAAATAACTATACAAATATTTAAATATGAACGTACAACGAACGAGATTCCCTAACCGTTAGGCATAAAATAACTCTTGACGGGCTGACATGTCGTTAAAATTAATCAATCAACTAATTATGCTCAAAGACCTCATTAAATCTGAATGTTAATAATTGGCGCATACCGCGTAACACGAGGTTAGATCACCTTCCATGTCGAGCCCGCCGAAGGTGTTGTCTCAAATACCTGGCGCACCCTGTACAAATTTGCAAGTTTGGCTCTCCAGACTTCATAATGTAGCAGTTACGACGACACCTAACGCAATAACATCGTCATGGTATAGACAATCTCAACACAGGAGCCCGGGTGATAGATGGCCCGTCACAGTCCATTACAATGCCAAGGTGACTTCATATTAGTCAACATATCATTCCATTTTCGAGCAATCTTGCATGGCGTGGTAATATACCACACATGATAACACGGCTGCATTGCCGACAAGCACGTAAAGATACCTGTCTGTTGTTGTTTGTTTTTTTTTCGTTCTCCTTTGCACGCCAGCAAACTTATTATACATACTCAGTTGTCATCGGAGCATAATATTTATGTAATTGCATCATAAAAGTCATAAGACACGTATCACTTTTCTGCACATCTAAGAGATCAACCATGTTCGATTACAACATAATCGCACCACTAACAGACAAGAGGGTGCGAAAACTGCCGGCTCAGAAGCACAGCTTCAAGCAATGTATATATAAATTTACCCAACACCTCCGCCGCGAGTAGGATGTGACACAAGGTCAATTTTTGTTAAGCGGGTTACAGTTGGTTTTCATTCTAGACTGGTTGCCTTATATATATATATATATATATATATATATATATATATATATATAATATATATCTAACGGTCAGACGGCTAAAAATTCGCTAATAAGATCTCTTAAAATCATTAAGCGAAATTTTAGTAGTTCTTTTAGATTTATCTTTTTATCTTTTTATTTACATATGGACACGTTTTTCTTTTCTTTAGTTTTTGTATGAAATATTAAATATCTTAATAATATAAGTTTTTTTTTTTGGCAACTATTTCTAATAGATAAGTACGATAAAATTTTTTTCTGGAACATAATACATTTTGCGTTTTTTTTATAATATTTATATATATATATATATATATATATATATATATATATATATATATATATCCAACCCTAGTTCTCTTACCAACGCTAAAGAATCCAGTCTACCTACTATGTCTGGAGGAAGAAGATGTAAAGTGAAATATATATATATATATATATAATATATATATATATATTATATTCAGTCGGTAGAGCGTCGGACTAGGAACCACAATGTTCCGGGTTCAATATCGACCTTCGCCAACTCAGCGTATGGAGCACAGGGATCTGTGCGGTAAAGTGAGGAGTTGATGGTAGATGTGGCGCTCCATCTAAACAATCTTCATGATCAAGCACTAGTGAAAAGGCGATAGACTCCCTCGCTGTCTGGCTAATACCGACATTAGGCCATCCCGACGACTTTACTTTACTTATATATGTATATAAAGTGAAATACACACACACACACACACACACACACACACACACACACACATATATATATATATATGTATATAACATTTACCCAACCCTTCACCACGAGCAGAATGTGACGCAAGGTCTATTTTTAAGCGAAGTACAGTTGGTTTGGAATTTAGAGTTTTCCTTCTCCGATGCGGGTTGTCTTAAATAACCTAGTCTATACTACTACTTACCTATTGCTCGGTGGGTAGGGGAGAAGAGATGTATTCATGCTTTTCCCAGGAGCATTAGTGCGAAATAGAACGCACACAGCCATATTGAGCCGGTGAACTTGGGTCACCAATTCCATTACCTCCGTCGATAACCGTAACGCTAAGTGCATCGAAAATATTTTCGACCCGCCTTGATTACTAATGGGCGTAGAATAACGGTCTGACATTTGTGATGAGCAAAAAATGAAAATAAAAATATGCATATATATATATATATATATAGTGCGTAAGATTATTCTGTGTGACCAGAATGTTCCATTACACAAAGATGAGTAATGAGAATCCGTTGTTATGGAAATGCGAGGGATGTTAAGCGAGCAAGTGTTGTATTACCATGTCAAAAAAGTGATAATGATAATTTAAAAAATAGATGAAACAATTAACCATATAATAAGCGAATGCAACAAACTGGCGCAAAATGTATCAAATATTGAAATGACTGAGAAAGGTCACTGTAAATTAGCCAAGAAACTTGAAATGGTATATGCACAAACCAGAATCTGTCATAGAAAAGAAAAAATCTTTGGGATCTTGAGATACAAAAGTTCCCCCCAATCCCGTCGAGAATACCAGACTTACACTCCCCTTTCTTTTCCTTTTAGAAGTCCGTCACAGACGATGATAACGTCACTCCATGTCTTCAACAATTGTGCACCCTCGGGTGGATAGCTAGTCCAATTCTAGACTTGCAGATGCGGACATACACTTTGCAAGGGAAACTCCCATCTGAATTTGGTGGTTCATGACGACGAAGACGTCGCCGCTCTGCAACCCTGTTAATCTCGATATTGAGCCGCTTAGCTCATGTGCGGCACGCGTCTCGCCAGCCCCCTTTGTTGGAGGCCAGATCTTCCAGGTGTGATAGTACGTTTCAAATTGTCAACGAGTTGACATTTTTTTCAATTTCTCCAAAAACTACCAGTCAGAATTTAACAAAACTTTCACAGTATAAATGAAATACATATATACGTAGGTTGTATAAAATATTATTGTTCTGCGCCACAGGAAACAAACAGTGGCCATTTGCAATATTGACACGATATAGAAGATTTCCAAACTATAAACGAGTATCATTATAATATGCAATTATGGGTCGCAAATGTGGCCTGACCCCTTCTGAGAAAGATATTATAACATCTGAACTTTCCTAAGGCAAATCTACATTAAAATATCCCAAATAATTGAAGATATCACCAAACTGTGAAAATATTTGTTGCAGTTCCTACAAAGGTACGTAAGATGGTCGATAAGGGTAATTCGAGTGTTGTTTCCCGACGTTCTTTGTCAAGAATGAAACTTGAAACTGTAAATAACCCAGGCCTGAAAATAGAGCAATTTCTAGGAACATTGAAGAAGTAACAGTGGCCAGAAGTACTCGCTATTGTTTCTAAAAAAAAGTTGGGATATCAGTGAGACCAGTGACATAACCTCGATTGACAAAAGTAAACATACACATGCGTTTGAAATGGTCAAATGAGAACATGAATGTCGATTTCTCGAAAGTTCTGTTCATAGAAGAAACTCGTACAATATTTGATGGCCCTGTTGTTTGAGCAAATGTTGGGTTATAAATGGACGAGATGGTCATCAACGCTCGAGGTGCCAACAAGCAGATAATACTGTAGGGAAGTATCTTCCTTTTGTCAGAAGAGTTATCTCCTCGCTGCGTTGCTATTTGTTCCACAAGGGGGACCTCTGGTAGTTAAGCGCGTCCATTCAAACGCTGCTTCCTCTTTTAGCAGGACGTTTCTCAACGAACTGTTATGGGCTAGAGTCTATCTACCCCCCTTCTCGGTGGGGTTTTTGCCTCACCCCTTACATTACTGTAAGTCCTTTGTACAGCATGGACTATCTTTTAGTTCCATGTCTGTAATATTTATATATTAAGTACATTTGGGTATCTTGTTTATACCTAAATATTGTATATGTATTTACATGTTCTATTCTCCTGTACATTATGTATCTTATCGTTTCCATGTGCGGTTATATATATTAAATGTTTTGTCTCACAACGTGTCGGAATTGTATGTTATTCAATTATCAACTTTGAATCTTACAATACTATCATTTGGGCTGGTATCATTGGAATGTAGAGAAAAATAAACGCAGATGCTTATGTAGCAACTGGAATCGTGGTTAATGAAAAGCAAAGAATCATCTTCCGGAAAACCATCATATTTATGAAAGATAATGCTTCTTCGCATTAAGCACATAAAACTACGGAGTACCTGTAAAAATTAGGCTTCTGTGGACATCAGAAGATGAACTAGTCAACCAATTCTCCAGATTTAAACACAATTGAAAACTTGTGGAGCGTTCTGACACTGGTATTTATGAGAATGGACGTCAATTTTGAAGCATGGATGACTTATGGCAGGAAATAGTTAATATACCACGTGAAACTACATCAGAAGAAATCCAAAAATGGATATGTTTGACGGACCAGAGCTTTATTGCAAGTCATTAAAAAAAAAGGGATCACATATCTCATATTAACTAATTTGTATTTCATCCTAGCAAATGTTTGTTTTGTTTTGTTTTACGGCATATCAACCTCATTAGGCCTTGAAATAAATTTATTCTTAATGGATACTCAATTTTTTTATAAACATATAATTCTATTTAACCCATAGATGGGAACCTAACCGGTACTACCACTCCAGATCAGAGTGGACGGGAGCAATGATGATGAAGAGGTGCTCCACATTCCCCATACCTCCAGGACTGGAAACTAGCAACTGTATGTATCCATAAAATCTGTAAATGAAGCAATTAAGGTGCTATTTTCTTTTTTACGTTTTTTTCATTACAGCTCGCTAATAATTTGACTCACTAATAATTTGAGTAAATTAGATAAATGACCATAACTTCAGTTTCTTTTTTTATAGAATCTTACAATTTCTACGGAGTAGGTGTATATACTCGTTGTCATCATTTTCTGATAATTTCCAACTAGTCGTTTTGGTACCGGATGGAAAAGTGGCACCTCGTTAATAATTTGAAACGGAGTGTAGTTTTAAGAAACAAGAGAATAAAAAGTACTTGTCAACTAATGGATTTTGCCGTTCAAGCTGACCACAGTAAAATATTCTGCTCAAATAAGTAAAGTAGTAAAGTCAGCGGTGTAGCCTATTGACGGTATCAGTCGGTATCAGTATCCCCTTTTTACTAGCACTAGACCAGAGAGATTGTTTTTGCATCTGAGGTGGTGCGCCACACCTACCATCAGCACCCAACTTTACCACACAGAGCCAAGCCGTGCTACTCATGCATTGAGCTGGCAAGGGCCTGTATCGAATCCGGAACCTTCTGGTTTCTCAGCTATACCCAGTTAAAATTGACCTTGCGTCACACACTACCAATAAATACATACCAGTGCCTTTTCTTAGATATAAGTTTTAAATGACGGCACGTGGTGTAATGGTTAGAGTCGTAGGAAATGGATTCGTCGACCCGCGTTCAAATCCTGGTGGATTGTTTTTATTTCACATAGCGCTAATATCCTTGAGAAAGGTATTCATCCAACTACTCTCCCTTCAGCTATGGGTAAATAGTTGGGCAATCTGTGCTTCTTTACTTTGCTTAGGTAACTAGTCTGGGAGAAAGAAATCTCTGAAATCAAACCAGTTAAACTCCGCTTAAGAAATTGACCTTGTGTCACATCCACCCGTACGAAGGGGTGGGTATATATATATATATATATATATATATATATATATATATATATATGAAGTGTATAAACAATCTGTTTGAGATGGCGATAGCCGGCAATTTTTGGGAGAATATGTGCTTAATTGAAGTCATACCTAATTTGAAAATTAATTAGTAATAATTAAATGAATTAGGCGTGCATATCGGTTTAAATGTAAGGCGTAATCAAATCAAGAAATCGGCTGAAATGTACATACAGAGATTGATCTTTTCTCGATTTGTTTACGCCTTGCATTTAAACCGATATGCACGCCTAATTCATTTAATTATAACTAATTAATTTTCAAATTAGGTATGACTTCAATTAAGCAATATTCTCTCCCCATATATATATATATATATATATATATATATATATATATAGTTTGAAATTTATCATTTTCACTTAAATGTTGTCTTATTTTGATGTGGGCTTTATCAAGGAATTTTGTCTGGGTTATTTTTTTACACTTTTTTTTAAAAAATTTATTTTATTTTTATTTATTTATTTATTTTTTTATTTTTATTTATTTTTTTTTTTGTGCGCGCGTGTGCTTCTGAAACAGAAAACAGCGAAATTGTGATGCAGTTGATTTTCTAAAAAGAATTAAAACATTTAAAACTCATTTAAAATGATGCATTCAAAGAATGCCTGTTTCCCGTAATTTCTCTCTCTTTCTTCTCAAACTTTTACTTTTCATTCACAATATCTGCCTCTTTCATTGCCAACCAGCTTACCCCCCCCACCCACCCTCTAACATCACACTCCTGCCTCTCTACCACCTCCACATTTCCTTTGTCACACCCAACTGCGTCTCTTCTCCCACCACCTAGTGCTCTTCCCTCAATTTCCTCTCTTCGTGTAACAACAACCCACCCACTCCCTCACCCATTTCCTTCCACCCACCTTTCATCCTTTCTTCTTCAATATGTTTTTGTCTCCCCACCCCCAACTCTCATCTCGCATCCTCCTCCCTCACGGATTTCAGTAGTCAGCAATTAATAGCTACACTGGTGTTAAAGTCAGACTTATGTGGTTGATGTGATGACAAATGAACAACGTTGGGGAAAATTGAAGGTTTAATCCTGGGGTTGCCCACATCGTCTTTGCTACTACTGAGACTTAGAATCCACATGACAAAAAAAAAAAACATCAAAAAAATTTTGAATTTGATAAAAAGAAAGAAATATGCGTACATATTTTCATTTTCTTTTCTAACGAAAAAAAATGTTATATAAAAACTAAAAACATTACCCCCCCCCCCAAAAAAAAAGAAGATTTCTCTGAATGTTTGAGATGAGGTTTGTGCTATTTGGATTATTCGGACTATTGTTCTCTTCTTTATTGTTATCTGTACATGTCGATGTGCCCTTCGACCTTCTTCAGGTATAAACATAAAAACAAAACCGACCCCCCCGCAAAAACAAAATCAACCCAAAAAACAAGAACAAACAAACAAACAAGCAAATAAAACAACCTGAACTTGAACTCCAAATATTACTGAGAAACTTAGAAAAAACTTTGAATTTGATTGTAAATAATATTTATATGCATACATCTTTTCATTTCCCTTTCTGCCCCCCCCCAAAAAAAAACAATAAATAAAAAAACAATAGATAAAAAACAACCTGCGCCTGAATCTCAAATATTACTGATAGACTTAGAAAGAACCTTTGAATTTGATAAAAAAGCTTAAAAAACCCAAACAAACAAAAAAAGAAAAACAACTTCTAAGCATGAGTAAGATGTGACACAAGGTCAATTTAGGCAGAGTTTAACAGGTTTAATTTCAGAGTTTCAGAGTGTTCCTTCTAGACTGGTTGCCTAAACAAGGTTAAAGAGTCCAGTCTTTTCTACTAATTACCCATAGCTGGAGAGAGAATGGTTCGATTCATACCTTTCCCAAGGGTATTAGCGCAATGTGAAATGCGAACAACCTCATGCAGGATCTGAACTTTCACCGTGCCCATTTGCTACGGTAGTAACCATTACACCATATGCCTCCACAAAGTGTCAATATAAGGAAAATAATAAATAGGCATGAGATCAGAACTCCCTAGGAAGGTCGTAATACTTGAAAAAGAGATCCGGGATCGTTCCTTACTGCATGAGGCAGAACGCGCTAATATAGAGTAAAAACTTGGTAGGCATGAGATCAGGAATCCCTGATAGCCAGATCCGAAAGCAAATAAGGGATATGGGACCATTTCTTGTTACGAGTACTGCGTAACCCACTACAACCTGTCGCATTCAACTTGGAAAGGAGATGGGCATCGCCAAGTCGAGTAATATTCATTAGCAAAGAAAGAGTATCGGTGCAATAATTTATATAATCAATAGTGAATTCGATACGTACCGAGTGTCCTAGTATTATGCCAGCTTATGCTTAGGGGCCGATTTAGCTCCGTCGGTAGAGCATCCGTATTGGAAACGCAAGGTTCTGAGTTTGATACCGGTCCACACCGACTCAGCGTATTAGTAGCAACGATTGGGTAATCTGATCTGTGCAGTAAAGTGGGGAACTAACGGTAAGTGTAACGCTCCACCACAACGAAACAATATCTCTGGTCTAGAGCTAGCAAAAAGGGGATAGACTGTGTCGTTGTCCGGCTGATACTGACAAGTAGTGTTGTATACTCTCTTTCTTTACTTTCTTACTTCTATTATTCTGGTCATCTTTCCTAGCGTCTGGACTTCGTCTTGAGGACTTCGTGTCTGGTCTTCCATTGGGGATTTCTCTTTATCAGAAGCCCTGTGTCATTGGTAGTTTTTAGATAATAACACAAGACTTCGATTTAACTTAGATCATATTTTATTCTGAAATCCCCACCAAACTACCTGCGCAGATTGAGTCGGCACCGTGCATAACACGACTTACCACCGTCGTGGCTTTGGCCGATCTGACTAAGAATCTCTTTCTAATCTAAACCGGAAGAGGGTCTTCACCACCGATTCTCACGGTATCCACCGGAAGGATCAGGACTGAGGTCAAGCCTTGTCATTCAATCCTTCAAGGCCGCCGGCTGAACTTATAACAGCCATTTTGGTTTCTACACTATTGTACACACATATTAGGAATCTAATAATTATGTAACAGTAGGCCACTCCGCCAACTTTACGATGCTTTACGTAAGCCACATAAAAAGAAGATTCTAGAACGAGGCCAGCATCGCATTTACCTGTTAGCCTTGTTGGTATTTAGCAAGCCTATTCTAGTCTGATACAAGGCCATTTTCTTGGGAGTGATGGTCTCTTTTTTAAGGACAAAAACAAATTTCATAACTGACGTGAATATATCCCTGAGAATCATCTTTTCAGGTTTTATGCGGGGCAGCGGGAGGAAAAATGTACCAACAATAGGGGTTAGCTCAGTCGGTAGAGCGTTCGGCTAGAAACCACAAGGTTCCTAGTTCGATACCGGTCCTCGCCAACTCAGCGTATGAGTAGCACAGGGATCTGTGCGGTAAAGTGAGGAGTTGATGGTAGGTGTGGCGCTCCATCTCAGACGCCCTAAACAATCTTCATGATGTACCACTAGTGAAAAAGCGATAGACTCCCTCGCTGACTGGCTGATACCGACTTTAGGCTGCCCCGTCGACTTTATTTTATACATATACATATATCAACCCCTTCGCACGAGTAGGATGCGAGAAAAAAATAATTTCTTAAGCAGAGTTCAACAAGTTTGAATTCAGAGTGTTCTCCTAGCCCGGTCTGCCCTTCATGCAGGATTTGAACTCGGGTCGATAAGTTCATTTTCTACAACGATAACCATTACACGACGCGCTTCCATATATAACGACATTAAGGAAAAAATTGACAGGCATGAGATCAGAAGTCCCTGAGAAAGCCGTCGCACTTGAAAGCAAAAGGGGGAAGAGAGCAGAGTATGAGCAACGGGCACCTGATGATCGTCGGAAGATATATCGTCCGAAACGTTGCGATTAATGAATAATTGAAAGTGATCATGTTAATTAAATATGATTAATTATGGAAGCTGTATCTGGAAATTTATCTGCAGACCATAAATCTAATTAGGTGGTTTAATTACCAATGTTCATTAAATATTTTCACTCAAGAGTCACTAATTCTTTTTGTCATAGTAATCATGATGAAATGCACCTTCCGGGAAATATATATATATATATATATATATATATATATATATATATATATATATATATATCTTTCTGTATGTATATATCTACGTGTATATATCTATGTATGCAAGTATAACGTCTTTATATATGCGAGTGTAGCAGGGTTATATATGAAGTCATGTATATATATATATATATATATATATATATATATATATATATGTGTGTGTGTGTGTGTGTGTGTATGTGTGTGTGTGTGTGTGGCTTCATTATGTAAAATTATTTTGTCATGTAAAAGAGGTATATAAAACATTGCTTATATATAACATAACACTAATATATATATATATGCATTATATACATATATAACAGTTATATACGTTGTATTCGCTGAACTATACATATACAACAACATTATGTATATATATATATATATATATATATATATATATATATATATTTATATATAGCTGAACTATACGTATATCACACAGTTACGTACATATTCTCGCTTATGTGATTTCTAAAGCAAACCCTGGTAAGTTGAAAATGGAATTTTTCTTTACTTTATTTACTTATCCTTTCAACATATATATATATATATATATATATATATATATATATAAACGTCTCGCACAAGTACCTCTGCTATATAGATTATATGTGTGTGTATGAGTAAAAGAAAAAATGCATAAGACAATGGCTGGCTTAGCTCGGTCTGTAAATCATCCGCCTACTAACCAAGGTTACGGGTTCGATACCGGCCCTTGCTAATTCAGCGATGGGTAGCACACGGTAAGTTAGAGTAACGTAGACATGAAGTCAATATCACTGGGTAACCGTAATTCTGTCGCCTCTGCGATTATGAATCTAAATTTGGTTTGATAATCCCATAGGCCCGACGTATGTATAAACCATTTATTTACACTAATAAGACTAAATGACACTAATATATATATATATATATATATATATATATATATATATATATATATATTAGACAAAACCTGACCCATTGGGTCACCCATTCAGCTTTTGGTAGATAAATGAGATTTAAAAAAGTGAATAAAATAAAAAATAAATACGACCGGACGTAACCTTAAAATCATTTTGTTAGCTTTCTAAGAAAGGAAATTTTTGACTTCATTTAAGCTACGAATTGCTGGTTGTGAAATTTAACATAGAAATACATTTCAAATTCTCTCAGCTCTCTCTCTCCTCTCCAGAGAAACTAACATTAGATAACGAGGAGGTAGTCAAGATATAAATAGAGGGAAAGAACGAGATAGACACAGAGTAATGTAAGAGATTGGTCGGTTTTTGACTTAATTGCAAATTAAGAATAATTAGAAACAATTAAACAGAATTTTTTTCAAATATAATTCAATCCTAAAAGTAAGGAATAATTTGTATAATTTTCGTGTCATTAAACTAACAGTAAAAAGGCCTTTAGGAAGCAAAAGTTGATTAACTCAGCTTTAGTATAATAATATATATTATATTATATTATTTAGATTTTTGGCACTGTTGTTTCATCTTATATATATATATATATATATATATATATATATATATATATATATATATGTGTGTGTGTGTGTGTGTGTGTAATCAAGACTCATCTGAAAAAAATGAGACAATATATATATATATATATATATATATATATATATATTCAGAAAAAATGAATAGATATATATAATTGTTTTATATATAAACCAATTATATAGATACATAGATAAGACTTCTCTCTCATGCACTACACACACACACACACACACACACACACACACACATATATATATATATATATATATATATATATATATCATTTCTATCTTTTTAATCTCAATTTTTAACCTCACACACAATATTCAATCCCTAAAAGCTGTTTCTGTAATTAAAATATTGTATCTGCAATAATTTTTTTTGAAGGGAATCCAACAAATTATATATGTTTTTATTTATTACTGTATCGTTAGCGGGAAAATATCTGTTTACTTGTGCAGAAATTATATACGAACAACAAAACCTAATTAAGAGTCTTATAAAAATCCTCTTTAAGTTAATTAATGGATTCTTAATAATAGTGACTTCTTAAATAGCACAAAGAAGTTTCTCCTTTAAGTCACACCGCATATATATATATATATATATATATATATATATATATATATATATATATATATATATATTCTTTCAAAGAAAGAAAAACTTAAATTATATTATATTATATTATATTATAAATTTATTTCGACTAGAACTCAAAATGAGCCTAGTCCCATCAGATAGCCTATTACATAAAGACCGAGAAAAACTAGAATAGAGAATTTCTTTTTCTTTTCTTTTCGGTAATTTATGAGGAAGTGCGTCCCGGTCTCCTGCCTCAGAAATTGCTACCCGGTGACTATTAAAATAACGTCCCCAGCTATGTCGTCTCAGATTTTCTTTTATTCATGTTTGTTTAATGTCTTGTTTTTAGTTTAATTAAACAAGAATTACGACAAAAAAGAAGCGACACCCCACAAATACATTTACTTGTAGAAAATAACTATCTATCTATCTCCATTTGTTCATATCTATCTATATTATTTTGTTTATCTATCTATCTCAGTCTATTCCAAACTATATATCCATCTTCATATCTAAACCAGAATTACGACAAATTACGATAAATGAACAAGAATTACGATAAATTTCTACAAATGAACAAGAATTACGACAAATTACGATAAATAAATAAGAATTACGCCAAAAAAGAGAAGCGCTCCCTTCTAAAATACATTTAACGCCCTAAGTTGGTTGCTTTCTTTCAAGTAACAAGTTTTAATCTAAATTTTTAACCTCACACAACATTCAATCCCTAATGTGTACTCTATACTTACAGCTACCCATCCTGTAATGGCTGTTGTCGTAGGAAAGGGACACGGCGACACTTGTTCAACCAGAACAAATTGTCACTAAAAAAAAAAGAATTACTGTATATCTTTGTGTATATGTATTTACCTAAGGCATCCGCGTGAGCAGGATGGGACACAAGGTCGATTTTAAGCGGAGTTTAATTAGTTTGAATTCAAAGTTTTCCTTCTCCTAGACTGGTTGCCTAATCAAAGTTAAAGAGCCTAGTCTACCCTACGATTTAACGATAGCTGGATGCTTACCTTTCCAACGGTATCAGTGCTATGTGAAAACAGCTACGTGCAGGAGTCAAGTCACACTGAAAGCACCTGTTCACTCTAGATGACCGAAGTTAAGTAGCAATGAGCCTATCAATACTTAATTGAGTGACTGCCTAAGGAAACTCAGGTACTGCTGGCAACCTGAGTGCTTTGTTTATTAAAATGACTTGATTCTGCATTAAATAAACCGAAAAGGGTTGATGAGCCGTAAAACAAAACAACCAAAACATATTTGAACTCGTGTCTCCGAGTCCATTTCCTTTGACGATAATCATTACACGACACACTTTCTGACAGCTGACAGGCGAATGTCACAAACTTAGCGTATCTAAATTAAGCTAATATGTTATTGTAACCTTCTTTCTATCTCTCTCTGCGTCAACGACTGCTACAAGAATGTATCACGGCAAAATAAACATTTGTTGACAAGAAGTTACGGAGTTGCTTTTAATGGACACGGGTTGCCGCGGACTGGGGCGAAAGGACGTTTCGCGCCTGAAAAAAAACGATTTCGCACATAATAAGACAAAAGACCCATTACGTAACACGTATGAGTCAATTTTGTAAACTGGTTGACCCTTGACTTAAATTTAGAAATTAATTGATTGATAGAATTAATTTTTGAAACAAATGTATACTTCTAATCCTTTCCTAATTTGAAATAAAGAAAAAAATTGTTATTACTCATATATAAGTCGACCCTAATTTTCGGCCTACAAATTAGACCTTCAAAATGCGAACTGTACATACAACCAACCAACCCAATACCGTATATACGGTATTGCGTTGGTTGGTTGGATGGTTAGATTTTACGGCATGTTAACCCTTGTTGGATTATTTTATGCCGAAAACGTTTTGTTTTATTAATTCTTGGTGGTAATCAATTTTTTTTAAAACTCATTTTTTAAACACATTTTTAAACTCATTGTTTTCTATTCAACCCATTGATGGTACCCTAACATGTATTACCACTTTGGAGGAGAGTGGACAGGGGAGTAATGGTGATGAAGGGGAACTTCACATTCCCCAGAGATCCAGAATTGGAATATCACCATCAAATAGAGTTTAACGTCATACCCAGAACATTAAGACCCTCAACTAACGTATTCTGGCACATATATGATAAAAGATTTGAAGGTTTGCCCTAAGGGAAATAGGGTTGGGACAACCTTCTAGGTATTAGGGCTTGGCGTGTCCAGCCGATTGATCTGAATGGATCTGTCCGACCGACCGCCTAGTCTAAGTAAGAGCCAAAGTGGAGTATTGCGTGTCATGGACTGCTCAGCCACCAAGGTTCCATCCTTAAGCATCACAGGTCGCCATCCACGGCCAACAGGTGGTCACATTGAAGAGTGTCTTGCCCCTCTGCAGAGGTGCAGTCGGTGTATTTTAAAGCCCTAGTCGACAGTGCGGTCTTACTCCTCTACAGGGGTTCAGTCGGTATATTTTACAGCCCCACCGACAGGGCACACAGTATTGAGTGATATGTTCAAATTTGAATTTAGAAACACACAAATGGTGTTACCTTTAATTTTCTCTTCAGCTTTAGATTTTGACTGTTAAGATATACTACAAGTGTCTCTTTCATCGTGGAGGTGCGTATTGCACTTGAAGAGGCCGGTGAAGGTACCGGTCGAAACATTGTGCGAGGAACAAAAACAAGGAGTCAATCCAAACGTCCACTGCTTATCGAAGAACGATTTTAGAACAAGAGTCTCTTCCCTCATGGAGATGCATATACAACTGAAGAAGGCCGGTGAAGGTAGCGGTCGAAACATTGTGTGAACAACAAAAGAAAAAGAAAGAGTTCATTTGCTTGAATAATTCTTTGAATGTTAAAAGCCTTTCTCCAAAATACAAGTGGGGGGTGTAGTGGCTAACGTACTGGACTGCCACATCGTAGTAAGCGAGCTCGAACTTCAGTCGTGTCTATTACATTCACTTTCGGAATAATACTGGTTAGAGTAGGGCGATGCGTTGTGTACTGGTTAGAGTAGTAGGAAATGGACTCGTCGACCAGATTTCAAATCCTGGACGAAGCCACAGTTCACATAGCGTTAATACCCTTGGGAAAGGTATGAATCCAACTATTCTCCCTCCAGCTATGGGTAAATAGTAGGACAGACGCTTTAACCTTGCTTAGGCAAACAGTCTAGGAGAAGGAAAACTTTGAATTTAAATCTTCGCTTGGGGTGGTCACCACTAGAATAGGCTCAAGCATACTTAGTGATCTATTTAAATTTAAATGTTAATTTTATTAGTTAAATCGTACCAATACTGTTCTTCTGCACGGATGACTTTGGCATTAAATAACCCACAAAGGTTGATATGCAGTTAAACAAGAAACCAAACGTAAGAAAAACAAAATACAGAAAAGATTCAGCCAACTGATTGATAAAAAAGAAAAAATTAAAAAATACAATGCGTATATATATATATATATATATATATATATATATATATATATATATATGAAAGGTGGAATGAAAACATCACAAAATGCTGTTAAAGAGAAAACAATTTATAATATAATCATAGCTGATATTGATCAATATTTCGATTTTACAAAAATCATCATCAGAGCTCATTTACTCCGTGGTGTTTGGGTCGGAGAAAAATGTCAAATCAGTTCAAAAATAAAAAAACCTTAATTTTGCAAAAAAGAACGAAAGTTGTTACATTATTCACCAATGTGGGCATTCGCGCCATATTTTTGTCGGTCATGCATTGTGTGATGTTTTCATTCCACCTTTTCATACTCATACTGTCGGATTCATTTCCTTTCTTTTGACTCATATATTATATATATATATATTGTGAGAAAAAGCATTTCATATATATATATATATATATATATATATATATATATATATATATATATATACACTTTTTTCTCAAGCAGAACGAATTTTTATGTCTCTGATTTTATATCAGTAGCGATTTTGTCGTACCATGAATTCCAATATATATGGAGAAGAATCATTATATATATATATATATATATATATATATATATATATATATATATATGGATGTTTGTTTATTTTAGAAACGTTGCTGAATAAAGTATATATTAAATTTTTTACTTGAAGGCACTTACAACGCATGTATCGCATAAAATTCGATACTTTTTCTTATAGAAAATGAAATTGACAAGTGTAATCCCGGTAGAAGTGTGTAGTATCATTTGACAAGCTTAATTTCGCTAAGGATTGTTAGCTGTGTACTGTGGTCGAGGCGATATAGTGGTTCACTATGCTCGCTGAGGTCCCGGTTTCGATTTCTGTCGGAGGGAAATCGTTAGTATATGTCGCTGATGAGACTTAATAAAGTCGAAACAGTCTGTACGGCATTCTACACACCGAGCGATCCTTTGCCGGGATTACACTTGTCAATTTCATTTTCTATAAGAAAAAGTATCGAATTTTATGCGATACATGCGTTGTAAGTGCCTTCAAGTAAAAAATTTAATATATATATATATATATATATATATATTGAAGAAGAAGGATTTCATTTGTGATGATATGAATCAATCCAAAACGTCCACTGCTCGTGCACGTTACAATCATCTTCATAAAAAAAGAAAAAAAAATGTTGAGTCATGCAACTTTGGTCGTCAGGGCAGCTCGGAACGCAGTGATAAATCTGAGTCTGCAGTTTTGATTTGTTAGGTTAGAGTTGAGATTAACAGTTTTCTCTTTTTACAATATTGGCAGTCATTAAATTATTTTGGAGATGTTTTTATTCTTTACATTTTGATATTTAATTTCTTTTTTCTTCTTCTGCAAAATTCAATTCTGGTGAATGAAAAAAAATAAATTAAAGAAAATGGCAACGATCCAAATGTAACCATAGCAAAAATATATTTGGGAAATGTGACTATTACACCGAAAGAAATTAGTGGCGAGCATATATATATATATATATATATATATATATATATATATATATATATATATATATATATGTGTGTGTGTGTGTGTGTGTGTGTGTATATATAAGTTATATATTTGCTCTGTGACTCTAACATTAAGAGCACACATTAAGCTCTCAAACTGCGACAGGTTTTTTAAATAAAACTCTTGTGTCGTAAGGAAGATTTCTTCTCTGGACTTTTGGATTGAGGAATATTAACCTACTCTAAACAAATCATAAAATCTAAGAAGTCCGTTTAGTGTAGGGGTTATGGGATCGGCCTGTCAGCTTGGCAGTCCGGTTTCAAATCACGCACAGGGCGGTCTTCCGATCTATAGCTCTGCTGATGAGGCCTAATAGGCCGAAATGTACATACAGAGATTGATTTTTCTCGATTTGTTTAGCCATACATTTAATAGGTATTCCCGCCTAATTCATTATTAATTAATTAATTTTCAAAATTAGGTACGACTCCAATTAAGCACTTATTCTCCCATATATATATATATATATATATATATATATATATATATATATATATATGTATATCAACCTCTCCGCACGAGCAAGATGTGACACAAGGTCAATTTCCTAAGCGGAGTTTAACAAGTTTGAATTCAGAGTTTTCCTTCTCCTAGAATGGTTTCCTAGATAAGGATAAAGAACTCAGTCTGGTCTACTATTTATCCATAGCTGGAGGCAGAGTAGTTGGATGATTACCTTTCCCAAGGGTATTAGCGCTATGTTAAATGCAAACAGCCTCGTCCAGGATTTGAACTCGGGTCGACAAGTCCATTTCCTACGATTCTAACCATTACACGACGCACCGGTATATGTGTGTGTGTGTGTGTGTGTGTGTGTGTGTGAGAGAGAGAGAAGAGAGAGAGAGAGAGAGAGAGAGAGAGAGAGAGAGATTATGTGTATATTTACCAACCCATCCACAAAGTCAATTTTAAGCCTAGGTTTTAAGCCAGGTTTGAATTCAAAGATTTCCTTCTCGTAGACCGCTTACCATACCAAGATTAAAGAGTCCAGTCTGCGTTGCTTTTTACCCATAGCTCTAGGGAGAATAGTTGGATGCATACCTTTCCCAACGGTATTAGCACTATGTGAAATGCAAACAGTTTCGTTCAGGATTTAAACTCGGGTCACAGAGATTTGGTTTGGTTTCTTTGTTTAATGGCATATCAACGTTAGATTTCTTTTTAAATGTCAAAGCCATCCTTGCAGAAGAACAGTAGATGTATTACTAGGAAGGGCTTCATATCTTTCCGAATGGTATTAGTCCGAAAGGGAACATAATAGCATAGCGATGTAGTAGTCCAGCACGTTAGCCAGTACACCATGGGACCCCCCGCCCTCGAATAGTCGTGCTCACTTCCAACGACGATTACCGTTACGCTAGCATCACCTTCTTCTTCTAAACAGATTGCCATACCACAGTTAAAGAGCACAGTGTGCTCTATCATTAACCCATAGCTAGAGGGAGAATAGTTGGATTCATACTTTTCCCAAGGGTACTAGCGTTCTGTGAAGTGCAAACAGCCAGGAACACATTATATACATAACTTGACATCTAATCACTGCAGAGTACGGTAGGTCGATTTTGGAACTGTAACGTCTGGCGAAAGCTGCAAATTGCCTTCGTTTGAGGAAATATGTTTCAATTTTTAAAAATATGATCACTGTTACATCTTAATTATTAGTTAAAACCAGCATATCAGGTGGTGATGAGGGCATATTTAAAATTTGAATTCTAGTTATAATATTCTATTTGTTTTGTTTAAAGTGACAACCTTTTCTGTTTTAGATATTGAAATTGCTAAATTTTCAAATCAATTTCAAGACTAAATGACGAGGATTTTTGGTACATTTTAGCAGATGATCTTTTATGCTATTTCCTCAAACAATGGTGCAAGTAAAAGATCTAGGTTTTCGTATCAGTATTTATTATACCAACACACAACTTTTGCTGTTTGAGAGAATTTGATATTTAAAAAAAAAGTGAAAAATCACCCTACCCTACGGTAGAGCATATTTAAAAAGATAGTGTTTTAGACCATTACTAGAACTAGCAAAAATATGCACCCTCCTATTAAGTATTTAAGTTTTAATGTAATAAAATATTACATTAAATTAAATAGTCCAATGAAAATAAATAAGAATACAGATAAAAAGATTTGGAACAGAGTTGGAGGGGTAGTATAAAAAATAGAACAATTGAAACTTACTCTTCCATCACTCCTGTTTTTCATTGCTAAATTTTCCTAATTTAGTTGAAATAGGAAGTAAAGAATAAAATTACAGCTATTTCTTCTTGTTAATCGATTTCTTTTAAGATTTATCCCCGAGAATTTTTCTCATATTACTTAAGATGAAACTAAACAATTAGAAATCAATAACACCAAGCACATATTTATTAAAATCAAATTTTTAATATCAATATGAAAATTAGCCTTCCCATTCACTGTAAATCGCTATTTTGTTGTATATATAAATACAATTGCATGTTATTAGTATACCCACCCGCCTCTTGGGGCGGGGGTTCAGTGGCTTCGGCCCTAGACCATGATTACAATTATCTCAAGGGTCTATCCCCCCCCAGGCAATACCTGTCCCCTCGATTTAAAGGAGCAGGGCTTGGTTTATTGCCCGGTGCCCGATGCGCCCCCTTGAGGGGGAATGCCGAAGGAATCAACGCATTTTTTGTACCCGCCACCCATGAGTCTCGGCTTGTGGGTGGTCCCACATTAATAGGGCCTTGTGTAGACCCGACCCTACAAGCTAACATCGTTGATCCCAGGCGGATATCCCCCCAGGCAATACCTGCCCCCTTTATTTAAAGGGACAGGGCTGGTTTTATTGTCCAGTGCCTGAGGCACCCCCTTGAGGGGTATTGCCGACGGAATCAACTCATTTTTTGCACCCGCCACCCATGATCTTCGGTTCGTGGATGGTCCCACATTAATAGGGCCTTGTGCCTAACGCGTACACGTGGGTTACGTGGTAAATATCTAGTAGGTAGATAATGCAAACAGTATTAATAATGTAAAACAATTTTATTATTAATTGAGGTTTATATAAAATCAAATCATTGAGAATGTGACGTAAATAACTAAGGCCATTGTGACTTGAGTTGTAATATAGTCTCGGTTACAGACAGAAAAAAACGCACAATCTCCATTATAATAAGATAGTGAGTTTAATTATCAGAATAAGTTGACCTTATCAAATATGAGGCTCACTGATGGGATTTTAGGCCTGAAACACACAAAACCCTGTTTTGTGATATATGCTAAGTGAACTTGACATTTGAGGTTATCAGAGGCCAAGTAAAAAAAAAAAAAAAAGAAAAAAAATTCCATTTCTAACCACTAGAAACAAATATTTTTTCAGCAACAGCTGCCTTTTCACAAGTGAATAGAGTAAATTAACTTTCTTTTCATTTTCATTTCGCAGTCACAGACTGCCATTGGCTCTGTGTCTTCGCTAACCTAACTTATAAAATACAGTGGTGAAAATAATAATAAGAAAGCCCACGATTTTGGACATAACTTTATGAATATTGATTCAAAATTCATAGAATTTTCACCAAACGATAATAAAACTAAAAGTCAGTGCACAATCAATGGTTTTATTTTGGTTTACGTTTTGGAAATTTATTATAAAAAAGGGCTGGTTTAGCTCAGTCGGTAGAGAATCTGACTAGGAGCCACAAGGTTTCCGGGTTCGATATCGACCCGCACCAACTCAGCGTATGAGTAGCGTATGGATCTTTGTAGTAAAGTGTGGAGCTGATGGTAGGTGTGGCGCTCCGTCTTAGACGCCAAAAATAGTCTCCTTGGTCTAGCGCTAGTGGAAAGGGGATATACTCTCTCGTCGTCTGGCTGATACCGACTTTAGGCCCCTCTGACGACATTACTTTTACTTTATTACAAAAATGTGTATTTGGAGGGTAAAAACAATAGAAATAATGATAAAACATCCTGCAATTTTTAGATTCTTTCGATTTTCAACACCTTTAAGACTGAAGAAATATATCAAAACAACACACAAGTGCTATCCTGAAATATACTTGCAAAGTTCAGAGGTCCATGGTTCAGGTCAAAATTTAAATCTCTAAATTTTATCAGCATGGGAGGAAGGTTTACCCTTTCCGAAAAATAAAAGGGTCAAATAATCGTCTTAAATAAAAAAAGGGATGCTTCTTTAATTCAACTGCAAAACAGATTAAGAAGTTCAGAACAGTAATCTACACAACGAACATTCATAGATATAATAAAAATTTTTAACGTTTCCAGTGGAATTTTCCCCAGCACTCTTGACTGACGCGCCACAGCGTTTATTTGTCTTCAAAACGTCATCCATCGATATAGACTTGACTTGCTAAAATTCCCCAGAGGTTCTCGATGGTGTTGAGATCCGGTCACTTCGCGGACCAACTCAAAATGTTGATATTGTGGACTTGGAGCCTCTCAGTTGTGTGATTTGCTGTGTGAATGGCGGCGCTATCTTGTTGGAACACAGTGTTATTATGTGGATAACTATCCAAAAATGGAAGGAGACTTCTTTGTAACACTCCGGTATAGTTTCACACGTTTTGCCTTCCCTCCATTTTTACCAGACTCGTCTTAGTCTCAACTGAAAACGCTCACCAGAGTTTATTTAGTAAAAGTTGGTTGCCCTTTTTGTTATACAATTCATGAGCAGTTATAAATTATGAACGTACCTGTAGTTAGAATTTTGAATTAGGGTCCATTATACTTAAAATCCTGGGGTCCATGGAAAGTCACCTGACAGTTGTGTCGGTTAATAACCTTTGACCCCTTGAAAACGCGCCATTACAGATGCGTGAGAATAAGTTTTAATTAGTTAGATCGTTCAGTTTTCAAGGAGTGCAGACCCGATTGTCGGCTCTGGAGATGTTTCTCCCCCGCGGCGGAATCAAATGGGCAGAATTGAAAATAAAAGCTTGATCAAGAAACAAACAAGTCTTGTTGTGTTAATTAAATGAAACAAATGTTGCATAGCGCGTCGTCACTACTAAATTGCAATAGTTTTATCTTCGTTGTAAGGGATGACAATAACACCAAAGTTATCCTCCAGAAGTTTATTGAAATAAATTCAAGCTTCTTAACTTCGAGAGAGAGGGTCAGTTTAATTAATATATTCAGTCTTTAGACTTTCGGTCCTTCGATTAAATTTCTGGGCGACAAGCTTTTTCAGTTGGTAAATATTAACGCTAGCTTTTCCGACACCAACTACGCGAGGTCCCGCTCGGCCGACTACTGACTCCGATCCCTCACTCTCTCCTCGCGTGACTGCCTCCGGGACTCTGACGACTGACCTGTCTGAAGCCCTCAGTTCTTTTATCTTCCTAGCTACACCCACGTATTTTTATCTCCTGATCTGATAACTGGCAGTTGTAAAAACTTCTTTGTTTAATAAAACCAGAAATTCATATTTCCGTTTGTACAATATATAACACAAACAATGACCAGATCAGACCAGACCAGAAAATAATATAGATAGATATGAACAAATGGAGATAGATAGATAGATATTTTCGACAAGTAAATGTATTTGGGAAGGGGTCGCTTCTTTTTTTGTCGTAATTCTTGTTTATTTAAACTAAAAACAAGACATTAAACAAACATGAATAAAAAAAAATCTTAGTATTTAAAGTAATATAGATAAATATGAACAAATTTAGATAGATAGATGGATGGATAGTTTTGAATAGACTGAGCTGGGTTGTTATTTTAATAGTCACCAGGCAACAACTCTTGAAGCAGGAGACCAGGACACACTTCCTCATAAATTACCGAAACCTGTTCAACTTTGCTTAAGAAATTGACCTTGTGTCACATCCTGCTGGTGCGGAGGGGTTGGTAAATATACATAAGAAATAAAGTAGATACTGATATAACTGAATTGAGAATATGAATATTTTCTCTCTCTCTCTCTCTCTCTCTCTCTCTCTCTCTATATATATATATATTATATATAATATATAGATAGATAGATAGATAGATAGATAGATATAATACATAAATAATGGAAGGAAAAGACTTTAGATTTGATTCATGTAATAATTTATTGTTGTAGTTGAAATGAATTATTACATAAGTCAAATTTAAAGTCTTTCCTTCATTTATTCATATATGATTGATAAATTCATTTATTCATATATGATTGATAAAAGAAAGACTTAGATATCGGTCATATCAGCGGTTATAAATTTATTTCAACTAAGAAGAATGAATCCCAGCAGAAGTCCTGAAGAGAAGATCGACAAGAAGAACATGGCGCCAAAGGTAGACCCAGTAGACAAGTTAGCTGGAACTAGCAGTAACCACCTATAATCTCTATCATCTCTAATCTAACTATCTGTCTCTCTATACCCGATGTTTTATAAAGGCTACATAACACTTTTTGAAAAGTTTTTTTTTGTAAAAGCTGTCTTATGTTTATTTTCACTTACTTTTACCACTTTTACACAATATTTATTTTTGTTAAAACTTTTTAAAAATTGGACACGTGGCCTAGTGGATGAGGTAGTTAGGTTAAGACAGTTCTAAGTGACAGTTATCTCTGGATCCCGAGTTCAATCCTGAGTAGAGGCAGTTAGAAAAATAATTAACACAACTTCTACCCCAGCTATGGTTAGCGGAATGAGAACAGGATACCCCCGTGGACTAAATAAAGGGTTAGGTTCAAAGTTCCGTGATGGCTCCCGATTACGACAAGAAAGTTCCCGAGTTCGAAAAGAAGGTTCCCGAGTCCGAGAAGGTTCCCGAGTCTGACAAGAAATACTCGAAGAAGGTCGGAGGGCATATCGGCCGAAACGTTGTACAAATAACAATGAAGATGGGGACAATAGTCCGAATAACGCAGATAATATTTAAAAAAAAAAGTAAATCAAAATAAAAAAAGATTGATTATACACTGACTTCTAGTTTCCTTATCTTCGTTTGGGGAAAATTTCATAAACTTTGAATCAATATTCATGAAGTTATGAGCAATTCGTGGGCTGTCTTAACCTTATTTTAAATACTGTAAATACAATCAACGGTGCTTGGTAAGTGACAGTTTCTCGTCTATGCAATTTTCAAAATAAGTTTGAACCAACTTGATCACCGCCCTGTCGGCTGGAGCGTTAGAATGCACCGACTGCTCCTCTGCAGAGGGGTAAGACTCCACCAATTGGGCCACCTGTTGGCCGTGGGTGGCGACCCGTGATACTTAAGGATAGAACCCAGGTGGATCAGCAGTTCATGAGATGCAATACTCCACTTTGGCCCTGTCTTGGGCTAGACGGGCGGTCGGAGAGGCCTCCTCCGATCAATCTGCTGGTCACGTCAAGCCCTAGCACCTATATGATTTTCCCAACCCTATTTCCCTTATGGCAAGGCCCAACCCCTTTTTATTATATGGGTGCTAGAAGGCGGTGGCTATTAAGAATTGATTTATTTCCAAACTTTATCGACATTAAATGACCCACTGAGGTTGATATGCCGTAAAACAAAACAAACCAAAAAAAAAAAACAAACAAAAAAACAAAAACAACTTGATCAGAAAATAGCAAAGGCGAGAAACTGTCAGTTACCAATCACCGTTGACTTGATGTCTTCGCTACCCTAACTTAGATATACGTACTCTATGAATGATATTGAGAACCCTTTACTTATAAATATAGCAAAGTATATTATTAAATCAGACTTTAAGAGGATAAGGTAGCTGAAATAAATTTATTTCTGATAAATAAAGTTTTCCTTTATATACCTATTGATAATAATCTCCGTATATGTAAAAAAAAAAAAATATGTATATACACTGATTTTATATGCATATACGCAAAATCTTTTGAGTTCTCATTTTTGTTTGAATGCTATCATGACAAAACCTGATAACACTAAGACACACACACACACACACACAACAGACACACCACACACACACACACATATATATATATTATATATATATATTTATGAATAACAATTCATCGCCGTGGAGTAGGGGTTAACATGTTAGTGCCTCAGAGCATTACTAGAAAAGTGAGATTGATTATAAGTGCTATAAGTTTGATTAAAGAGACCCTAGAAAATATATGTATGGAACTACACATATACGTTATATATATATATATATATATATATATATATATATATATATTATGATTAATATTAAATGTTGAAATTCTTAAAAGGTTTCCCCCTACTTAAATTTCACAAATGTCGACCCTCAAGTAGTCAGCAAAATTAATGGAATTACTAAGGAGGTAATAATTCTTTTCGCTCAAATATCTTTACAGTTAAAAATGTTGAACACGTGACATAAACTAGACAGGTGGCAAACATATTTTGGTTTGGTTTGTTTTGTTTTACGGCATAACAATCTCAGTGGGTCATTTAATGCTGATAAAGTTTTGAAATAAATCAATTCTTAATGGATAATACTATTTTTTTTATAAATACATAACCGTTACGCTAATTGCGCGTTATATATATATATATATATATATATATATATTATATATATATATATATTAGCATAATCTTTACAAATCACTGACGTCCTTCACGATCCTATAACCCCACCACCAGATCCTATAACCCCGCTGCACATCCACAAAGTTTGATGCAAATATGACATAGGAAGGACGTCCTTCTCGTTGCATCAGATGGATCCGATGATAAAATGTTATGCTTATACACCACTATATGTCTCTTTAGACCAGAAGCTGACTTACAGACTTTGTTACAGATTGCACAAGACACATTGTTTGTTCCTGAAGTTTGCATGAATTGTCCCTGATGAGATTTCCTATGATTGACATATCCAGCCTTAGAAAGCAGAATTCGACCACATGTCTGACATTTCCAACCCTCCATGTGCTCTCTAATATAACAGGTGTATCCCCTTCGAAGTTGACACTTGAGGTTTTCATGCTCAATTCTTTAACTCTCAAAACTGGCACAGCCATCATGCACATGATTCTCCAGTCAGTTCTCTTCAATACCAGCTTTTCCCAATTGTCAGGATCTATTTTTTTTATTTTTACGAGGTTGCTTTTTAAGCAATCCTTATACCTCTTCCAAGGCTTATGCAGTCTGGAGTTTAATGGTACATGGGATAACTTTAGAGACCAAGTATATTCCACTGGTGCAGCTGTACTTGGATTTAGAGTGAGGAAACATCAAGAGAAAGACATAGGTGGATAGAGAGATACATAACTTACTTCTTTGGCCATTTGGTGATCTCTAGTAGTTTCTATTCTTCCTCTCCATGTTGAGTTCTATTTCTAGATTCTTTTTGGCTATTCGTCTTTGATGCATTCCTTCTTCTTGGTCATTTTTTTGCCAATGTACTTGCCATCAGTCAATTACTGGAAAATAAAAGAGCATGTTTTATAAGTACACTGCATAATAAGCCCTCTCTCCGATCGTCTATCCTGAAGGATTATACTGAGTCACTATATATATATATATATATATATATATATATATATATATATATATATATATAAACGTTTTGCTTTTAAACTATTCGTTACGAATTCTCCAAGCTGGAGTTTTTCTATGGGTGGAGATTAAAAGTTTCGACAAATACATCTTACCTTGCCCAGCAATTATTTTGACCAGACTGGGCGTAGAAATTTTTGACAATTTGAAAAATTTCTATATGTCCTTGGGTCTTTCCTCTTGATCAACCATCAGTTATGCTGTCTGCACTATTTCCCCAGAATACACATTTCTTCTTCTGCGTACCGACTGAAACAAAAAACTAAATTCGCAAGACACTTTCCAACAGAATTTTCTTTTTAATATTTTCTAAATATCTCTTTATGTCTCTGATTTTCCCAACCCTATTGCCCTTATGGCAAGCCCCAACCCCTTTTTATCATATGGGTGCTAGAAGGCGGTGGCTGCGGGTCTACATGTCCTGGGAATGACGTTAAACTCTATCTGATGGTAAGGTTCCAGTTTTGGAGGTTTGGGGAATGTGGAGTACCCCTTCATCACCATTGGTCCCTGGTCCACTCTAACCCGCAGTGGTAGTACTTGTTAGGGTCCCATCTATGGGTTAAATAGAAAAATGTATTTATAAAAAAATTGTATTATCCATTAAGAATTGATTTATTTCAAAACTTTATCGGCATTAAATGACCCACTGAGGTTGATATGCCGTAAAACAAAACAAACCAAACCAAACCAAACTTTATGTCTCATAATAACTAGCTCATTAAAATGATTTATTTATTTTAAAGGCACGTCAACCCATCTGTGGTTATTTTA
>CM042141.1:123130386-123185386 GCA_023376005.1 Doryteuthis pealeii
ATGAATTGACGCTATTATGTGACGTAAGCAGTAACGTAGTTTCGGTTACAGACAAATAGAAACCGAATCTCCATTATTAATAGATAAATTACAACTACATGGCATTAAGTATTCCTATCAAATACTAACTATTTTCAAACAGATATATTTGACCCATAGATGAGGCGCTATAGGTACTACCACTTCGGGTTAGAGTAGACCTCCCCAGAGTTCCAAAACTGGAACCTCACCATTAGATTAGCATTAGTATCATGGCCATGATATTTACCCATAGCTGGGGGGAGAATAATTGGATCATACCTTTCTCAATGGTATTAGTGCTATGTAAAATACAAACAGCCTCGTCCAGGATTTGAACTCAATTCACTGTATCCGTTCTTTGGGTTTCGATTCTTGATCTAAGTAAAATAAAGTTGTCGGGGTGGCTTAAAGTCGGTATCAGCCAGACTGCGTGGGAGTCTATCCTCTTTTCACTAGGGCTAGACCAAGGAGATTGTTTTTAGCGTCTGAGGTGGAACGCCACACCCACCATCAGCTCCTTACTTTGCCGCACATATCCCTGTGCTACTCGTACGCTGAGTTGGCGAGGGCCGGTATCGAACCAGGAACCTTGAGGTTCCCAGCCGGACACTCTACCGACTGAGCTAAATCTAGTTTTGTGATTATTTTGACTATAGGCCGCGGAATACCATTTTGAGACAATGTGAACTAAGACGACGCAAAATAATATGATTGTGTTTCTGAATAACCGGAATGTTCCAAGTCCAGAACATTTCCAATGGAAAATGCCTCGCTTTCCCAAAGCGACACTCTTTCAAGCACGCATTTTCTTTCTCTGGACCTATTATGCTTCCAGACAACAGCTGATTCTTTCTTCTCTCGAAGAGACACAAGTGTTCCTTTACAATATTAATATCAATAACCAGGATATTCTAAAATTATCTCTTCTTTCGCACAACCAGGAATCCAAATATTAGCTATAGTCGTAGCATTAGTATTAACTACGACATTAAATCAATCAAGAAAATACGGATCTTCTAAAATTGTCCTTCTAACACAATCATACAGCGAAACACAAGCTATAAGTCTTTCTTCGATTACAGAGACACTAGCTTCAGCCATGAAATTAATCCAATAAGAAAAACACAAGTCTTCTGAAGTTGTATCTTTATTGTCCCGATCAAAGATCGTAACGCGAGTTGGGTCTTTCTTCTGTTGTAGAGACACTTATATCAACCGTGACACTAATTCAATCTGGGAAAACACAGATCGTCTAAAGTTGTCCCTTTCTCCAATAAAATTATGCGCACAAACACTTTCTATGAGTATTTCGTCAATGATAGAGATGCGAGCATTAAATCTAATAAAAATAAGTAGCTAAGTAAATAAAATTTTCAAAAGCTACTGGAACATTCAATTTGGTTTACTAAGTTGACGGCCACTCTCGCCCAAAAAAGGATGCAGATATCTCAGATCCATTATTTCTTAACTGCATCATATTCCTTAGGACAGGGGTCCCTACCCTTTTCAGGGCCGCAATCTTAAAAGATCAGATCCCACAAAACCCAACTAAATTCACAAGGTTACAATCGAAATTTATTAATGAGGCATCTGGTGTTGTTTGCAAATACAAAAAATGATGTAATACCAGGGTTGACAGAAAGAGCTCATCAGATATCAGTGATGATTTGACAATTGCGAACTCAGTGTGTTACATAATTCATAAGTAGATTATGATTTATGTACGTATCTGTAGTAGAGAATATTTGAATAACGGTCGTTAGAGTCAGAAGAACGGGATTTCAGTGGAAAGTTACTATGGCCGATAACTGAAAACAGGTGACATTCCGCTGAGCTTCCGGAAGAAAGCGCGCGATTAGGCGTGAGATTTAGTTTAGTGGTTGATGCGAAAAGACCTTCCAGGAGCGCGGACGCTATTGTCAGTTCTGAGAGTCGCTCTCTCCCCGCGACGAAATCATAGGCTGGATTGTGGAAATAAAGCTTTATCAGAAAACACCCAAGTCTTGTTAATTGATTATTAAAAACAAGAACTGACCAATCCAACAAGAAAGAAGAACCAACCCTTAACAGAAAGTCCTGAAGAGAAAACAGCCCATACTTACGAACTTGTGTCACATCTTACCCGTGGTGGTCGGGTTGGGTAAATACCTAATTTATCTATGAATTATAGCAGATCCATTACTACTGAAAGACGAGTTCGATCCTTACTGAATGCCCCTTACTTGCTTTATTTGATCTTGTGTCACATCGTACCAGTGGCGAACGGGTTGGGTAAATTCCTACGTTAGGCGCCATTACCAAAAATATTTAAGCGGTAATTAGTTGATTTTTATCCTTTAAGAAATCATTACATTAAATAAAATTAAATCTAACGACAAAAAAAAAAGAATTAATTATTGTCTGGTTGGACCATGGACTTTTCAGGGCTCCTACAGTGAAACGTTAATAAAAGCATTTTTTAAACAATTTTTACCATTTTATTTTTTTAACCCTATAAAAATATCAAATTACAAAAAAGAATTAATAATAATTTTTAGTGAAATAGATCACTAATTAGGACAGTTACTATTAATAGAATAGATCACTAATTAGGACAGTTACTATTCTAGTAGTGACCCCGCTAAGCGGATTTAACAGGTTTGAATTCAGAGTTTTCCTTTCCTAGACTGGTTGCCTAGCCATGAGTCTCGGCTTGTGGGTGGTCCCATGTTAATAGGGCCTTGTGCCTAACCTGTACAAGTGGGTACGAGGTAAATAATCTGGTTGCCTAGCCAAGGTTAAAGAGCCCAGTCTGTCCTACTATTTACCCATAGCTGGAGGGAGAATAGTTGGATTCATACCTTTCCCAAGGGTATTAGCGCTATATTAAATGTAGCTTCGTCCACGATTTGAACTCGGGTCTACGAGTCCATTTCCTACGACTCTAACCATTACACCACGCACCTTCAACATAAAAAAGTAAGTAATTCTTAACTTGTTGGGTTAAGAACCTTTCAGGACTCATACAGTGAAGTGATAATGGAAGCACTTTATATCGGAATCGCATAACAACCTGAGTAAATCGAACCTCTTGGCTTTGAGTCTATAGCCCAAACGCCGAACAAAACGAAGATTCAATGACTATCGCATTAAGTTTCAATCTCTGCGTAAAGACAGGCGGGGGGACGCATTATTTACTTGTACAGTGAACGACAAGCCATCTTCGAACATCTGGTATTGGCATCATAAGTTGGAGAGCGTTTTAAACCCTGGGCGATGGCAGAAACCTAAGAGTCTTTTATTCACGTTAAGCCGCGCTAGTCTATTAGTAAAATGGATACGCTTCCTTTCACGGAGTCAGGAGATTTCTAGCTGATTTGCAACGGTTTGTTTTCTGAGTACACTATATATTATTTTTGTCAGGTGAGAAAGAACGGCACAGTTGACTTTTGCATTATTCGATGCTTTTGAAGTAGTGTCTCGCCGCGGAGTTGTAGTCAGCTTGGTCTCAAAGAGTATTACAATTGTTTAGTGTGTATTGGAATCGCAAGGTTTTACGTTCGTTACCGGTTCTCGCCAACTCAGCAAATGAGTAGCACAGCTTGGGTGATTTGATCTGTGCGGTAAGGTGTGGCGCTCCAGCTCAGCAAAAATAATCACCCTGGTCTAGGGGTAGCGGAAAGGGGATAGACTCTTGTAGGATTCAAAGTGAATATTTGAAGATACAACTCCGACAAAGGTTGAGGGACAAAACATTTAATATGGTACAGCACATGAATACACAAAGGATACATAAATTACATAGAAGTGTGCATGAAACATACATACGTATACAATAGTAATATGAACATAAAAGCAACAGACATGAGACTGAAGTAGTCCATGCTGGGAAATCACTTACAGTAATGTAAGGGGGGGGGGCAAAGCCCCACCAAGAAAGGGGTAGGCATAAGACTACCTCATTGTGTCTCGTAGGTCGAGCAGCAGGCAAAGATGAAGAGAAATTCAAATCAGCCGCTTAAATACAAGAGGCCCCTAGTGGGAACCAGCGACGTTAAACGGGCAGACAACTCCCCAGGCAAATACGAAAATAACCCCTACACTCTCTCGCTGTACGGTTGATACTAACGCTAGGCCACTCCGTCGACTTTGCTACTATAGCGAGTTCAGTACTCTTTGGGAATCCTATACTTATAGCCTTATACTAGACTAGGTTTACCTTAGTAAAAATATCTATAGACTGCTTGGTGTATAAAATCATGTATTTTTAAGGTACACAAGTGTAAAAACTAGGATTTTAGATACTGATTTTCAAATCATTAATTTGAAAATTGGCGGAAAACAATTCTAAGAAAATCCGTATTTTGCCTTTTAGATAGACTAAATTAAGCTTAATGAATATCTCAGATTTAAGCCACCTTGTCGGATGAGGCTGTAGAATACGCGGACTGCACCTCTGTTGAGGGGCAATGCAGTCACCTGTTGGTCGTGGGTGGTGACCCGTAATGCCTGAAGACAAAACCTTGGAGACTGCGCGTTCCGTGGACAGAATACTATGTGATCCCGTGGGGCACCCGAACGTGTTGTTATGACTAGCTTGCTTGTCTCGCAGATCCACTACTACCGCATAGTGAGTTCAATCCTCGCTGGATGCCCAATACTTGATGGCCTTCTGTCACATCCTACTTGTAGCGAACGGGTTGGGTAAATACTTACTAATTGCTCCCGGCGACGAATAAAAGTCAGATTGTATAAGAAATTCATAGGAACGAATGGGGGTGAGCCAGTTACAATCTGACCTTTTATTCGTCGCCGGTGTATATACTTGAAAAGTACCGGTCGAAAAGGCCTTCGTGTATCCCCCCTTTATTTTATATTTTATTCCATAATAAAATATTACCTCCCTAATTACATATGATTCCTCCACTTTTAGTGTTATATAAATTCTCCTGTACCAAAAATCTATTCATATATATATATATATATATATATATATATATCATCATCATGTCGCGCTATTAGCACGGATATCCATGACAATCTCTCGCCAACCTTTCCTATCATTCATTTTCCCAGGGAGGTCCTCTGCGCAGCAACCTGCATTTTGCTTAGTTGGTCAATGTAGGTCCTTGCTGGGCGGCCCACACTAGCATGTCCATGTGTTGGCTTCCACAGAAGAACGTCACTTATGAGCTATGCTCTATATTCACAATATATTGAGCCCTATTGGATTAACTACTTACGCTATGTTCACATAGTAGTACCCATATATATATATATATATATATATATATATATATATATATATATATATATATATATATATTAACGTTAGTCATGGCCACAAAATTCATGGTATACTTCCAACTAACTCTCTTGGTTTAACGAGTCGTTTATTTTCCAGCTTGAAACTCTGGCGTTGTACAGTCTTTCTAACCGTATCTATCCATGTTTGTTTTGCGATGTACTTAACTAAACTTAGTAAATATCGATTCGGTGATTGTGAAGCGATATTGCATTTTTTGTTCTGTTTTCAATTTCAAAATTTGGCACCCATTTTTTGTGTGTGTTGGGGAGACAAGAATGACCTAAAAAAGCGGGGTGGAAAGAGAGAGAGAGAGAGAGAGAGAGAGAGAGAGAGAGAGAGAGAGAGAGCTTGTCGTAAGCATTTAATAGTCGACTGCCTGCTATGACAGTTAATAATTTCGTGTGTGATGAGCATCGCTTCACACAATGAATCTGACAGTTAACGAGGCAAGGAACGAATGTCTGTGAAAAAACAGCGGTAAGCCAGGCACGGCATTCGACACAATGCAGAAACAATTTCTATTTCTTCAGTGAAAGAGTCTATTTATGTTACACACTGACAGAAAGGCAAAATATTACACAAGGTCTTTTATTTATGGCGGTTTTAACATATATACATATAAATACGCCACATATATATATATATATATATATATATATATAGTGTGTGTGTGTGTGTGTGTGTGTGTGGTTGTTGTTGCTGTTATATACAAACAAACGAGTAGTGGCAAAAAAGAAGAAAGGAGGTCACCAAGAGCGACTGCCCCATACCACCCAACGAGGCCACAAGACATCAACAAAGAGTATATATAGATGCCATAAGGACCAGATCAGATCAGCCAGTCTATCCGTTCCGAAGAAGAGGTATAAACATCCCCGAAAATCAGGAGGAAAGGATTGGGTAAATCCGACAAAATCTGGTTGAAAATAGAGGAAAATGCGGATAAAAAACAACACAGCAACTAAATTCAAATGATATTTTGCCTCGGTATTTTGCCAAGCTTTACCAAATTTATTCTAAAGACAAAATGGGTTCCCCAGTCTGCTTTTATGCGTAAAAGATAATTTTTGAGGCGGGTGGAAGATGAAAGGGCGTACATATGTATACATACATATACATATATATAATATATATATAATATATATATACATACACACACACACACACACACACCATATATATATATATATATATATATATATATATAAAACGTTAGTCATGCCCACAGAATTCATGATATACTTCCAACTAAATCTCTTGGTTTAACGAGTAGTTTATTTTCATCTGACAATGACAAAAATTTGACACCATATCAGGATTTAGTGAGGACATTCTGTTCCTATTATTACACACAACTCTCCTCTCTTATATATATATATATATATATATATATATATATATATATATATATATATATAATGGAGTCGCCCATTGTGTCATGGTTACCGTCGCAGGAAATGGAAACAGTGAGACGATTTCAAATCGTGGACGAGGCTTTGCATTTCACATAGCATTATCAATATTAATCCAACTATTCTTCCTCCAGCTGCGTGTAATTGTAAGGAAGTCGGGACTTTAACCTTGGTTAAGCAACCAGTATAGGAGAAGGAATACTCTGAATTCAAACCCGTTAAACCCACTCGAGAAAATGGCCTTGTGTAACATCCTGCTCGTGCAGAAGGTTGGTATATATACATATATATATATATATATATATTCGATTTCTCTTCAGAACACCTGTACAAATTACAATTTCAAGTTTAAACTCTCTCTGTCTCTCATATATTTACCAAACCCATCCACACGAGCAGGATGTGACACAAGGTCAATTTCTTAAGCGGAGTTTAACAGGTTGGAATTCAGAGTTTTCCTTCTCCTAGACTAGTTACCTAGCTAAAGTTAAAGAGCCCAGTCTACCCTACTATTTACCCAAAGCAGGATGTGATACAAGGTCAGTTTCTTAAACTGAGTTTAACAAGTTGGAATTCAGAGTTTTACTTCTCCTAGACTGGTTACCTAGCCAAGGTCAAAGCGCCAGTCTGTCATACTATCTACCCAAAGCTGGAGGGAGAGAGAGAGTAGTTGGATTCATACCTTTCACAAGGGTATTAGCGCTATGAGAAATGTGAACAGCTTCATCTTGGATTTGAACTCGCGTCGACGAATTCATTTCCTACGATTCTAACCGTTACACCACGTACCTCCACCTCTCGTCTCTCTTCTGCGCCATGTATCTCCCGGACACACATGAGTGATCATTGTTTTCTATTGTTGCTTTTATCTGTCAATTGTGTCTTACCATGTTTGTTCTTGTGAGGGATAGTGCAGTGGGTTTTCTATTGCTTTCTCTACGCTGTTCTTATTAAGAAATCCTCTCTAGTTAACAAGCAGTTGATTCTAGGTGTTTATCCATCCTTTGAGAGGGTCCTTTGAGAGGGTCCTGTGTTTATTCTTGTAATTTACTAAACTTTCTTTAATCAGACATAGAGGCTTCATTTTGCTTACACACTATCTGCTGTATCTAAGTGGTCACCCACTTAAGTACAGCTTACGGCCAAGTCACACTGAAAGCACCGGGTCCCGCTAGGTCACAAAAGTTAAGCAGCAACGAGCCTGTTCAATACTTACATGGGTGACCATTTAAGCAACAACAGGTACTGTAAGCGAGCTGGTATCAAAATGACATTAAATGACCTGAAAACAACCAACCAGCCAACAACTTAAAATACTCAAAATAGTTATTTACTAACCGTAGCTTAAGTGCGGCACAAGGCCAGAAATATGGGGCACCCAGCAGAATCGAACTCACTAACAATGGTCTGCTAATCTAGCTTGCTAACCATTTACACTAATGAGGTACTTCGCTTAAAGTACAGAATAGTTATTTACTAAGTGTAGCTTAGGTGCGGCACAAGGCCAGAAATATGGGGCACCCAGTGAGAATCGAATTCACTAACAATGGTCTGCCAATCTAGCTTGCTAACCATTACACTACATGAGGCACCTCAGTCAAGTACATAATAAACTCGTCGCAGCTTAATCGTCTTGTCGGTGCGGATTAGAAGACAATGACTGTAGCCCCTACAGAGAGGTTAGCCCCCGCCCTCCTAATAAAATAAAGCAAGTGTGTCTTGGGTATGCAACTAAACTGCATCTTTTTCTCTGAATGTTTGAGATGAGGCTTGATGATTAGTGTTATCTGCGTTATTCGGACTATTGTCCTCATCTTCATTGTTATCAGTACAACGTTTCGGCCGATATACCCTCCAGCCTTCTTCAGGTATTTCTTCGGACTCGGGAACTTCTCGGAAACCTTCTTTTCGATTCGGGAACCGTCTCGGACTCTGAAACCTTTTCGAACTCGGGAACTTTCTTGTCGTAGTCGGGAGCCATCACGGAACTTTGAACCTAACCCTTTATTCAGTCCACGGGGTATCCTGTTCTCATTCCGCTAACCATAGCTGGGGTAGGAGCTGTGTTAATCATTTTTCTATGTAACTGTGTCAGGATTGAACCTGGAATCCAGAGATAACTGTCACTTAGAACTGTCTTAACCTAACTACCTTATCCACTAGGCGATGTGTCCAATTGGACAATTCAGTGTGAATTTTGGGAACTTACATTAGGTTTATTAGTTCCCAAAATTCACCTGAAGAAGGCCGAAACGTTGTACAGATAACAATGAAGATGAGGACAATAGTCCGAATAACGCAGATAATACTAAACTGCATCTGCTGGTGAGACTTCATTTCTGAAGATCTGAGTGTATAGTCACTCCTCCATTGTCATTAATGCCAAGCCATCTCTGATAGTATTTGTTAGGATTATTATTAGATAAAAATTATTCGTATTCGAATACTCGAAACTATATAATAACTGTGCAAATTATTTGTATTAAGAATATTTACTTGAAGCATGAGTCGTTTACTAAATATAATTAGTTACTTGAAATCCTATAATTGTGCCCAAAAGAATAGGAATCGTTAGTTAGAAATAATTACTTGGAACCATATAATTATTTGCATTATATAGAAATAATTGAAACAATACAAATGTGTGCAAATTATTGGTAATATGTAGAATGCTAACAGCCTCGTCCAGGACTTGAACTCGAATCGCCGTGTCTATTTCTCACAACTCTAACCTTTAGACCACGATCCTCCAAACAGGGAAACTTTGCTAGTTGTATTGGATAAGTATAAGATAAGGAATATATATAACTGTGTGCAAAATTCTTTAAAGATACAGCTACACAATAAATGTAAATACATATATTTACCAACCCCTCCACACGAGCAGGATGCGACACAAGGTCAATTTATTAAGCGGAGTTTAACAGGTTTGAATTCAGAGTTTTCCTTCTCCTAGACCTGTTACCTAACCAAGGTTAAAGAGCCTAGTCTGTCCTGCTATTTACCCATAGCTGGAAGGAGAGTAGGATTCATTCCTTTCCCAAGGGTATTAGCGCTAAGTGAAATGCAATTAGCACGTCCAGGATTTGAACTCGGGGCGACGAGTCCATTTCCCATGACTTTAACCATTACACCACGCGCTTCCTACTTAAATGTAAATATAAGTGTGCAATGAACGTGATTCTCCAACCTCTAAGTATATAATAACCCTAGATGAGTTGACATGCCATTAAAATTGGTCAATCTTATAATCGCAGTTGATGGTGTAGCGGGAAACGGGTGCTTTCAGCTTGATTTGGCAGGTATTATTTTTCTTTGTTCGCAAATTCGAACTCGGTTCGCCGATTTCACTTTCTGTGCAGATAACCGTTACCTTACTCTGCACCACCATAGAATCGTATCACGTCTTTTCAGTGCGGTTAGACTTAACAGGCCACCTACAGTCGGGTTTGGAACTCGACCGATTTTTCCTCAGTCAGCGTCTCTAATCAACGGGCTATCAGCACGACCCCTAGCGGAAGAGATTTTTTTTTACTGATTATTAGAAACATATGTACATCTTTAAAGGTTGCCGAAGAAAGCTCGATCCGTTTTTTTTCTTTAATGAGGGCCTTGAAATTTCAGCATAATCGGTAGCCGTCAGTGAAATTCCTCTCCAGAGAGCTCAACCTACCAGCGTGGGATATATATATATATATATATATATATATATATATATATATATTATATATATATAGATTAAAATCGAATGGTTTAAAATAAGGTTGTTTAAAATATACCCACTCGAGTTTCTCGCAATAGCGCGAATATTTTTTTTTTCCTACCATCGTTATATATTTTATCGTTGGTTGTACCTTTTTCAGGAGAACCTTCTAAAAAAGGCGTACTTAGAACACCGAAATCGTGGTAGAGAGAAAATATTTTTTCTACAACTATAAAACTCTATATTTTACGAAATATATTGAGCACTTTTTGGATTAATTACTAATGCCACAACAATGAAAACGTTGTGGCAACTTTTGACGATATATATATATAATGGGGTGGATGTTCGGAAAATTTATTGGTTGTATTGGATAAGTATAAGATAAGGAATAATAACCAAAATTTAAAGTGATGAATATTGTGTTATTTATTAATTCTATTATTTCACGTAGACCTCTATCTCTTTTCAAAGAATTCTTTTAGTTTTAAAAGCAAAAGGTTTTAAAAATAACACTTTGAATTTCTGTTATTATTCCTTATCTTATGCTTTTCCATGCTTCCAGTAGAACAAAAAGTTTTCCCAACATCCATATCCATATATATATATATATATATATATATATATATATATATATATAAACTGTCGCGGAGGTATACCCCTCCAGTGCTGCAAGTGTCAAGCAGTACAGCTGCTGTAGGGCGGACAAGATGAACAGTTATATGATAACTAATAAACAACAGTAGATTCAAGTATCTATTCTTCTTGAATATAATTTTCATGTTGAGGTTTCTAATAATCATGTTTAACATTAATCTACCACATAAATCAACTACATTTCTTTCGGTCTGTGTAAGTAAGTCGTCGGGGTGGCCTAAAGTCGGTATCAGCCAATCAGCGAGGGAGTCTATCCTCTTTTCAATAGCGCTAGACGAAGGAGATTGTTTTCTAGCATCTGAGGTGGAGCGCCACACCTACCATCAGCTCCTTACTTTTATCCCTGTACTACTCATATGCTGAGTTGGCGAGGGCCGGTATCGAACCAGGAACCTTGTGGCTTCTAACCGAACGCTCTACCGACTGAACTAACCCGGCCCCTTTCGATCATGATGAAACTTTACACACGTGTTAAACTAATATTCAGGAACACGATTATTGCAAACACATTTTGTGAAATAACACCACTTTCTTTTCTTCTTTAATTTAATAAAAAAATCAACATTCGAGTTTTTATATTTGAAAAATTTAAGCGTAATCTACTAAATAAATGCCCTTTTCTATCTATCTAGACTGTAATTAAACAGTAATTGCTGTTTATATTCGGGTGGGGTTGGGGCTAACATTATCAGTTTGGTTCCAGGGGGGGGGGCTTCCACCAGGCAGTATCTACCCCTTCACCTAAAATTGGTAAGGGCTGGGTTTATTGACCGGTGCCTAGGACGTCACTCAAGGGGGATGCTTACGGAATCCAAGCATTTTTGAAACTACCCTGCGGCAGGTTTGCTTCCTGTGTGGTAACCCGAAATTAAAACAACCTTGTCTCATTTTTGGATGGGAAGCCAAATAGTCACCCATCTCTGAACAGACTCATCACTGTGTGACTTAACCGTAAGTCAAATGACTACTGTAGTCTACGGAGTGGCATATTGTCGGTATCAGCCAAACAGCGAGGGAATCTAGCGCTAGAGACCAGAGAGATTGTTTTGCATAAGGAAGTACCACAACTACCATCAGCTCCCAGTGTTTTACCGCACAGATCAGATTACCAAAATTGTGCTACTCTTGCGCTGAGTTTACGGGTACCGGTATCGAACCCGGAACCTCCCCGTTCACAATGTAAACCCCAATTTTGTTGTACATATGAGCTAAAACGGTCCCTATTATAGACGGCGATAAACAATAATTTTAAAAAAAAAAAAAGAAAAGAAATAAAAAAATCCAAAAACCCTACCTTAAAAGCCCCCAAAACAACTTTTTTTACATTCGACAGCATTGCTTTTTATATTTTGATGAGAATTTAAAAAAAAAAACTCAACTGTTTTTTTGTGACCTTCGATCTAATGGAAAATCGGGTGGGAAAATAGGTTTGGCATTAACGTTGTTACAATTTCATTGGTCGAATTTCCTGTGGACGGCTTTTCAAAAACGGATTATGGGGAGTTAATATCGTCGATTAGGACAAGAAACGATTAGCCAGAAGTCAGACAAGAATTTCAGAATAACAAGAGCTGACGATAAAAAAATTAGGAGATCACTTTATAATGTGTGCGCAGTTTGTATAGGAAAATGACACTGACATACACAAAAATACTTTAAAATAGTTTTATTTGAGCTGCCAAATTTAGTTTGGATCAAACTTAGGTTCACATACACACAGGGATACAGTCAGCGCATTATAATCCCCACCAACAGAGTAAGCGTTCATTTTTTGTTTTTCGAAATGATAACTTTTGTATGAGATGATAACAATATCAACTCATTTTTTCTCTCTCTCTCTCTCTATATATATATATATATATATAATATATATATATTTACCAACCCCTCCACACGAGCAGGATGTGACACAAGGTCAATTTCTTAAGCAGGGTTCAACAGGTTTGAATTCAGAGTTTTCGTTCTCCTAGACCAGTTGCCTAACCAAGGTTAAAGAGCCCAGTCTGCCCTACTATATGAGGGAGAGTAGGATTCATACCTTTCCAGAGGGTATTAGCGCTAAGTAAAATCCAATGACCTAGTCCAGGATTTGAACTTGGGGAAACGAGTCCATTTCCCATGACTTTAACCATTACACCACGCGCTTCCATCTGTAGATATGTATTTATCGATTTATTATTTTTTCATATGCAGGATCAGGATGCGACACAAGGACAATGTTCAACCGGTTCTTAACGGGTTGGAATTAGAGTTTTTCTTCTCCTAGACTGTACCACAGTTAAAGAGACCAATCTGTCTGGCTATTTATCCATATTTGGGTGCAAGACTTTCCTAGTTGCCGTGTGAAATACAAAAAAAAAAAGAATTATATCTCATGCTATGTACATGCGCTTGACTAGCCACTTTTTACAATTCTACCGACTGAAGATTGTGTTATACACATGAAACTTGAGTAACGGTAATATATTATACATAATTTTATATTCTAGGTTTAAACCTGCTCTGCTATTATAGCATTGAGCACTCGTTCTATGTAAACACTTTTGTTATTTGCTGTCCTTCCTTATATATATATATATATATATATATATATATATATAAATAAAATAAGAAAGTGTTTTATATATATTTATATGTGTGTGTTAAAAAGTCATCTACAGACACGTGTTGCGGTGTTTCACGCCTCCTCAGTGTGGTTAGACACAACAACTATCCCTGGCCAGAAGCGAACTCCGACTGACTACTTGCCAACCTGATTTCTTAACCACTCGGCCACTTTGACAGCTGCTGTAATGGGGGGCTGATATTTAAACTATTTAATACATAGGTTTGTTTGTATATTTAACGATCACAGAGAGATCTAGTTTGCGAGCAAACAATCATTGCTTATATGCTTGGTAGTGAAAGTTAATTTAAATCACCCCTTAGAGAGCTCTACCGAATTTACGGGATCATATATTAATAAGAAGTTTGGTATGCACGTGTTGACGTATAAGTCCAAAACAGGAGTTCAATCTGATTCGAAATCTTGCATACACGTTAATATCCTCCTAACTAAGAAACACGCCAAATTTGGTTATTGATTTTTACTGATTAGGGGATATAATTAATTAATTAAACAAAAATCAAATGATTTGCGATAATCGTGGCATAGCTGCTACTGCTAATATAAAAAAAATTCCGCTGGCTGCTGCCTGTATCAACATAAAATGGCGCCGCTGCTGGTAATTTGAAGTTGACAAATTTGTGCCCAAATAGTTTCAGCACAGAATTTCTCGCGTGTCACCGGTCTTATCTTAGACATATTTATTTGGTTAGAAAGAAAGTAAAATAATCTTTCTAAATATGTAATTTGTATATGGTTTTAACGATTGAATTATTTTTTTACAGCGAGTTAAAAAAATATATATATATATATATATATATATATATATATATATATAATATAATTATGAATACTATATTACAGATGCTTATGTTTCTCTTGTCTGACAATTGTATTACACACATTATTATACACTTATTTGCTGTCCTTCATTATATATCAACCCTTCCGCACGAGCAGGATGTGACACAAGGTCAATTTCTATAGTGCAGTTTTACAGGTTGAGATTCCTTCTTCTAGACTGTTTTCCATACCAAGATCAAAGAGCCCAATCTGACCATATTTACCTCTTTATTTACTCATAGCTGGAAGGAGAATAATTGGATTCATACCTTTCACTAGGATATTAGCACTATGTGAAATGCAAACAGCATTTTCGGGTCAGTGTGGCCATTGCACACGAACGCCTTTTTTTATTATATATATATGTATATATAAGTTGAAATTGTCGATTCTCGTTTCTCGCTTTTCGAAGTGTTTTCCTCTAATCCCTGGCATTGTTGGGTCACCTTGCCAGCAGTTTATACAAATATGCTCTCAGTGAAAGTTCTATATTATCAGTTTCCGAAATGGCTAATCACGTGCACCGATCCTTTTGTTGAGAATACATAGTTGTAGATGGTGTGCAGACAACAAGGAGAAAAAGAAAGAGTGCGTAAATAATAACGGAACTCCAGAGAAGAAATGAGAACAGAGTAATGTAAATAAGACAGTCAGCGTTCTGCTATAATAATAATAATAATAATAATAATAATAATAATAATATAATAATAATAATAATAATCTGTGGAAAAGCCATAATGTATGTTGGACGGGATAAATAAACAGATCGAAAAAGGTAAATAAAATACGCATCTCTATCAGGCGCACATACTGGCAGGATATTATGTAATAATAGGATATTTAGACCTCGGGGATAGAGTGGGGGGTTGGGGAGAAATGAAACTGGGTAGAAAATAAGGTTGGTTGGAAAGGGGTTGGCTAGTGTCAGAAAAAGAAAAAGAAAAAAGAGAAAAGAAAAGAAGAAAAAAAATGAAAGGACTGGAGGAAGAAAACAAAAGGTGGGAAAATTTATGGTATGAGCAAACTTGTTTTGCATTAAGGAGAAAAGTAGTTAACAAAAGGGAACGAAAGAAAGAGAAAGGACATTGTGGAGGTACACCCCACATAGAAGCGGGGAGAGAGAGAGAGAGAGAGAGAGAGAGAGAGAGAGAGAGAGAGAGAGGGGGGGGGGAGAGCATAAGAAAAAGATAGAGATTTGAACAAAGGGAACGAATGAAATAAGAATAACATGATGGAGGTCCACACAAAAAGAAGAGAGAGAGAGAGAGAGAGAGAGAGAGAGAGAGAGAGTGGAGTGATGGAGAGAAGGAGAGAGAGAAAACGCAAAGCAAAAATAGAGAAAAAACAGAAAGCAGTGTGTGTGGGTGGGTGGGGGTGAGAGAGAGAGATAGACAGACAGACAGACATACAGAAAATAATAAGGAATAACATGATGAAGGTGCACCACAAAGAAAAGAGAAATATTTAGAGGGAGAAAGAGAAAGCTAGAAAACACATAGATCTGAGAGAGAGAGAGAGAGAGAGAGAGACAGACAGACAGACAGACAGGCAGATAGAGGAGAAAAGAAAGAGAAAGCATGAAGAGCGTAAGAAAGAAAAATACATAGAGAAAAAAAAGAGCAAAAGAAAGAAAGAACAATAAAAAGACAAAAAGAGAATGAACAGAAAAAAAGAAAAAGAAAAAGAATAGAACAAAAGAAAGACGGGCTAGGCAAGCTTTTGTAATTCGAAACCTGTCGTATGAACTGAACTTATCAATTATATTTTCTTTATGCTGTCACCAGGGGCGGGTAACTGCTTTCCGACTGACTGACAGCAGGCACAAGTCAATATTGCTCACCTACAGTCAACTACTTTCTTTCTGTCTCTCTCTATCCGTCGACACGACAATAGCTCTTTCTCTCCTCTCTGCTTTCTCCACGACTTATTCATAGCAAGGCAGTAGACACCTGCAGGCCGTTTGGGCAGAGAGAGAGAGAGAGAGAGAGAGAGAGAGAGAGAGAGAGAGAGAGAGAGAGAGAGAGAGAGAGAGAGAGAGAGAGAGAGAGTAGGTGAGTGGGAGAGATGATTGCACTTCATTCTTTCATCCTCTCCTCTCTCGCTTTCCCTGGCACGGGTTTTCTCATTTTTCCTGTTGAGGTACACAAAAGTTTCTTTCAAAACAAAGACGAACTCATTTACCTGCGCATGCGCACACAGTTGCGAATTGTCTGTTACGATCTTGTTGGCCTGGTGTCAGTTATAAGCCTGATGTTGAAAGTATATTCACATGAAGTCGTATATTTGCATACAGTTATAAAAGTGCAGACACTAGAAAACTGGCTGCCGTGTAAGCCTCTAATCGCCAAGATACATAGTTTTGTTTTCATGCAATTGAATACAATAGGAAAATTAAGGAGGTACATTTTTAAAGTGCTCGTAGAAGCTTCAGCAAGCAGAGTTAAAAAAACAGGCCGTGACTATTCATGTTACTGTAAGGTGCAGATCCCCCTTCTTGAGCCCTCTATCTATATATTAAATAGCTTACGACCTAGCCCTGGTTGGCAATCAGTCTAGGGGAATGAAAGCTTATCGGAAAACCGATAGTAGAATTACCTTCCCCTGTCGCTAGGGGGTGAACATATGTTGGCGGCAAAACCAAACCCCAACACTTATCGGACGAGAAACGACCTAGACGGACGCGTCTCAACAGCACTCTACAACGACGGCGAGTAGAAATCCTTTCTAGAGCTAATTCACCAACGAACTGTTAATTTCACCTCTCAAGATAAGTCTAGTAGCAAAGCCATCAAATTTGCAGCAATTTGTGTACCTTTATAATACATGGGTTTTAATTCCATTGTGTTGTTTGTCTTCTTTCATCCGAAATAATTGCCGACCACCGGGAGAATAAGAGCTCCCTAAGAACCACGTAATTCCTCTTAAGCTATGAATTCAAAACTTGTCTATCTTACCGTCATACCCACTCATGCGAAAGACTCTGAAAGTATGTATTTGTCCAAACTATTCGCCACGGGAAAAATACGCCAGAAATTCAATTTTTAAGTGGAGTACAGCTGGTTTAAATTCAGAACTTTTTTTTCCTAGACCAATTGTCTTACCAAAGCTAGAGATCTCAATCTCTCCCATTACTTATCGAGGGAAAAACGAGGCCGGAGTAGTGGTGAAGATGCTGAACTGTGACATTGTAGTAAGTTTGAACTCAAGCCGTACTATTAGGTTCACCTTCGGTTTATATTATTATAAGAAATTATGAGAAAAATATGATCCGCCTCATCTCCCAGTTAGTTTAAATAGTAATACTACTGTACTGCTACTGTTACGTAGTGGGTCTTGTCAACGTGCTTCCAAATTCACAGCACTTAAAAAGGTATTTGTTACGCGGCGGTCGTCTTGTCGATAAAAAAGATACAACGCGTGAGATATATCGTCACAAGGGCTTAGCTTTTATTTTCGGGCTCGTCTCGTGGGTTGTTTCGGAGAGGAGGAAAGGCAGAGAGAGAGAGAGAGAGAGAGAGAGAGAGAGAGAGAGAGAGAGAGGGGGAGGGGACACTGTTAAATTACTGTAATCCCACACTAGGGACCAGAGGCCCGTCCGTACTCTACGCCCCCGGAAAGCAAAAAGCGATCTTGTTGTTCGTCGTTCCTCGTCACCACGTGACTTCCGGTTCCGGTCAACACCCGAAACTTCCGGTTGACTTTCAATTCTCCATTCGGGGGTCATGCCACGGTCAAATTCCCGACAAACCGTTTTGTGTCCATCACTACTTTTTTTTTAACCTTTACTTTCTCTTATTTCTTCTTCCTCTCTTTCTATTGCCGTCCGCCGAAAACTTCGGACCTTCATAATCCGTTACACTACAATGGTGGATTTGGCATTAAATAACTCATGAAGGTTAATATGCCATTAAACAAAGAAACCAAACTAAATCCTATAGATAGCATACAGTCTAACCCTGGTTGGCAATCAATATAGGAGAATAAAACCTATAAAGACATAGTCAATTTTTAAGCGGAGTACAGCATGTTTGAATTCGGAGTTTTCCTTTTCCTATACCGGTTGCCCTACCAATGCTAGAGAGAGCCGAGTCTCTTCTGCTAATTCCGATAGTTGGGGCGAAAAAGAACATTATGATATTACCAAGTAGGTTATTCTATTTCATGTCTGTAGTTTAATGTCCTCTTTTTGTTTATCCTCACATCATCATCATCATCATCATCATCATCATCAGGTCGTGTTAACTGCATGGATTCCCATAACTCTCTCTTTCTCCCTACCCAACCCTATCGGTCATCACTCCTGGCAGGTCTTCTGCACACCATCCAGTATCCTTACAGGCTGATCGGAGTATTTATACTGATCGCCTACACTGGTGTGTCCATGTGTAGGTGTCCACAGGAAAGATCACTTATGAGTTCGTCCTTTCTTCTCCAACAGTATTTAGCATGTCTTATTTGTCTTACTTGGATGGTCTGTGTGATAGGAGGCAAGTGGCCGTAAAGCCGTTCCCTTGTAAGGTGCTGTTCCCAGCATTTGTTTTAAGAAAGCACGCAGCGTCATTGTGTAGCTCGTCTCGTCGATCGATTACTACTAAATAGTGAGTTCGATCCTCGTTCGGTGCTCCATACTTGTGACCTTGTGTCAAATTCTATCCTAGGTGAATGGGTTGGGTAAATATCTACCATACAATCAAGGTTGGTTGTTGTTTTGTTTTACGGTATATAAACCCTTTTCGGGTAATTTAATGACGAATAAGGCTGGTTTAGCTCAGTCGGTATAGTGTTCGGCTAGGAATCACAAGGTTCCTGGCCCTCGTCAACTCAGCGTATAAGTAGCACAGGAATTTGTGCGGTAAAGTGAGGAGCTGATGGTAGGTGCGACGCTCCACCTCAGATACTAAAATAATCTTCTTGTTCTAGCGCTAGTGAAAAGGGGATATACTCCCTCATTGTCTGGCCGATACCGACATTAGGCCGCCCCGACGACTTTACTTTCAGTTTTATCAAATGATTATTAATTTTACTTAAATGATCACCCAAAATAAGTATTGAACAGACTCATCGCTGCTTAACTTCCGAGATCTAGCGAGAAGTGGTGCTTTCAGCGTAACTTGACAGTTAGATGGTTAGAGTCGTAGGAAATGGACTCGTCGACCCGAGTTCAATTCCTGGACAAAGCTGTTTGCATTTCACATGGCGCTAATACTCTTGGGAAAGGTAGGAATCAAATCCTCCTTCTAGCTATGGGTAAATAGCAGGTCAGACTAGTTTCTTTTACCTTGGCTAGGTAACCAGTCTAGGAGAAGGAAAACTCTGAATACAAAGACGGGGAAAGACGATAAGAGTTGAACCAGAATCATGGCAGGGAGTTCTAGCAGGATCCTGGATTTGCTGTTTGTCTTCCATACAGACTTTTCCATGGTTGTGCCCTGGAGAGGTAGGAAGATTTTCCTAGGCGCAGACCCTTGACTTTGAGGGACTTACAGTCATCAAAGAATGGATATTGATTTCTTCTTTGAAAGATTTATTTGGTTAAATGTCATTTAATATCAAACTTCGAAGATAATACTTTTTTTCTTTCTTAAATATAATTTTTATGTGTTGTACTTGATGATTTAACGTTTTAAGGGAATTTTTAAAAACTTATTTTTTAAAATAAATATTTGCAGTCCTTAATTTATGACACATTACTTAACCTTTAATGAAGAGATTTTTGCAACGGTCACCGAAGGAGGGGGATACGTATAAAACCGTTTTATGTTCTTGTTGATACCATTTATCGCTGACATTTTGTTCCATCGCAAAAGCAAGGCGTCATTGTAAGTATTCATTGGCCTTCTTTTATTGTGTTGTTAAACTTCTTTCATAAGAGTTTAAAAAAAAAAAAACAAACACACAAAAACAAAAAAACAAAACACAAAAACAAAACAAGGTTTGAAACGCCACCTTTAAATTCAAAATATCAAACAAGAAACAAATATATACATATAATGTATGATGCGGGGTCTAATGGTTAGAGTCGTGGGAAATGGACTTGTCGACCCAGTTCAATTCCTGGACAAAGCTGTTTGCATTTCACATGGCGCCAATACTCTTGAGAAAGGTATGAATCCAATTCTCCTTCTAGCTATGGGTAAATATCAGGGCAGACTGGCTCTTTTACCTTGGCTAGGTAACCAGTCTAGGAGAAGGAAAACTCTGAATTAAAACCTGTTAAACTCCGCTTAAGAAATTGACCTGTGTTGCATCCTGCTCGTGCGGATGGGTTGGTAAATATACATAATGTATGATAATCTTCTCGGAAAATAAAATTAGCGACCTGAGTTCAAATTCATGACGAGGCTGTTTACATTTCACTTAGGGGCTGATGCCCCTGCGAAAGTCATAGATCTATCTCTTCCTCCTTAACATATGAGTAAATCGTTTGGTTGTTTTGTTTTATGATATATCAACCCTTTTCAGGTTATTTAATGCTGAATAAGACTCCAAAGGCTTGGAATGGTGACTTGAAGAATCGAGGCTATCCAAAGGACAGCACTGCTAAAATCAGCTAGAATAATTAGAAGAGTCCTGGATACCAAGGGCTGGTTGTTTTAAACACTTTTCTCATATTTCCGTCTGATGATTGTGCACAGCACATGAAACTTCAGCAAACGATTACTAGTGGCTATAATTATATTATTTTCTTATATCTTCTGCCGGGTCTACGGTAACGGCATCGAGCACTTCTTTATAAAAAAAAACTTTTATTATCACACACACACACACACACACACAATATATATATATATATATAATATATATATATATATATATATATATATATTGGTACTTATATATATATATATATATATATATATATATATATATATATATATATATATTAGTACTTTTTAGCACACTTTGTATTCTGAAAAAGAAAAAAAAATGGAACGGTATTTTTTTTCAAGATACAAGGTGTGTCAAAAAGTACAAAAAATCTCGATACTTTTTTGACACACCTTGTATATGTATATATATATGTTGAAGTGAGAATGACTCAACAAAAAAGAAAAAAGGAAAAACCGAGCCAGTCACAATTTTGACACTCGGAAAAAAATGGAAACCGAATGAGTCGGAATAATAAAGAATAAAGTGCTCAATACATAGGTAGAGCCGATTTAAAAAACCGATACAGTAGCAGAATTTGACTGTTCAGGTTTCTCCAATAAGGATCTTCAGATAAACGCTGACTGAATATGATTTGTAACGCCCCCCCCATATATATATATATATATATATATATATATATAGTAAGTAAGTAAAGTCGATGGGGCGGCCTAAAGTCGGTATCAGCCAGTCAGCGAGGGAGTCTATCCCCTTTTCAATAGCGCTAGACCAAGGAGATTGTTTTAGCATCTGAGGTGGAGCACCACACCTACCATCAGCTCCTTACTTTACCGCACAGATCCCTGTACTACTCATACTCTGAGCTGGCGGGGACCGGTATCGAACTAGGAACCTTGTGGTTTCTAGCTGAACGCTCTACCAACTGAGCTAACCCGGTCACCCACAGACACCGTGTTTCGACGTATCAAGTCTCCTCAGTATGGTTAGGCTTAGCCGGCTACCTGCGGTCGGGATAGAAACCCGATTTTCACCAGTTAGGAGTCCTAGCCATTGGGTCATCAGCCACCTGCAGGCTAGGCGTAACATTTTAACTGATAAATACATACATAAGTATATTGTGGGTGTATATAACCCAGCTAAAACAATGTATTATATCGAGATTTTTAGTGCAATACATTTAAAATGCTTTAAGTAAGAGAATAAAGCAATTTCCATTCAAATTTGCAACAAAATAATTATTTTGGAGAATCTTTATCAAGGTCATTATAAATTCTCTATGCAACGGAGATAATTTTTATGAAGGTCATTATAAATTCTCTATACAACGGAGATAATTTTTATGAAGGTCATTATAAATTCTCTATACAACGGAGATAATTTTTATGAAGGTCATTATAAATTCTCTATACAACGGAGAGATAACTATTAAATGTTTTTTTTTTCTAAATAGAAGCGTGGTTATCATAATGGACAAGAGTTTCAACGGGAACCCAACGCGTTCACGGATGGTCTAGTCCCATCTTCCCTATTTCTCTCCAGTATGAGTTAATCATAGGTGTGCGCACAGAACTGCTGTGAATAGAGTGAATGCAAAGGCAGATATGAGATATATTCAGCTGTCTACTATTAAACCAGACGTCAAAGGGATTTGTAAATAAATAAGAAATATATAAATAAATAGGTAAAAAAAAAATTAATGAAAGATATAAAAAAAAAGAAAAAAGAAATGAAGCGGTGTCATTCATTCCATTGAGATTTTTTTCTTTCATTTCCCTTCCCTTTGAGAATGTATATATATATATATATATATATATATATATATATATATATTTCAAAATAAATGCATTTTCTGAGAACGTGATCGCTTATTTTTGCTATCAACGCCGAAACTCTTTGGGGGTCCTCACACATTTTAGTAAAACATTAAGTGATCCGTGGGGACATAAGTTATAGAATCACCGAGCTAGACTAAACTAGAGTTAGCAACAGAAATACCCCCCGTCTCTCTCTCTCTCTCTCTCTCTCTCCCTGTCTCTCTCTCTCTCACTCTCTCTCAGTAAATCACTCACTCTTTCTCTCTCTCTCTCTTCTTCTCTTTCTCTCTCTCTCTCTCTTCTCTCTCTCTCTCTCTCTATATATATATATATATATATATATATATATATTATAGGGCTGGGTTAGCTCAATCGGTAGAGCGTTTAGCTAGAAACCACAAGGTTCCTAGTTCGATCCTGGTCCTCGCCAACTCAGCGTATGGATAGCACAGGGATCTGTGCGGTAAAGTAAGCAGCTGATGGTAGGTGTGGCGCTCCACCTCAGGCGCTAAAATAATCTCCTTGGTCTAGCGCTAGTAAAAAGGGGATAGACTCCCTCGCTGCATGGCTGATACCGACATTAGGCCGCCTCGACGACTTTACTTTATATATATATATATTGATATCTGACAGTTTCTCACCAATGCTATTTTCAAACCATGTTGTATTTAGGCAACCGTTGATCTTAGTGATATATATATATATATATATATATATATATATATATATATAAATAAGAGAAATAATCTGTATGTCTATATGTATGTTTGCAGCCACCAATAAATAATAATAATAATAATAATAATAATAATAATAATAATAATAATAAAAATAATAATAATAATAATAATTCTCTGGGACTTCGAGATAAAAACTGATCACTCTATCCCAGCCAGGAGACCAGACCTAGTGTTGATTAACAAAAAAAATAAAAAATAAAAAAAAGAGAACGTGCCAACTGGTGGATTTTGCTGCGATGTTAATACAAGGTGAAGTTGTAGGAAAATGAAAAGATGGATAAGTACCTGGAACTTGCCAGAGAATTGAAAAAGCTGTGGAACATGAGAGTCAAAGTAGTTGGTGCATTTGGAAAGGTCACAATAAACTTGGAAAAAAGACTGGAGGATCTAGAAATCAGAGGAAGAATTGAGACCATCCAGACAACTGCACTGCTGCAATCGGCTAGAATACTCAGAAGAGTCCTGGAGACCTGAGGAGACTTGTTGTCACTCAGACTCCAGTGAAATACCACCTAACGCTGATGTGAAAAACTCAAAAGGAGTGAAAATAATAATTAGATACACATTTCTCAAGTGAAGACCACGGAGACTTGCTGTCTCTCAGACTTCAGTTTAAAAAAAAACACCTTTTAGAATTGGTGTGGAAAAACTCGCAAGGAGTATAACGTTGATATAATAAACATTAACAATATCTTCGATCGAAAAACGTCTGCAGAAAAAAAAAAGTCTTCCCCAATTTATCAACTTGGAATTTTATAAACATTTTTTTTCTGAATTTATGATGTGTAATCTTTATTGATAATTAAAAAGAGTTTGTCTGTCGTCCATAGACAGTCAAATGGTTTGAAGTTGCGCTACGAAATACATATTCATTGGACTCATGGGTAGTGTTTAAAGTAATAAAAAAAAAAGCTTGTTTTTCATGAAAGTAGAGAACCACATCTCCACACTCGACGGTAAGCCTCTAAAGCCACGAGCCGGTTGCGACACAAGGTCAATATTTAAGCGGAGTTTAACAAGTTTGAATTCAGAGTTTTCCTTCTCTTAGACAAGTTACCGTACCAATGTTAAATATCCCAAGCTGCTCTACTAATTAACCATAGCTTGAAGGAGAAAAATTGGATTCATACCTTTCCCAATGTATTAGCCCTATGTGAAATGCAGACAGCTTCATCCAGGATTTGAACTCTGTTCGCCGTGTCCATTTCCTATGACAATAACCATTACACGACAAACACCTCCTGAGTGAACATTACATAGGATTTAATACGACTAATCGTTCAGAATATTATTTCCAAACTTCAAAAGGCCCCCCCCGCCCCCCAAAAAACACCCCTCACCCGAATTATTTAAAATAATTATTCAGATTTGATTAGACATTATTAATTAAGTTAATAGGCAGTTCTCCAAGCTGGGGATGAAAAAATAATTGCATAAAGAGAAAGATGCGACGTGGTTTTTGTTCAGTCAAAGGCGGGAAGATTAATTCTTTTATGAATCGTAGTCCAACCTCGACGAGAGAGGAGGAGAAGGAGGGTGGTCTTGCTTCAATTCCTCCAAATATACGTCTGTTCCCTTTGGCGCCTAAAACACTCAACTCTTTGCTTTCGTTTAAATCTCTCTTTTGATTCGCACGTGACAGTCCCCAAAAGACATTCGTAGTTTCCCTACGCAGCTGACGATTTAAACTTTGACCCCACTGTCTGTCAGTCACTGCTACCGAAATGTTCGCCACATTTGGTGAGGAAACCCATTACATAAAAGAGGAAGGGTATGTCGGTGTTTATCAAAACCTGTTCGCCACGGGTAGGATGGGACCCAAGGTTTTGATGTATGCGGTATCCAGCGAGGATCGAAGTCGCTATTCAGTATTAATTGATCTGCGGGAATAGCTTGCTAATATATTACACCACGACGGGGCGCCCATTGAACAGTGGTTGTAGGCATTTACCCAATCTGTTCACTAAGGGTAGAATTTGACACAATGTCGCAAGTATGGGGCATCCAGTGAGAGTCGAACTCTCTATTCACTTTTAATGGATCTGCGAGACGGGCTTGCTAACACATTACACCACAATGGGACTCCCCTTGGACAGTGGATGTAGCTATTTACCCAACCCGTTCACTATGTTGGATATGGCACAAGGTCATAAGTATGAGGCATTCATCGAGGGCAAACTCGCTATTCAGTACTAATTCATTTGTGAGACTAGCTTGCTAACCATTACACCATAATGGGACGCCTTTAGAGGAAAGACATACGCGTGCCGTGCCGTGCCTACCTGCCACGCACTGCCGCGTCCTAACCCTAACCCTAACGCTTGCCGTGCCGTACTGTGCCGTGCCGTGCCTACCTACAGCGTCCTAAGCCTAAGCCTAAGCCGTGCTGAATAAGTTTTTTGAAGGGGATGGGTTATCACGTGACCAACGGACGTGTGACATGAACACCTACACCTACAATTCAAGGGAAGATAATCATGTTTGTCTTCATACATATCTAAGGCGGTGTGACGCCTTGAAATACGTTCTGTCAACTCTTGCGATGAATCTGGTGTCAAGCCCCAATGGTCCTTACAATTTCAAACATCAACAGCTGATGGTTGATGGGGTGAATACGGCTGATAGATGATGAAACGAATGTATCCTGCGATTAACAGTCGCAGAATAAATTTTGAGAACTTTAATAAAGTTGATTTTTTGCTGAAATTCGAACTTTATACAATGTCTTCCCTTTAGCATTAGTTCTGTGATAATCCGAAAGACAGTCTGTCACCATGTGATGTCCATTGGCCATAGTATAAGCCTCAAGTAACTCTTCCATAGCAATCTTCTGCCTCGTTAACCCGAGGGTAGTTCACCAAACAGTAAAATTCTTGCTAAACAACAATCTTCCACCCTTAAACACGTGACCAGTCCAGCATAGCTGTATCTTGGAAATATTACCTTCAGGCATTGTGCTCCTTTGTTCGTTTTGTTTCTTTGTTTAATGGCATATAGACCTTCCTGGGTTATTTAATGTCAAATCCGTCCTTGTAGGAGAATAGTGGTGGTATCATTTAACCCATAGTTTTTTTTTTTGGGGGGGTTCATACCTTTCTAAATGATATTCTGAAAGTGAACGTAATAGCGCGACTGGAGATCGAACTTGCTTATTACAATGTCGTAGTCTAGCGTGTTATCCACCAAGCCCGAAGAATCCCCCTGTGCTCCTTTGTAGTCTTGGTAGCATTAGTATTAATAATCATGTACTTCCATTGTACTAAAATTGAACTCATTAACAAATAAAATCCTTATAAAAAACTCTATTTAAAAAAAATTGTGGTAATTGATAAAAACTATTTATTCTTTACTGCACCAAAGATTGCCATTCAAAATTTGGCTTGTTCGGCCACTCGCGCAGATGCAGTTAAATAAAATTTTTAAAAAAATTAAAAGGGACACTACGCTATCGCCTCTAGCAGACGGAAAGATGCCGACAATTTATTATTTCCAGAAAAAAATCCTTTCTATCAAGGACATGTTCCGTTTTTATTTGATACTTCAAAGGCATACGTGTAATCTTTTTATAGAAAATAGTACGTAGGTTGGCACCCAGTCTATGAAAAGGACTACTCTGAATTAAAAAAAGGATCTGAAATCATAAAGGCTCTGCGATATTGAAATATCTTTTTAACAGATTACTCTGTGTAATACAGATTATTGCAAGTAAGTTCGATTCGCACTGAGTACCCATACTTCTGGAACATTTCGGTAAAATACGCAATTATTTAAACCACGGATTGATTGATTTTAACGGCACGTCGACCCGTCTAGGGTTACATTAAGCCCATGGGTCAGTGAATTGCATTCATATTTACATTTTTGTATAGTTGCGTCCTAAGAAGATTTTTTTACACACGATCCATTCGAATACTAGGTATGCACAATTTACGGAGTTTTCGTATGTGCGTAAATTGTTAAAAATATTTCAAAACGTCAATAAAAAAGGAAAATAATGCTTTACTGTTTTATTTTATGTTTAATATAAAGACAATTCCATGTTTATGTTTTTAAAAAAATCCTGTCACATATAACGTACGTTCGTGCATTCTAAATAAATTTACAATAAATTCTAATCTTTGTTGACATAGTTATAGAATCTTGGCGCAAAAAAATAGTGTAACGTAAATTTCTATGGATAATCATACATGTTATTTTAGTCTAAAACAAAAATAAATTACAAATATTAGCATTTCGTTGATGCCTTAGTATTTAACTCTTAATATTAATGAAGAGAAAAAAAGAGTTGGGAAAATCAAAAGTAGAATGTTATAAATTATCTATAATAAAATTCTATCATAAATATTATAAAAAGTGATACTTTTTTTCTTCGATAAATTTCTGATAAAGTATATATCTAAGTTAGGAGAATGAAATACTAATTTACAAAATATTAATTTGGCCAATGTGCCATTATAGTTCCACGAATTTGAACTTATTTGAACTTATTAGCAGCAGCAGCTGCTGTCCAAACGTGAATAGAATATTATGTCCCTACAACCTCCCATAAAAACGACGACAATTTTTAATTCAAACATTATTTTCAATATTTTTTTTATAAAGACCGTTAAACAGAATCTAATTATTTTAGCTACATATTTTTAATACAATATTTTCTTTAATTAAATAAATACGCCTTTGCCTTCCAATGAACGGGAGTATTCATTTTACATTTTATAAATTTAAAAGAATCCCTAAAAAAAGTAGACAACTGGAATTTAAATATAAGATTCCTTAGAAAATAAGCTAACTATTTAGAAAAAAAAAAGGGATAAATATTTTTTCTTATTTACACGACTTAAGTTTAAAATTGTAAGACGTCCTACTACCAAACAACTCAGAGTATCGATTTTTTAACATATGTTTCGTCATTTAATCATCTTTTCAAAAATGTAAAATTCATTTTCTTCTACCAAAAAATTACGAAGAAATTTGTACAGGGGATCAATGCGCGAAACAAAAACTAACGAAAAAAATAATTCGCCTTTTCAATTTAGAGTAAACATTTATTTACAATAAAAGTTCTTTTCTTATTACTTCATATACGGAAAGTTTTATTAAAATCGGATGGTTTTTAGAAGAATTTCCTGTGGTCTCCCTTATCAGCAGTTTCCGTAAATTGAGCATACCTATCGAATACGAATGATTTTTTAAAACGGACCTATTTGACACATACATTTGAATTTAAACAGGTACAATAACTCAGAGTAGACGTGGGAGTAATCACAATGAAGGACTAATGACATTTTCCAGATCTCTTAAACTGGAGTCTCACCATCAGATACAGATTTGAGTCATAACTAGGATACTCATTTTAATTTGGAGGGATACCCTTTCTAAGGGAGACATTCAGCCTATTCTCAGTCCTGCCACAAGCTGATTACACCACATACGTCTTGACACTTTATGATTATTTCATAGCCATAGTCTGGCACAAGGACACAAACATAGCGCACCCGCTGAAGACTGAACTTACTTTTTTAGCGAACCGAAATCGGTCCATAGTACGAGTTTGACTTACAAGGAAACTGGGGGTCTTTTAAAATGAAACAACATGTGGAGTTTGTTAGTAAGTAAAAAATTACGAGGTGGTATTTTGTCAGTATCACCCGAACAACGATGGAGTCTATCCGCTTTTCGCTAGCTCTGGGAGTTTGTTTTTTTTCTGAAGTGGAATGCCACTCATACCATCAGCATTTCAGAAACGTTACCACACAAATCAGATACCACAAGTATGCTACCCATGCACTGAGTTGGTGGACTAGTATCGAACCTGGAACCTTGCGATTACCTAGGTGGATGCTCTACCGACTGAGCTAAACTGGTTCCTCAGTCGATGTAACTTTTATATAAAAGTAAGTAAAGTCGGCGGGGTGGTCTAAAGTCGGTATCAGCCAGACAGCGAGGGAGTATATCCTCTTTTCACTTGGGCTAGACCAAGGAGATTGTTTTGGCGCCTAAGATGGAGCACCAAACCTACCATCAGCTCCTCACTTTACCGAACAGATCTTGTGCTGCTCATTCGCTGAGTTGGGGTGGGCCGATATCGAACCCGGAACCTTGTGGTTCCTAGGCGTGCGCTCTAAACCGGCCCTAATTTTTGCGCCTTGGAGACAAGACGAAATATCAGTACTGATGTGGAGCGCCACACCTACCATAAGCTCCTCACTTTACCGCACAGATCCCTGTTCTTGACGAGGGCCGGTATTGAACCTGGAATATTGTGGTTCCTAAGCGTACGCTCTACCGACTGAGCTAAACTGGTCTTAATTTTCGCGCCACAGAGACAAGACGAAATATCAGTACTGATGTGGAGCGCCACACCTACCATAAGCTCCTCACTAACCGCTCAGATCTTGTGATGCTCATTCGCTGAGTTAACGAGGGCTGGTATCGAACCCGGAACCTTGTGGTTCCTAGGCGTACGCTCTACCGACTGAGCTAAACTGGTCCTAATTTTCGCGCCACAGAGACAAGACGAAATATCAGTACAAGGGAAATATTGATAAACAAGACTGATCACTCTGGAAAAGAGACTGATTGGTTTAAAAGGAAGAATAATCGATATTTTTCCTTTTTAGATTGGCCTTGTCTGTTACACACTAAGTTTAATGAAGCATTTCTGTCTGGATTTCAAGACTACAAGTTCTGTCAAGATAGTAATGACATTGATTGAGTAAAATGTTTTGCTCAACTTAATTACACATCAACTTTATCTACATCAAAACAGTTCCTTTCGAAAGTTTGCACGCTGCAGTGAATTTTTCTTATCACCCCTCTTTCGCATGTAAAATGGACTATGCCTGCTCACAAGGCCGGCGCGTACTACCACCGTACCCCTCAGACTGGAGAAGGCACAAGCCTCTCCATAAGTAGTCTCATTCTTTTTTTTTTTTCTTTCATTATTTGCTTGGTAGAAACTTTTATAGTCAAGTCATGCTGAAAACATCGATTCCCGCTAGATTACCGATGTTAAGAAGCGATGAACCATTTCAATTCTGAGATGGGTGACCATTTAAGCTCACGGCAAATATTGTAAGCAACCTGCATATATTAAGAGCAATCTTACGTTTAATTTTATATATAAGCAATTCAAATAAAATGAAAATAGTAATTTGTTTTATAAGTTTTCTTATTTAGTTTTGTTTGCCTTTCTAATTTAATATAATATTTCATTAGATTAAAACTTAAATACTTGAGCGCAGAAGGCTCATATTTGTTCTAGTACAAATAATTCAAACTCAAATATATATTTACCTACCCCTCCGCACAAGCAGGATGTGACACGAGGTCAATTTCTTAAGCGGAGTTCAACAGGTTTGAATTCAGAGTTTTCCTTCTCCTAGGCCGGTTGCCCAACCAAGGTTAAAGAGCCCAGTCTGCTCTACTATTTACCCATAGCTGGAAGGAGAGTAGGATTCATACATTTCCCAAGGGTATTAGCGCCAAGTGAAATGCAATTACCACGTCCAGGGTTTGATCTCGGGGCGACGAGTCATTTGCCATGACTTTAACCATTACACCTCGCGCTTCCCAACTCAAACTCAAATATAGTAACTATTACTAATTAATGATACCACTGGCCTGCGATGTTTTCAAAGCTGAATTTATAATAGCTGATTTTAAGTCAGTTTTTTTTTAATGCTGAATCCAAAAATCATACTCTTTTTTCTAATCAGATCAAATTTTTAAGACACAAGCTCTTACTTGAAATATATAGAACAGTATTATAGCTGTGACATGTAGAGTCCACTGGCTTTTAAATAAGTGTTATTTCGTTGTGAGGTATTCAAAATCATCTTAAAAACCGGACCTGACTAAACACAATGAATGGTATTTTTGAATTAAGTATAAAATGGCCATCATATATTACTTGATAAACCTTTGACCTTAAATTTTTTTAACGCAAGCCAGTTTAATCATTTGTTTGCACATAGTTATATGGAGTTATGTATTCTTATCTAATACTAATAATTTTCAAACATACATTTGACAAGGACATCTTTTGGCGTTTATTTTTCCCTTTGACAGAAAAGAAAAGAATAGACGAACATTAAAATAACATAAAAAAACCACATGCTTTGTGCTATGTTTCTCGACTGGAATACATGTGACCATAATCTTGACTTAAGAAATGCGTAACTAATTATAATTACACTCCTTGCGAGTTTGTGTTAGCTGTCTTTCACTGAGCTTTACGTCTCCAGGATATTGTTGGCCGATCTTAACAATGCTGTGGTTTGGATAGTCTCAGCCCTTCCTCTGATTTCCAATTCTGCCACTTCTTTTTTTTTCAAGCGTTGGGGGCCGTTCCAAGTGCACACAATTAGTATCACCATCACACCCATGTTCCACAATTTTTGTCAGTTCTCTAACTGGGTCCAAGTATTTGTATACCTTTTCGCTTTCTTTCGTACCCATGAGTCTCGGCTTGTGGGTGGGCTCACATAAAAATGTCCTTGTGTCACACCTGCATAAGTGGGATGCATGACAAATTAACTTTCGTTTTCACTCTGTGGTCTGCTGAAACGGCAAAATCCTTTAGATGACAAGTTCTGTTTTCCTTGTTAATTAACATCTGGTCTGGTCTTCTGGCTGAGATTGGGTGATTCGTTTATCATGATTTAAATGCACACAGTTTATCCCGACGACGATATATATATATATATATATATATATATATATATAGGGTCATCCACAGACACGTGTTTCGACTTATCAAGTCTCTTCAGTGTGGCTAGACATTTTGTAAGCTACCTACAGCCGGAATTGAAATCCGATCGGTTTGGGTGTCAGTCCGGCACCTTAACCATTAAGCTGACTTCTTACAGATGGATTTTAACTAATACACTGCTTTGTGTGTAAAGGCCGTCACAGAGTGAGATATAGAGAGAGAGAGAGAGAGAGAGAGAGAGAGGGGGGAGCAAGAGAGCGTTCAAATCCCCGAACACGTTACCGTTACGTCCACACAGATTTTTGCAACTTATCCTATTTCCTTGACAAATGAATACTCAAAGTAGGTGGAGCACTAAAAGATACGAAATGATAAAAAACGTTAGGGGTCTTTCTTATTTATGGGTGATACTGTACTTTAGACACAAGTTGGTTATCACGGAGGGATTTATTATTATTATTATTATTATTATTATTATTATTATTATTATTATTATTATATTAAGATTTGAGCAAAAAAGCGAAACCTTAGGCTCGATCCCGAAGTCGAACAAACATCGTCTGAATTTATTGGTGAAAAGAAAGATCTTCCTCTCGGAAACAACTTGTCCGATTTTGATAAGCAAATTGCTTGCCTTCTTTTGATACTTGATTAAATCGAAATCATGTTATCCACAAGAAGAGGGCGCGCTGAGGGTAGGGGTGTACCTTTCAATTACCAGAATACCTTTTCCTGTAACAGGATCTTTTCAAACACACAGTTAACCTTCTGGCGCAGATAATCATCTTAGCGATTAAAGCCATTTGTCGATGGATATGATACTCGGCGATGCACCCTGGTCCACTTTCTGTTGACCCCAGGTTGGTTGGTTGGTTGGTTGGGGCGAGGGGTTTTCTGTATCCCGTGGCATTCAAAAGATTGCTCATATTATATCAAGCGATTGAGTAAACGTTACTTGGCCTGGCTACACATTGGCAACATGCGCTAGAAAAAGCAGTACCCCCCTCCTCGAACGAAAAATTACTATTTGCTTCGATGGTCCTCCGTCGAAAATCAATTTCATCATCTCCGGTTTGCCATGGGACTTGAGCGTTGTAGTTGGCATCCTCTTGCCACTCTTCATCTGTGACCTCATCTCTTCAACGCACAACATCATCCAATCATCAGCGCTGACAAAAATTTCAACACGGTCTTGACCCTAAAGAGTCAACCTGGCAACTCCGGACGAACAAAGACGTTGATTGCATTCTGCTCCCGGCTCCAGACAACTGACGAGTTGTCTTTAATCAGTTTGACCCAATCACAGCACAGCGACGTCAACAAAACAGCCAATCAGCGCCGACGCTAATTATCATTGGTCATTTAGTTATCCAATCAGGCTTCCACATTTGTTTCACGTCAGTAACTTTTTTTTGAAGCACTCGTCTTGTTTTCGCCAGCATCCCAGATATAAATAAATCGACCAGAAATAAATAAAATAAAATTCAGAGACTACAAACATTTCAACTACTCTAAAAACAAACAGGTTTTGTCGAAGGGGCTTAGAATACCCTCTGTATCCACCTGCAGATTGATTGATTGATTTTTATAGCATGTCAGAGCAAACCTGAAAATAATGACAATGAAGTAGTATTTCACCCTCCCAAGATCTCCAGAACCGGAGCCTCACCATCAGATGAAATTTAATATCATACATGGGAAAACCCTTATTTTTGAAGTCCCCTTGATGTAATGGCTAACGTTCTGGACTGTGACATCGTTGTGAGTTCAATCTCCAGTAGCGCTATTACGCTCACTTTCTTACTAATACCCTTGGAAAAAGTATGAATTATCTCATCTACCTAGCAAATGGTTAAATAGTACCACTACTGTTCTTCTACAAGGATTGCTTTGACATTAAATAAACCACGAAGATCGATATGGCATTGAAAAAAGGGTGTCCTGTGAATGACACTAAACTGCATCTAGTAGTAAGGTTACAATCCTGGGGTTCTAGAGGAGTGTGGAGTACCCCTTCATTGCCATTACTCCCAGGTCTACTCAGATCCATAGTGGTAGCACATGTTAAGGTCCCATTTCTGGAGGAATAGATAAAAAATGGGTTAAATATATTTAAAATTAGTTTTTAAAAATTGAATACATAACAAGAATGAATAAAAAGGTTAGCATAAAATAACCCAATGATTGACATGCCGTAAAATCCAGCCAGCTAACTAACTTGGTTAGTTTTTTTTTCAATGTCATATCAACCTTCGTTGTTTATTTAAAATCAAATTAATCACTGTAGAAGAACAATAGTAGTACTATTTAACCAGTAGAGAATCTACCAGTTGCTGGGTAGGTGAGATGGTTCATACCTTTTCTAACGGTATTAGCATGAAAGTAAGCGTAATAGCGCGAATTGAGTTCGAACTCACTACGATGTCGCTGTACAGAACATTAGTCGTTACATCACGGGAACTCACAAAAAGGGTTTTTCTGTGTTAATTCTAAACTGCATTTGATGGTGAGGTTTCAATTCTGGAGAACTTTGGAGTGGGGAGTACTACTTTATTGCCATTACTCTCAGGTTCCTTCTGACATGCTGTTAAAATCAATCAACTAATCAATCTAATCAATCAATCATGCCTACTTTTAAATTGAAGTATTGGTTAAGCTTATCCCAGTCTGTCTGAAGGTTACGAGGATGGAGCATCCAGTATAATCCAAACTTACTTTAATGAGTCCGCTAGAGCAACTTAATAATCACAAGGTGATCCGAATATGCGAATATGTCGATACTAAGAAAACTTTATGATTTTAACGGTATATCAACCAGTCTAGGATTATTTTATGTCTAGAGGTTAGAGAAATCGCATTCATTGTACGTTCATATTTACATTTTTGTACAGTTAAGAGGCTTTTTTTCACACGGTCCTATCGAATACGAATAATATTTTCACAGTCCCAACCAGGAAATCCGTGTGTTGTACTTAAACTTGTTAAACTCCCTTGCCTTTCATATTCTGGGCTAAAACCAAATATGATTGTTTTATTCTTAAAAGTATTAAAACAATCCTATATAAAATGTTACATAGAAATCAATTAAAAAAAGAATGAAAATCAAACTAAAGTAAACTATTTATCTACGTTCTTATTTAGTTTCGTTAGTCTTTCTAATTTAATGATAATATTCTATTACATTTAAACTTAAATACTTGCGCTCGGAGGGAGCATGTTTTCACAATACGATACATTTTCAAATAGATCTATCTGACCCATAGATGGGACCCTAACAGGTACAACCACTCCAGGTTAAAGTGAACCTGGAAGTAATGTAGTTTCGTTAGTCTTTCTAATTTAATGATAATATTTTATTACATTTAAACTTAAATACTTGCGCTCGGAGAGAGCATATTTTCCTAATACGATAAATTTTCAAACAGATCTATCTGACCCATAGATGGGACCCGAACAGGTACTACCACTCCGGGTTAAAATGAACCTGGGGCTAATGGCTGGGCAGACTGCGCTCTTTAGCCCTGGTATGAAAACCGCTTTGGAAAAGGCAAACTCTGAATTCAAACCTCTTAAATTCTGCTTAGAAATATAATTGTGTCACACCCTGCTAGTGATGAGGGGTTTGTAAATATATACATACTCAACATTTCACAGAACTTCATTACTGGAGCCTCACCATCAGATGCAGTTTAATGTCACCTCAGAACACCTCCTTTGTGGAGGAGATCTTACCCCTGTGCATTGGATGCAGTCAGCGTGTTCTAAGTCCCGCTGACAGGACTTAGAATTTTGTGAGTGGCTTTGTAACGACCGGATGTAATGGAAATGTATGCGAGTATAGAAAACGTTGATACCAAACTGGAGTCGAATGGAAAATATTTTGTATGTGTTATTTTTAGACCATTTCTCTGGCGCGAATAGCTGGGAGGTAAACCGGAAGTTTACATCTTCGTAAGTCTTGTCGACTAACTCGTGCTGGGATCATGGGTGTCACTTAAATAGCAATGTTTCGGGCGTAGTAATAACAAAACAGACATCCATTAAAAACATTGACTGTAGCTTCTCGAATTTGTGTTTCTTTTTTTAAATTTAGGTGCAATACTCCTCCTCCTCCTCCTCCTCTCCCCTTACTACTACTACTATACTAATAATAATAATAATAATTCTCTGGGACTTCCAGATAAAGACGAAGCACCCTATCCCAGCCAGGTGACCAGACCTAGTGTTAATTAACAAAAAAAAAAAAAGAAAAAAAAAGAGAACATGATAACTGGTGGACTTTTCGGTTCCAGCAGATCACAGGGTGAAGCTGAAAGAAAACGGAAAGATGAACAAATACCTGGACCTTGTCAGAGAATTGAAAAAGCTGTGGAATATGAGGGTGAAAGTGATACAATAGTATTTGGTGCACTTGAAACGGTCCCAAAAAACTTGGAAAAAAGACTGGAGGATCTGGAAATCAGAGGCAGAATTGAGACCTTCCAGACTACTGCATTGCTGAAATCGGCTAGAATACTCTGAAGAGTCATGGAGACCTGAGGAGACTTGTTGTCACTCAGACTCCAGTGAAATACCATCAGCTAACTCTGGTGGTGATAAGTAAAGTTGGCGGAGGGCCAATTGTTGGTATCAGCTGGACAGCAAGGGAGTCTATCCCTTTTTATTAGCGCTAGACCAGAGAGATTGTTTTTGTGTCTGAGGTGGATCGCCACACCTACCGTTAGCTCACCACTTTACTGCACGGATCTAAACTGTGCTACTCACATGGTGAGTTAGTGGGGGTCTGTATCGAACCCGGAACACTGTGCTTCCTATTTGGACGCTCTGCTGACTGAGCTACTCATAATAATACGACGACTACTACTAATAATAATACCTTTTGCGTTTCGTGTGCATGGTGTAAGCAAATGTATTGGTTTGGTTTCTCTGTTTAATGGCATATCAATCTTCGTAGGTTATTTAATGCCAACGCTACCTTTGTAGAAGTAATGAAGCAGTAGTATTTAACCCATGGCAGGGACATTAGGATTTATATTTTTCTCGAAGGTTTAGTCAAAAGTGAATATGATAGCGATACTTGAGTTCGGACCCACTTACTGCAATATCGCAATTAACCACTACATAATACTTTCTCATCCTTGTAAGTTAATGATTTTGTGAACATATACGAATGATCAGAGGCGCGTGGTCTAATGGTTAGAGTCGTAGGAAATGGACTCGTCAACGCGAGTTCAATTCCTGGACGAAGCTGTTGGCATTTCACACGGCGCTAATACCCTTGGGAAAGGTACGAATCCAATTCTCCCTCCAGCTATGGGTTAATATCAGGGCAGACTGAACTCTTTAAACATAGCTAGGTAACCAGTCTAGGAGAAGGAAAACTCTGAATTCAAACCTGTTAAACTCCGCTTAAGAAATTGACCTTGTGTCGCATCCTGCTCGTGCGGAGGTATTGGTAAATATATATATATATATGAATTATCGACTTATACACGCGTATACACGAGTATGAAAGGTATTCAAACACTGTGGGAAGAACAAGTGGATCAGGGGTTTATACCACTCCTAATGGTATTTGTCCGAAAGATAACGTTAAAGCGCGACTCGAGTTTGAAATCGTTTTCTATGGCACCGCACTCTGGCACTTTAATCACCACACCACGGAGACTCCCCCCAAATGTATTGGAGTAAAAACCTAAACATTTATGAATACCTAGCCGAAGTGTTAACAAATAAATCTATTACATTATTAACACTGTTAGGCACCAAAAGGTCTGCAATTTTTAAGACAAGGACGTGCATGAATAAGTAACAAGTAACGGCTTGATAGACCGGCTTGTGAATTCTTGTTCGACGACAGACTAATTCTTTGGCACATTGACAATCACCATAAAAATAATTCGTCTTTCATTATTACTTCTATTCCTTTTATTGCCATTTACTATTTAGATTTTTTTCTTTGTCTTAATAACATCAGCCTTCCAGCCCTCCAATGGGGCCACCTGTTGACCGTCATTGGCGGCCCGGAAATGCATTAAGAACGGGATCCTGGTGGCTGAGCAGTCCATTACATGCAAAACTCTACTTTGGCCCTTACTTAGGCTAGACGGTCGTTCGGAGAAGCCCTCTCCGATCAATCGGCTGTTCATGTCAAGCCCTAGCACCTATATGATTGTCCGAACCATATTGCCCTTATGGCAACCCCAAACACTTTTGATCATATATTTGCTAGATGGTGGGGGCTGAGGGTCTACAGTTATTAGCCTCATACCCCACTTTTATGGTCTGGGCACAAGGCCTCGTTTTAACGTGGGCCCACCCACAAGCCGAAGCTCATGGGTGGGAAATAACAAAAATTGCGTCAATCCCGTCGGCATTCCCCCTCAAGGGGCGCCTCAGGCGCTGGGCAATAAACCCAGCCCTTCCCCTTTATGTCAAGAGGGCAGGTATTGCCTGGAGGGATAGCCCCCTGGGATCGACGCTATTAACTTGTAAAGATCCAGGGCCAAGTCACTGGATCCCCACCCCGTTGGGCGGGTTTACATGTTACTCTATCTGATAGTGAGGTTCCAGTTCTGGAGGTCTGGGGAATGTGGGGAATACCCTTTCATTCCCCTTTGCTCCCAGGTCCACTCTGACCCGGAGTGATAGTACCTCTTAGGGTCCTATCTGTGGATTAAATAGAAAAAATGTTTATAAAAAAATTGAGTACCAATCAAGAATGAATTTATTTGTAAACTTTGTTGGCATTAAATGACCCACCGAGGTTGATATGCCGTAAAACAAAACAAACATTAACCTTTGGGGGTTATTTAATGACAAAACTATCTTTGCAAAAGAACAGTAACGATACTATTTAACCCATGGCTGGGGTGGGTCATACCTTTACCGAGGGTGAGGCGTTCTATCCTGTTGTGATGGTTTGCAAACTAGTCTCGCACATCCATTACTACTGAAAAGCGGGTTCAATCCTCGCTGGATGCTCCATAATTGCGTTACATCTTACCTGTGACGAACGGGTTGGGACGTCATATCGTGGTGGAATGATTAGCAAACGGATTGATTACTCCTGAATAGCGATTTCGATTCTCGCTGGATGTCACTTGCGACTTTGTGTCACATCCTACTCGTAACGAACGGGTTGGGTAAATACAACAGATTTGCATTTAGATTCTCACAGGGATAATTTGTCACATGATATATATCTATATGTTTGTGTTGTCTGGTGTGTCTTGTATCGTTTTCTGTGAGCGTCCAAGTGTGGTCATGTGCATGGGCTTAGCTTCACGCTATTAGGCATGGCCTCACTTCAACAATAGTTTAACAAAAATAAAGTTTTTCTTTTACTTATTCTTTATAACTTGTACCTACTATTGATAAATAAATTTCTTATTCTTATTCTTATTCTTATTCTTAATCTTATTATTCTATATTCTTATTCTATTCATACTTTTCCCAATGGTATTAGCCCGAAGTGACTTGCAGCTATAATTGTTTTCAAATGATTCAAATCTTTAGTTGCTTGAAACCATACAACTGCTTGAAAAAAACTTTTAAAAAAAGATGGAAATAAAAAAAAAACAAAAAAAAAAAAACAAATAATATCACAAGACTTACTTCGACATTAAATAATCCGACCAGAATTGACATGCCGTAAAACCAACCGACCAGCTAACCCAAACGAGTTTCCCATGAAACTATCCAGTAATCTACAATCGTGTGTCAAAATGATATAGAGGAATTGGCTATGAATGGAACTCACATTGTTCCTGAAATATTCTTAATTGTGTATAAATTATTTATATCAAGAATAGTCACTTGAATCTATGAGACGCACTTAGCGTAACAGGTATCGCTGTATGAAATGGGATCGGCAACTGAGTTCAAATCCTAGTCGAGGTTTGCGTTTTACTTTGCGCCAATACCCTTGGTAAAGGTTTGAATCTTTTTTGTTCTGAGAGATGTGAGTAAATATTAGAGCAGGCTAGTTTCTTAACGTTTAGTTAGGCAACCAGTCTAAGAAAAGGAAAACTCTGAATTTGAACCACCATTACTCCAATCAAAAATTGATCTCGTGTTGAATTCTTTCCGTGGTGGAGGGGTTGGGTGAATACATACCTGGAACTATGATTGTTTACAAATAGTTATCATTAATTATTCAAAACCATATAATTCATTTAAAAGTCTTCAAAATACCACCCATCCTCCAAAGACTAACAACAAATAAAAATAACGTCGGCATTAATTTTGCTTCTTTATTTAATGGCATGGCAATCTTCGTGGGTTATTTAATGCCAAAACCGTTCTTGTAGAAGAACAGTAGTAGTACTATTTATCCGATATATGGGGGGGGGGGGGTGATTCATCATTTTCCAAAGGGTATTAGTCCGAAAGTGAACGTAATAACACGACCGGAATTCGAACTCACTTACTATGATATCACAGTCCAGTCACTACGCCGTGAGGATCCCATTTTAATTATACAAAATATTACTAGAAAAACTGTGTATATGCTTGTTACATACATTTTTAAAAACTCATTTTAAAAAATCTATTTACCCCATAGATGTTACTAACAGGTACTACCACCTCGGCCAGTAATTAATAACAATAAAGGAGTACACCGCACTCCCCAGAATTGGAACCTCACCACTAGATGAAGTTTAGCATCACACCCAAGACATTCGGGGGAGAGGTGTTTCATACCTTTCCTGAGGGTATTAGTCCGAAAGTGAACGTAGTAGCACGACTGAAGTTCGAACTCGCTTACTACGTTGTTACAGTCTGGTACGTTAACCACCACGTCACTACGCCACGGCGACTCACCCCATCCACTTCAGCATTAAATATATATTTACCAACCCTTCCGCACGAGCAGGATGCGACACAAAGTCAATTTCTTAAGCGGAGTTTAACAGGTTTGAATTCAGAGTTTTCCTTCTCCTAGACCGGTTGCCTAACCAAGGTTAAAGAGCCTAGTTTGGACTACTATTTACCCATAGCTGGAGGGAGAGTAGGATTCATATCTTTCCCAAGGGTATTAAACGCTAAGTGAAATGCAATCACTATGTCCAGGATTTGAACTCGGGGCGACGAGTCCATTTCCCATGACTTTAACCATTACACCACGCGCTTCCTACTTCAGCATTAAATAAGCCAACAGGTTTTGACATGACGTAAAAGTAACCAAACTATTCTACTGATAAAAGACTTCTAGTCCAATCTTCTCTTAATCATACAAGCATTTGATGAAAACGTTTTTTTTTCTTCTTTTTTCACATTTACTGTTCGTTTGTGTTTCTATCAGCCCGTTCTAAAAGTACATTCTCCAGCCACTAACAGTGTTACAGGTCTGCACCCACATGTGGTCTTTGTATATCGATTTCTGTAGGAATCAATTACACCTAAAAAAAATCGATACTCGAAGCCTTCCTTTAACCTGACAGTTTCAAAGTCGATTTCAAGCAACAAATGTCTTTTGTGTTTCTCGTCAGCGGGGACAAAAGTGTCCGCCTTAGTTCGGCACCAGAAGGTCTACAATTTAAAGACAAGGACGTGCATGAATAAGTTACAGGCAACGACTTTTAGAGACTGGCTTGCTCGACCGCAGACTAATTCTTAGGCACAGGGACACATTTACTCAAACATTATTAGTTCAATCTTGACTACAAATACCTCTGAAAATTAGTCTGTAGTAGGAGGCACTCTCCTCTTCCCTGGAAAAAAGAAAGAAACAAAAAAGAAGAAAAGAAAAAAGAAGAAAAGAAACAAAAAATGGAGAAAAGAAAAGAAAGAAAGAAAAGTAGTCAAAAAACATTTTAGGTGTGGAATATATTTTGTCATCCCATTCAGAATTCTGGTTTAAATTTTAACAACCGTTCATAGAAATATTGTTATATACCCGTCTGGATATATACACTGGAGAGAGAGAGAGAGAGAGAGAGAGAGAGAGAGAGAGAGAGAGAGAGAGAGAGAGAGAGAGAGAGAGAGTTCTAATCTTACTAAGATGATTATGAGGAGATGAGAGTCATTCGTATATGTCGCCCGCATATTTAAGTCTTTATCTTACTTGAGATATGAAGATATGAGATATGCTGATATGAGAGCACCCGTAGTCATGCTCCCACATTCAAATCTCTCTACTTACTTGAGTAGCTCGGCTGTTACCTTATTTCTGTTTCTTGAATAGCTGGGACATCTCTTCTAACTGGTCTTTCTTAGATCTGGTCTCTTCATTTCTTCTAATTGATCTGGTTCTGTAGCTGGTTCACAAAGGCTGCCATTAGCAGAGACAACCGAGGCAAACTTTTATGTGATCACATTTAAAAAAATTTACAACCAGACTCTCAACCGCGGCGGAGTCGAGCGGACATAGGATGCTTACATCATGGCGTCTATCGCTTAACTGACAGACTGACTAAGCTCTGGACGTTCGTTCCCAGGCCAGTCTGTGTGACCAGAAAGAAAGTCACATAAAGGTTATTACCTATCAATTATCTAACCCTATGGATTTTGAATTTCGACGACTTTTTAATTCAAAATCTAGCTACACTAGCCCCCCTCCAAAAAAAGACAAAAAACAACAACAACAATGGTTTGTCAATATACAGCAATAAGGCAGGTCTCGTACTTCCTAGAATCTAGGACCAATAATTTGCAAGCAAATATATAGTTTCAAGTAATTACTAATAATCCTAGGTTTCATAAATAATCAATTTTTTGACTGGTTTAATTTCAGAGTTTTCTTCTAATCTGTTTCCTTAACCAAAGCTCAAGAACCCATTTGCCCTACTATTTGCCCATAACTGAAGGCGGAGAGAATACATACCTTTTCTAAGGGCTTTAGTGCGAAGTGAAACACAGCTGCCTTGTCAAGTATTTGAACTCTGGTCGCCGGTTCCATTTCCTTCGCAGAAAACCGTTACACGAATCGCGTTTTTGAGAAACGAGAAACTAACAATGGCTTCGATAACGAGTTCTCTAATTCTTACTCTTCGATCGACGCTAATTATACAGGTCTGAGATGAAGAATCTTTCTTCATAATTTTAGCTGGTTTCATTGTATTTTTCTGTTCTGAATTTGAAAATAACTATAAAAAAAAACCCCAAAAACATAAAACAAAACAAAACAAAAAACCAAAAAAAACAAACAAACAAAAAGCAAAGTCCTACAACACATAGTTATTTTTGTAGGCTCAGACATTAGAATATTGTTTTCAGATAAAAAAAAGGATTGTCTACGATAACTGAAGTCGAAAAAGAGAAAATCCTTGTAAAGTGTAATTACCAAGTTTCTAAAGTAGAAGAATAAATTTGAAAGACAGAGAAATTCAAAATTTTGGTGTATTCAAAGAATATCAAAATTTATTTCTTTGTAAGCATATAGTTTCAATGCTGTAGTGTTTCTTAATAAATAATATCTAATAATATCCATTGTGAACTGTATAATGTGACTGTAGTGTTTAATAAATAATATCTAATAATATCCATTGTGATGTATAATGTGACTGTAGTGTTTCTAATAAATAATATCTAATAATATCCATTGTGACTGTATAATGTGACTGTAGTGTTTTTAATAATAATATCTAATAATATCCATTGTGACTGTATAATGTGACTGTAGTGTTTCTAATAAATAATATCTAATAATATCCATTGTGACTGTATAATGTGACTGTAGTGTTTCTTAATAAATAATATCTAATAATATCCATTGTGACTGTATAATGTGACTGTAGTGTTTCTAATAAATAATATCTAATAATATCCATTGTGACTGTATAATGTGACTGTAGTGTTTCTAATAAATAATATTAATAATATCCATTGTGACTGTATAATGTGACTGTAGTGTTTCTTAATAAATAATATCTAATATTCATTGTGACTGTATAATGTGACTGTAGTGTTTTGTAATAAATAATATCTAATAATATCCATTGTGACTGTATAACTGTAGTGTTTTGTAATAATAATATCCATTGTGACTGTATAATGTGACTGTAGTGTTTCTTAATAAATAATATCTAATAATATCATTGTGACTGTATAATGTGACTGTAGTGTTAAATATATCTAATAATATCCATGTGACTGTATAATGTGACTGTAGTGTTTCTAATAAATAATATCTAATAATATCCATTGTGACTGTATAATGTGACTGTAGTGTTTCGTAATAAATAATATCTAATAATATCCATTGTGACTGTATAATGTGACTGTAGTGTTTCGTAATAAATAATATCTAATAATATCCATTGTGACTGTATAATGTGACTGTAGTGTTTCGTAATAAATAATATCTAATAATATCCATTGTGACTGTATAATGTGACTGTAGTGTTTCTTAATAAATAATATCTAATAATATCCATTGTGACTGTATAATGTGACTGTAGTGTTTCTTAATAAATAATATCTAATAATATCCATTGTGACTGTATAATGTGACTGTAGTGTTTCGTAATAAATAATATCTAATAATATCCATTGTGACTGTATAATGTGACTGTAGTGTTTCGTAATAAATAATATCTAATAATATCCATTGTGACTGTAAATGTGACTGTAGTGTTTCGTAATAAATAATATCTAATAATATCCATTGTGACTGTATAATGTGACTGTAGTGTTTTGTAATAATTAATATTAATAATATCCATTGTGACTGTATAATGTGACTGTAGTGTTTCGTAATAAATAATATCTAATAATATCCATTGTGACTGTATAATGTGACTGTAGTGTTTCGTAATAAATAATATCTAATAATATCCATTGTGACTGTATAATGTGACTGTAGTGTTTCGTAATAATAATATCTAATAATATCCATTGTGACTGTATAATGTGACTGTAGTGTTTCGTAATAAATAATATCTAATAATATCCATTGTGACTGTATAATGTGACTGTAGTGTTTCTAATAAATAATATCTAATAATATCATTGTGACTGTATAATGTGACTGTGTGTTTTGTAATAATAATATCTAATAATATCCATTGTGACTATAATGTGACTGTAGTGTTTTTAATAATTAATATCTAATAATATCCATTGTGACTGTATAATGTGACTGTAGTGTTTCTTAATAAAATATCTAATATCTCCATTGTGACTGTATAATGTGACTGTAGTGTTTTGTAATAAATAATATCTAATAATATCCATTGTGACTGTATAATGTGACTGTAGTGTTTCGTAATAAATAATATCTAATAATATCATTGTGACTGTATAATGTGACTGTAGTGTTCGTAATAAATAATATCTAATAATATCCATTTTGACTGTATAATGTGCTGTAGTGTTTTCGTAATAAATAATATCTAATAATATCATTGTGACTGTATATAATGTGACTGTAGTGTTTCGTAATAAATAATATCTAATAATATCCATTGTGACTGTATAATGTGACTGTAGTGTTTCTAATAAAAATAATATCTAATAATATCCATTGTGACTGTATAATGTGACTGTAGTGTTCTAATAAAGATATCTTAATATCCATTGTGACTTATAATGTGACTAGTGTTTCGTAATAATAATAATAATATCCATTGTGACTGTATAATGTGACTGTAGTGTTTTCTTAAATAATCTTAATAATATCCTTTGTGACTGATAATGTGACTGTGGTTTCTTAATAAATGATGTGACGGTATAATGTGACTGTATGTGTTTCTTAAAAATAATATCTAATAATATCCAATTGTGACTGTGACTGTATAATGTGATGTAGTGTTTCTTAATAAATGATATCTAATAATATCATTTGTGACTGTTATGTGACTGTAGTGTTTCTAATAAATAATATTTAATAATATCCATTGTGACTGTATAATGTGACTGTAGTGTTTTCTTAATAAATGATATCTAATAATATCCATTGTGACTTATAATGTGACTGTATGTTTTCTTAATAAATGATATCTAATAATTATCCATTGTGACTGATAATAATGTGACCTGGTAGTCGTTCTGTAATAAATAATAATCTAATAATATCCATTTGTGACCTGTATTTAATGTGACTGTAGTGTTTTGTAATAAATAATAATCTAATAATATCCATTGTGACTGTATTAAGGACGGTATAGTGTTTTCTTTAATAATAATAATCATAAATAATATCCATTGTGACCGTTATTTATAATGTGATGAGTGTTCGTATTTTAATAATATTCAATTAATAATATCCATTGTGACTGTTATATGTGACATTTAGTGTTTCGATAAATAAATAATAATCTATAATTATCCATTGTGACTGTATAATGTGACTGTAGTGGTTTGTAAATTAAATTAATATCTAATAATATCCATTGTGACTGTTAATGTGACTGTAGGTGTTCTTAATAAATAAATAATCTAATAATATTTCATTGTGACTGTTATATTTTATAATCGTGACTTGTAGTGTTTCGTTAAAAATAATATCTAATAATATCCATTTGTGACGTTAATGTGACTGTAGTGTTTCTTAATAAATAATATCTTAATAATATTCCATTTGTTGACTGTATTTTATAAATGTGGACTGTAGTGTTTCTCTTAATAAATGATTATTCTAATTAATCCATTGTGACTGTTATAATGTGACTGTACAGTGTTCGAATAAATATATTTTAATAATATCCAATTGTGACGTATAATGCTTGGACTGATAGTGCTTCTTACATAACATGATATCTTAATAATATCCCTTTGTTGCTGATAATGTGACTGTAGTTGTTGCTTAATAAATTGATATCTTAATAATATCCATGACTGTTATAAAATGTGACTTGCTGTAGTGTTTCTTAATAATTAATGATCTAATAATATCCTTTGTGACTGTAAATGTGACTGTAGTGTTTCTTAATAAATAATAATCTAATTAATATCATTGTGACTGTATAATGTGACTGTAGTGCTTTCTTAATTAAATGATATCTAATAATATCCATTGTGGACTGTATATGTGATGTGGTTTCGTAATAAATAATATTTTTTTTTTTTAATAATACCATTGGGACGTAAATGTGACTGTTACGAGTGTTTCTAATAAATGATATTCTAAAAAATACATTTTGTGACTTATTAATGCTGAACTTGCAGTTGTTTCTTAATAAATGATAATCTAATAATATCATATGTGACTGGTATAATGTGACTAATGTGTTTCGTAAATAAATATATCTAATAAAATCCATTGTGACTGTATATGTTGATGTTGTGTTTTGTAATTAAAATAATATTCTAATAATATCCATTGTGACTGTATAAAGTGACTGTTTAGTGTTTCTTAAATAAAATTAATATCTAATAAATATCCATTGTGACTGTATAATTGTGACTGTTTTGTGTTTCGTAAATAAATAATATCTATAATATCCATGTGACTGTATAAATTGTGACTGTTAGTGTTTCCTTAATAAATTTTTAAAATATTTCTTAATATTTCCATTCTGTGACTGTATTAATGTGACTGTAGTGTTTGTTAATAATAATATCTAATAATATCCATTGTGACTGTATATTTGTGACTGTTTAGTGTTTTTGTAATAATTAATATCTAATAATAATCCATTGGACTGTTATAATGTGACTGTATGTTTCGATTCTTAACTAAATAATATCTAAATCATACTCATTGTGGACTGATATTATAATGTGACTGTAGTGTTTCTTAATAAATTGATATCTAATAATCCATTTTTGTGACTGTATAATGTGGACTGTAGTGTTTTCTAATAAATAATATTTAATTAATATCCATTGTATGGTATAATGTTGACTGTAGGTGTGTCTTCTTAAAATAAAATTTTGTGTTATCTAATAATATACCTTTGTGACTGGTTATAATTGACCTTGTAGTGTTCTTTTTAATAAATGATAATTCTAATAATATCCATTGTACTGTTATAAATGTGACTTTAGTGTTTCTAAATAAAATAATATTCTAATAATTATCCTATTGTGACTGTATAATGTGACTGTGTGTTTCTTAATAAATAATATCTAATAATATCCATTGTGACTGATTATAAATTGTGGACTTGTAGTGTTTCTAATAAATGATATCTAATAATAATCCATTGTGATGTATAATGTGACTTAGTGTTTCCGTAATAAATAATATTTAATAATTTCCATTGTGACTGATATAATGTGGATGTAGTGTTTTCTTAATAAATGATATCTAAATATTATCATTGTGACTATAAATGTGACTGTAGTGTTTCTAATAAATGATCTAAAATATCCATTGTGATGTATAATTGGGACTGATTTTAGTGTTTCGTAATAAATATATCTAATTAATATCCATTGTGACTGTATAATTGGACTGTAGTGTTTTGTAATAAATAAAATAATCTAATAATATTCCATTGTGATGTATAATGGACTGTAGTGTTCTTAATAAATAATATCTAATAATATCCATTGTGACTGTATAATGGCTGTAGTGTTTTCGTTAATAAATAATATCTATAATATCCATTTTGACTGTATAACGTTCCACTAGAAATATTAACATTCTGGTATCTTTGGTTTTAGAAGAATATTCACATTTTATCAAATTATTTCACTAGAAATAAGAAAACTATAACAATTATTTTTGATCAAAACCTCCGTCAATTCTATTCTAAACCAAAGATACCAGAATGCTCGCATTACTAGTAGAAAATTATACAATCAAAACGATTATTATTAGGTTTTATTTATGATCAGACCCTTTGAACTGAAACTCTATCGATCCCCCAAAATGCAACAGCTTTGTTAAACAAACTGAAATTACATTTCATAATCATCATCTCATCTCATCATCATCATCAATCATTTCCCACCATTCGCCACAGGGTTAGGAATGGGAAACAATGGGTCGTATATATGGTGTATCAAACGCGAGTGAATTCGAACTCGCTATTCGGTAGTAATGTAATCTCGGCAAGAACTAGCTTGCTAACCATTACACCCAGATTTTACGCTCGATAGTACGGGATACTCAATCCGGTTCGCCACCGGTAAAGATTTTGTGACACAGGATTTCAAAGATGGGCATCTTTAGTGGGATCGACGCTGTCTCAAACTCAATAGATAATTTTGACATGAGAGACAGTTTCGCTAACCATTACACAATGAGGAGACCCCTAGTATTTACTCAACCCGTCACAAGGGGTAGTGATGTTGACACAGGGTTAAAGTATGGAATCCATCGATGTCGAAGTCTTAATTCAACACGGAAAGGAAATCGTGCGAGGACTAACTTGCTAAACCTATACACCATGAGGAACCCCTGGTATTTACTCAAACCCGTTCACCACGGATAGGGTTGTGACACAGGTTGCAGTATGGGACATCACAATTCCCTTAAGAATAATGGATCTGGCAAGACTAACTTGCTACCATGTAACCACAATGGGACGACCGACCAAAACGAAGCTGCAATGTATTTCACTAACTAAGTGAAGATATTGTTAAAGTAAACCACATTTATCGTTTCCTTTGTTTTTTGTTTTTGTTTTTGTTTTGTTTGAATATATTTCAGAATTGGCCAGGAATATGTCCATGTGGTAAAATTTCTAATTATTCATTTTTTATTCGTCACATTATTTTTTGCATATAAACCCCCCCAACGTCACAGCAAGTTTGTGGACAAAAAAAAAAAAAAAAAAAGACACAAAACTAAAGACTAAAAATAAAGATACAATCATTTACATGATGTAGCAAAACTGAGGGGTGCGTTTTGGGGTTTCGCACCCTGACTTCCTATAAAATCCAGCAGACTATTGCAATAAACATTTTATGACCCTCAATTTTACTGGCCTGCCTTATCTGGCACAATGACACTTTTATGGCGTAGATATTTAGCAAGCTTTGTTTGATCAGGCACACTATTAAATACGGTGGGAGTGGTCGATGGGAGAAGATTGTGTTGCGTCAAACCTTCAGTAAGGATGGACCCGCTTTGAAAATCAGTATTCGAGATACTTGACTTTACCTGAGATGAAACACCGAGCACTGGTGCCGGTAAGCTATACGTAGATACGTTCGTAACCAAGCAGATACCACGTGTAGAACGACCGGCGAGGGACTGATTCTGAATGGCTTGCGAAATTATTATTTCTAAACGACAGGTGCTTATTTATAGTTTAAAACAAAAAAGTCGTCGGGGTTACCTAAAGTCGGTGTTAATCAACCAGACAGCAAGGGAGGGTCTTATCCGGCCTTTTCACTTTAGCGCTAGACTAAGAGTTGTTTTTATAGACCGTTCTGAGGTAGAGCGCACAACCTTACCATTCAGCTCCTCACCTTTCCGCCACTTAATTCACTGTGCTACTCATTCGCATAAGTTTGGCGAGCCAGTATAAACCAAGAACTTGTGGTTTCCCAGAGCGAACAAACTCTATCAACTGAGCTAAGAAAAAGAATCTTATAAAAATTTTGTTCCAGTAGCGATTAGAACTGGGACGATGAGTACAAAAAGGAAAATCGACAAATAATCGTGAGGACGTTACAAATAAATATTGTTATGGCAACGTAATAGAGAACGTCAAACGTTATGAAACTTAAAATGACGTAAGAAAAAAAGAAGAATTCCTTTATAGACAGATACTCGAATTTCTTTTTAGTTTATCAGGATTCGATATATCTTATTATATAATGAAGATTTTTGTGTTTTTCTCTCTGTAACCGCAAACTATATCTAATCAGTTCACAATTCTCCTTTTCTTTACGTCAAAATATTCTCGTAAAAAATGCTGTATTACGTTAGAGAAACTATACAATTCAAAACGATTATTATCTAGGTTATTTATTGATCAGACCCTTTAGAATGAAACTCTATCCATCCTCCAAAATTTGCAACAGTTTGTAACAGAACTGGAACTACACCATCATCATCATCATCATCATCATCATCATGTTACGCTGACAGACCGGATTCCCACAGCCCTCTCTCGCCACCCGTCCCTGAAAATTATATTTTATTTTTATCTAAATCTCAATTAATATTAATAATTGTTTTGCATTATTAACAATGCTGTTACCATATTTACATATTACAATAACATGCATTGTATTTATAATACACACAATAGCCGTGTTTACAGATTGATATTTCAAAAACTTGGATTTAATAAAATATGTGCTTAGTATTAATTGATTTCTAATTATGGCTCTTATCTTAATGAATATGAGCAAAAATCTCTTCAATAAAAATCTTTAATAAGAAATTTCATTAGCAAGAAGTAAATAAACTGTAAATTCCTTATTTACTTACTATTTTTTTTTTTAACTAAACGATTTAAATTAGAAAATTTAGCAATGAAGAATAATGGAAGCAGTACAGTTTCAGCTTGTTCCATTTTTTCGATTATATCTCCCCTCTTTTCAATAATCTTTTTTTTATCTGAATTCTTATTTAGTTTCATGGCCTTTCTAATTATATAATATTTTTTTTATTTCACATAAAATTAAATAATTGCATTGGTAAGGGAGTTTTTAAAAATGTGTTTAAAAATGAGTAGAAAAAAAAAATTTGAAAAATCCATATTAAAAGAAAACGTCCTTAGGCAAAAAATTAAACCCAACAAGTTGTTTGACCATGCTATAAATCCATCCATCCATTCCATCCATCAATCCTCCACCGTTTAAGGAATTCTTTTATCAAAAGTTGATTTTGTTCCAAGCCAAAGATGGTTCTTGGTTGATATCTAATTCAAAATCTATTATAATGGAGTTCGTTGTCCTCCTCTGTAGTAGAAAACTACGCCACTGTTTACGTTCACAAACCCTCACGAATTGTGTAAGGTTTATCAATCGAGTATCTAATTCAATACCAAATCCCTTAAACTCTCGCGAATGAATATGCAGAAAATTTTTTAAACGGTTCCACATTGATTTAAAAAAAAAAAAAGTTTAATGAATTATTTGTCCGTTATTATATATCTATTAATTTTTTCAAATTATTTTTTTACTCGCACCCTTTTTTTCAGTAACAAGAAGTTAACTAAAAAGGTTTAACAAATAACGAAATACCTACGATTTTTTGTAAAACCTATGTGTAAAACATTCAAAACAATTATTTAATAAAATAATGATAATGCACGCAACATTTTGTTTGAGAGCGAGAGAACTAAGTTTCAATTTCAAATTGTTTTATTTTTTTACTCGTTTAATAAATTTGATGATTTTACTTACTTATAAAACAACACTGAATTTTTACCCCACCCCCACAAGCAAAATCTTTCAAAAATTAATTTTTGCACCCCCGGGCGAGAGTGTTTGTTCTAGTAATTTATAATAAATAAATCATGATATTGTCAAACAATGAACAAATCACAAAATTAATATGATATAGCCACGTAAATAACCACGAACTGGAAAACGAAACTATATATATATATATATATATATATATATATTAAGAGGAATTACGGGGTTCGTAGGGAGCTGTTATTCTTCCGGTCGTCGGCAATTATTTCGGATGAAAGAAGATAAACACAATGGAATTAAAACACTTGTATTATAAAGGTACAAAAATCGCTGCAAATTTGTTGGCTTTGCTACATGACTTATCTTGAGAGGTGAAATTAACAGTTTGTTGGTAAATTAGCGCTAGAAAGGGATTCTACTCGCTGTGGTTTGGGAATGCTGTTAAAAACGCGTTTCTCCCGGTGAAAGTTCTTAGGATAAGTAAAATGTTGGGGAGTTATTTTTTGAGCGAATCACCTAGTTAACTGCCATTTTAAGTGAGCGGTGGATGGAGCATTTGTTAAGGTGATTTCTTAGGTCGACAACCTTCCGATAAGTGTTGGGGTTTGGTTTTGCCGCCAACATCGTATGCTGGCGATTCGCCCCCTAGCGATAGGGGAAGATAATTCTACTATCGGTTTTCCATAATATAATAATAATATATATATATATTATATATATATATGGGATGTGCGATTTAGTTTACACTAGTTTTATTTATAATCAACGGAATATAATAATATATATAACTAAATCGCTCATCCCAGAACGGCCCACAAATTAGATTACCCTTCCATCATGTCCTAATGATCGCATAGGCGAAACTGATCGCCATAAAGCGTCTGTTGGCTGTGTATATACTATTCAAGGGGGGGGGGCTGGTTGTTTATCGTCGTTGGAAATGGAGTTCAAATCAAAGACAAAATGTTTTCATTTCCCATAGCACTGTAGGGATTATCTTCCCACTGAGTTGTCGCTTGTTCTCACCAGGGGCTATAGTATTTAAGCGCCTGGTTCAAATGTCTCTTCCTCTCTTTTCCTGTTCCTCAAACTACGAGACACATGGGTTAGATTTTGGTCTACCCCTTCTCGTTGGGGCTTCGTCCTCCCCTTACATTACTAAGTTATTCACACAGCATGGACTATTCCTAGTCTTATGTCCGTGGCTTTTATGTTTATCTTTTTACCATTCATGAATATGTCTTTATCTTTATTTACGTACACCTTGTATTATGTACCCTTTTATCCATGTGCTATATACGTATTAAATGTTTTGTTTATCAAACCTTTGTCGGAGTTTGTATCTTCAAGAAATATCACCCTAAATCCCACAGCACTAATATCCTTGGGGAAGATATGAATCCAACTATTCGCCATCTAGTTATAGGTAAATAGTTGGACAGAATGGGTTCTTGAACCTTGGTATGCAACCGATCTAGGAAAAGGAAAACTGAATTCAAATTTGTTAAACTCTACTTAGAAATTAAACTTGTGTCCCTTCTACTCGTGCGAAGGTGTTAGGTGAATACATATGCGTAATTTCAAAATGTTAATATATATATATAATATATATATATATATATATATATATATATCTAAGTTTGAATTGTTAGAAATAGCCTTCTTCTGTGAAGAAGAGGCATCACTATATATATATATATATATATATGAGGAAAGAGGATTGGAATGAATCCGATAGAATGTGGTAGAGATATGAGGAACAAAAGAACAAAACTCAGACAAATGCTCTAGCGAAATATATCCTACAAACGTTTGTCTGAATTTTGTTCTTGTGTTCCTCATATCTCTACCATATATATATATATATATATATATAATTTGTTCAGTGTCATACACAGGGTACGCTTTTCGGGGTGTCTAAGCCTTCTGAAGGGGAGCAGTTACCTATTTTAGGCCCCACTGACAGGGCGTGTATATATATATTTACCAGCCCCTCCGCACGGGTAGTTTTCCTTCTCCTAGACTGATAGCCTAAACAAGGTTAAAGAGCCCAGTCCGCCTTATTATTTAGCCATAGCTGGAGGGAGAAAAGTTGGATGCCTACCTTTCACAAGGCTATTAACGTTGTAATGAAATCGACCACGTCCAGGATTTGAACTAGAGCCGACGAATCCATTTCCTATGACGATAATCGTTTTACCCAACGCCCCCCCCCGTGTTATATAATTTTGTGCAAGTGGCGTTGCTGACTTTGTAGATCACGACATAATCATTGCAGAAGAAAAACCGTGCAAGGTATTTGTTTCATTGCGTTGAGAAATTGAGATTATGTTAATGCCACATTTCCTTGATGAGAGTTCAGTGGAAAGATCTTGTTTACTT
>CM042141.1:123187886-123217886 GCA_023376005.1 Doryteuthis pealeii
TTAAGTGGTGGATTCCAGCACACCTTATAACACAAAATATGGAAGCGCGTGGTGTAATGGTTAAAGTCATGGGAAATGGACTCGCCGCCCCGAGTTCAAATCCTGGACGTGGTAATTGCATTTCACTTAGCGCTAATATCCTTGGGAAACGTATGAATCCTACTCTCCTTCCAGCGATGGATAAGTAGTAGGGCAGACTAGGCTCTTTAACCTTGGTTAGGTAACATGTCTAGGAGAAGGAAAACTCTGAATTCAAACCTGTTAAACTCCGCTTAATAAATTGACCTTGTGTCGCATCCTGCTCGTGCGGAGGGGTTGGTAAATATATATAACACAGAATATTCCAACAACGTCAAGTTCGTATTCTATGACAGGTATTTATTTGTCTCCCCACAATACGAAAATGTGAGACAAGGCCGGTTTAGGGTGGGAGTACCCCATATGAATCAAAACTCCCGCGAGGCGTAAGCAAAGATTGCTTAGATTCAATCGGCACCCTTCTTCAGTGGCGCCTCAAGCGCCGAGCAATAAACTCAGCCCTTATCACTTTTTGTATTCAATGGCATGTCTCTTAATTGGAAATTAAGCGAAGTATGCTCTCTCCACAGAATCGCTAATGCATATCCTTAGGCTTGGTACTATAAAGCTTCTATAGATATAGCAAAAAGAATCAGGACAATTTAAACATTTTAATCGCGGTCATTTATGAGTGGGGTCGGTTTAGCTCAGTCGGTAGAGTGCTCGGCTAGAAACCACAAGATTCCTAGTTCGATATCGGCCCCCACCAACTCAGCGTATGAGTAGCACAGTGATCTGTGCGGTAAAGTAAGGAGCTGATGGTAGGTGTGGAGTTTCACCTCAGATGCTAAAATAATCTCCTTGGTCTAGCGCTTGTAAAAAGGGGATAGACTCCCTCGCTGTCTGGCTGATACCGACATTAGGCCGCCCCAACGACTTTACTTTATTGTGAAATTTTAGGACATCAATCTGGACAGCAAAATAAATATATAGCAAATGGGAAGTTTAATGGTTAGATTTTATGACATGTCAAACCTTGTTGGGTTATTTTATACCGAATGCATTTTTATTCATACTTAATGGTTACTGAACATTTTAAAAGATTCAATTTGTTTTTAAACAAATCTTTTGTTAATTCATTTTCTTCTATTCAACCAATTGATGGGACCCTGATTTTTTTAATTTATTCTTAAGGGTTACAGAACATTTTAAGAAATTCAATTTGTTTCTTCTATTTAACTCGTTGATGAGACCCTAACAAGAACCCGAACCTGAGAGTAATGGGATGAAGGGGTATTCCACACTCCCCAGAGCTCTAAGATTGGGATCTCACCACGATGCAATTCGTAGGAAGTCCATACTATTCCTGAACTCTTATTAGCCCAACTCTGAGCTTTTTTGACAAATTTTTATATCATACTAGCAAAGCTACCCGACATTTCCCGGATTTAAAAAAATAAAAATATTTCTCTCATCTAACTATCTATATACATATATTTTTACCAAACCCTCCACACGAGCAGGATGAGACACAAGGTCAATTTCTTAAGCGGAGTTTAAAAAGATTTGAATTCATAGCTTTTATTTTCTTTGATTGGTTGTCTCACCTAGGTTAAGGAGTCCAGTCTTCCCTACTATTTACAGATAGTTGGAGGGAAATTCATACCTTTCCAAAGGGTATTAGCGCTATGTGAAATGCAAACAGCTTTGTCGGCGATTTGAACTTGTCTCGCTGTGTCCGTTTACTACAATGGTAACTATCATACTATATATATATATATTGATTAATAAAATTTATTTTTCTATTTATTTGTTTTATTATCTTTTATTCGGTTATTTCCTATTACTCCAACATAAACAAAGGGGGACCACTCTTGACTAATAAATTATTCATTTATTGATCTACTAGGAAAAAAGAAGACGGGGTTAGGGTTAGGGTTTAGGGTTAGGGTTAGGGTTTAGGGTTAGGGTTAGGGTTAGGGTTTAGGGTTAGTTTAATGGGAAAATAAATGAATAATTTATCAGTCAAGAGTGGTTCCCCTTTATTTATTTTGGAGTTATGGGAAATAACCTTTTATTCTTTATATATTCTCAGTTTTATTTTTTTTATTTTCATTATTCTTCTTGCTTGTATTTTTCTTTTATTTGCTTTTTATTATTTTTTATCCTTTATTAATTTGTTATATGTTTAATCATTTCTTTGAATTAATTTTTTAACGTATTATTGATTTATACCCTTATTAGAAGCAGCTACTTGGCGTTGCCTGGGTAGAGCAGGGAGGCAAAACATTAGTCTCATAAATCCATTATTACGGAGTTGGATCCTCACAGGATGCCCTTTTATTCTTTATATATTCTCGGGTTTAACTTTTTAGTAAAAATTTTGTAGTCCAGTGTAATCAGTTTTAGTCTCCGTCTCCCCCCTCCGTGCAAAGGGAAGTATGACACAAGGTCATTTTTAGAAAGTGTACAGTGAGGTAGTACAAAAATAGCTTAGTTCCGTCAGTATTCCGCCTTATGGGGACACTAAAAAAGTTTGACAATGAAGTCATATTTTTTTTTAAAGTCTCTCTCTCTCTCTCTCTCTCTCTCTCTCTCTCTCTCTCTATCTATCTATCTATCTATCAATCTATCTATCTATCCATCTCTCTCTCTCTCTCTCTCTCTCTGGCAGAGTAGCTAGTTTTAGTTTTCCTTCTTCTAACCAAGGCTAAAGAGCCCAATCTGCTGTACTATTCATCCATAGTTGGCATTAGTATGAAGTGATATATATATATATATATATATATATATATATATATAGAAAGAATAGAGAATGAATGAGAAAAGTATTGGCATATAAAGGTGCTCAATGCTAAAATAGCAGAGCAGGATTACAATCAATAATATATTATATTTTTAAAGTTTAAAAAAAGAAACTGAGGCTCGTTTAGCGTTTAACAACCCACATTTTTTTTATTAATTTTTTGCGGTATAACATTCCATCGCGTGAACACGCTTTACGTTTATGTAAACGCTAAACAAACCACCGTTTTTTTAATCTCAAACTTTTGACTCTCGTCTGATGATTGAAGTAAGCATGAAACTAATAGTAATATGATATTGATATCCATAATATAATATATTATTGATATATAATATATATATATATATATATATATATATATATATATATATATATATATATATTTCGTTGGCAAAAGACAAAAGTTGTAGAGCTGCTGGCAAAAATAAAAATCGCTACTGTATTAATGGTAACACTTTGCAAGACTAATTCGCTAGCCATTTCCTTTCTTGTTTATATATATATATATATATATATATATATATATATAATATATGTGTGTGTGTGTGTGTGTGTGTGTGTGTGTGTGTGTGTGTGTGTGTGAATATATATGTGTGTGTACATATGTGTGTGTGTGTATGAATGTTTATTCATCTCCTCGTGGCAGTTTTATTACTACTAGCTTTATGTATTTTTACAAATACAAACAAAAAGTAAACAAAATACTCACACGAGGAAGTGAGTAGGTATTTTAGGTTTTATCCAGAATTACCGGCCATTATTGAGCCTTAAACTTCCCTATTCATTATCTCAAAGCGAGGCGCTTTCGTTTTTAATTCGTGCATTTACTAGGCTCAGCATAGTTTGACACAAGGCCATACCTAGGGAATGCTAAGGGAAGGTCGAATTCACTGTTGTAGATTGTAAATCGAAAACTCTTTTGGCTAAATTCTATTGTTTTTCCCCTTCGAGTTTTAACACAAATAGTTGATACTGCCACATTCAATATTCATGCGATAAGCAAACTCTATTCGAGCATTAGATTTAGTTACAAGTCTCCAGTTTATTTCAAAGGATTATCTTTGCCTTGAGTTTGGTCCTTAGACGACAACAAAAATTATCTAAAAGCGGAATTCATTCCCATTTGGGACCCTAACCCCCTCCCCCCAAAAAAAAACAAACACGTATCCGTGTTTTAACCGCGAAACAAATTATCAACAATTTCAGGTACAGCGTGTGTGGCCTTTTGTTCATTTTTTATTAAATATATCTGTTTTCGCTCCAAACGCTGCAACAAAAGGTTTTTGCACTTCTTTCTCCCTTCTCATATTAACAGTTGTTCTTCTCGGCTGCCTTTACGCCCTCCCCTGAGTTAGGAGATATGGTAAACGGAAAAGACGACCCGGGTTCGAATCTCGGCTAAGGCTATTCATGTTCCTTTCGCCTGATCACTCTTAGAAAAAAAAACATAGATTGTGCTCTTCTCGCCACGTTCGGTTCCATTGTTATGGAGACAATACATCTCGTCCTTGGCATGCCACAAGGATTTGAATGAGAAGACATTGACTATTGAGCACTTAAGAAAACAATTGCTCTATAACTAACCTATAGAGACATTAGGCATAATTTGTGTAATGGTTATCATCATAGGAAATGGAAAAAGGCGACCAGAGTTCAAATTCTGGACGAGTCTCTGTGCGTTTTATTTTTCGCCTTTGAACAAAAACATGAATCTATGGTATGGTTTCCTTGTTTAATGGCGTATCAACCATCGTGGGTTATTTAATTCGAAATTTTAAAGATGGCTTTAATAGCTCCATGCCAGATTAGATCTCTCGTAATAGAATGTCAAATGGGCTAAATAGTACCACTACTGTTCTTCTTTGGCATTAAATAACCCACTAAGGTTGATATGTTATTAAATAAAGAAACCAAAACAAACCATAATGAAGTTATAAGTTTCCAGGAGTGATAGTGGCATAGATCTGTCTTAGCGAATTAGTAATTTTCCAGCTAGATCAACATTGATCGTTTTCTAATTTAGACGATACAAACACAAGATAGTCGCAAATTTGGCTGTTTATGAAAAATAATTAGTAAGTTTGATAAAAGTTAGTGTACATTTTTAAAATTATATTTTGTTCTGTAATCTATAGTTATGTTATTTGATAAGCGTTTTTTAAATGCTATATCGCCCTGTCGAGGGTGTATAGAATACGTCGATTAAATCCCTACAGAGGAGTAGGACCCCCAGAAAGGGTGTCCTGAATATTATTATAAACTACATCTGGTGTTGAGGCTCTGGAAAAATGGAGAGTGCGGAGTATCATTTTATTGCTATTATTCCCAGGTCCACTATGACCACAATGGTATCTATTAGCTTTAAATAGATATGTTTGGAAATTAGTAGTACTAGCAAAATAAAACACGCCCTCTGGGCGACGTAAAATAAATATTGCTTGAGGGGATGGGAGTAGAAAATTTGATATCAGAGAGTTTGTATCATAAGTAAAGTAAAATCATCAAATTTATTAAAGGAGTAAAAAATAAAATAAATTTACTAAAGGAGTGAAAAATAAAAAATTTGAAATAGAAACTTAGTTCTAATAACTTTAAATATATATTAAAATAAAACAAACTATATATATATAGATAATACCAGGTATGTATTTATTAAAACTTGTTTAAAAAACCAATGAGGACTGTCTAAGATTGCATGCTCAAATTTTGAGTGTATTTATTCTATGTTATGACGATTTTAGGTAGTATGGTGCAAGCAGTGACGTAGTTTTCGTTACAGACAAAAACCGGAAGCGAATCTCCATTATCAATAGATTAGATAGGAATACTTGAAACCATATAACTGTGTACTACTTATTTGTCTTAAGAATAATTACTTGAAGCTATATTGTTTCCAAATGATCATCATTATTTACCTGAAACCATATAATTGATTGAAATATTGAAAACATATAATTGCGTATAAACTATTTGTATTAGATAGGAATACTTGAAACTATATAATTATCTGCAAACAAATTATTACATATGGAGACTTACTCGAAACCATATAATTGAGTATAAATTATTAGTATTAGATAGGAATACTTGAAACCATATAAATCAAGTAACAATCAAACTATGGGAGAGCCCCTGTGGTGTAGTGGCTAACTTGCCCGAATGTGGCATCGTAGTGAGCAAGTTCGAACTCCAGTCAAATTTACTATATATATATATATATATATATATATATGCTTTGTGCGTGATTCGAACCCTACCTGTCAGGCTGACAGGCGGATATTCTAACCACTACACTAGCTGGCTTCCCCAGAATCTCTCGTTTATTTTAAACTGATATGTATATCGCACTTTTTGGGTGACTTATGGCACGACAGTATGAAGTGGTCAAACAATGTGTTTGAAATGGTGAAGGCCGACAAATATATATATATATATATATATATATATATATATATATATATTCATCTTTCCTTTATATTCATTACATATAAAAAAAAAGAGGTATAAGTCCATCATCACTTCTACGAGACCGAGGAGCCAGACTTATCCCGAGATGTTGTATCTCATTCTGTATTCTCGTTTTCGATTGATTGATTTTAATGGCAGGTCAACCCGTCTTGGGTCATGTTATACCTAGATGTTAGTTAATCACGTACATTGTACGTTCATATTTATATTTTTGTGTCGAGTCTTAATAATTTGTATACGGTTATATGATATCAAGTGATGAATGTTGGGAAAAAATTTGGTTGTCTTAGAAGCATGGGAAATATATAGTGCTGAGAATAAGAATAAAAAAATATATAGTGCTGAGAATAAGAATAAAAAAATATATAGTGCTGAGAATAAGAATCAAAATGATGAATATTGTGTTCTTAATCTTATCTATTTCGGAGTACCTTTCCCTTTCTCAAAAGTTTATTTTAGACTGACTGTTCTTTCCCTTATCTGTGTTCTTTTCCTTAGGGTCACGTGGGTTATCTACACTCCAAGAACCCCCTTTTTGGATAGGGGTCACTGGAGGGACACAGTCAGCGTATTCTAAGCCCCGCCGTCTGGGCGGTTTCGTTTTCGATGTTCGCTATTCCTCGACGTCATATAAATATGACTTGGTGTTACATACTGACGTTTTCACAGTACCAAATCGATATAATGTTGTATATCCGTTCTTACTTCTTACTCTAGTCGTCTTCTCTCTGGCCGGCTTTGGTTCTATCTTCTAACATCTTGCGTCTGGAGTTGTCTTGGGGACTTCAGTCTGGTTTTCCATGCTAGGGATTTCTCCTTATCAGAAGCCCTGTGTCATTGTTAGTTTTTAGTAAACACAAGACTTCTTTTTTTTTTAACGTTCTTTATTCGGTAAATCCCCAACCCAGACATAACATAGCGCGTGTGAGTTCCAGTTTTAGGCAGAGCATAAAATGGCCGCTGCTCTGCCTGACGTATAACTGCAAACTGGGGACTCTGAAAAAGGTCCCACGTGACTTCACATATTTGGCGGGCTTCTGTAATTTTCCATAGAAGGACCCGGCCATGGTATGAAAGGGGTCATCCCCTCAGAATTACAGGGGATTGACAATAATCTTATGCAACCGCATAGATTATGTAACATTGGTTTCTTTGTTTAATGGCATATAAAACTTCGTGGTAGAAGAACATTAGTAAGTATATAAAGTCTGCAGAATTGCTTATTGTCATTATCAGTCTAAGGCAAGGGAGTCTATCCCATTTTTGCCAGCGTTAGACCAAGAAGATTGTTTTATTGAGATGGAATGCCACACCTGTCGTCATTTCCCAGATGCTTTACCGCGTAGATCAGATTACTCAAGCTGTGCTACTCATGCGCTGAGTCGGCGGGACCGGTATCGAATCCGGAACCTTGCGATTTCTGGGCCAATTCTCTACCGACTGAGCTAAACCGGACCCTAGAAGAACAGTAATGGTAGTATTTAATCCATAGCTTGGGAAATGAGTGTTCATATCTTTCCCGAGAGCATTAACCCGAAAGTGAACGTAACAGCGCAATTGGAGTTCGAACTCACTACGATGTCACAGTCCAGCACGTTAACCACTACGCTCATGTAAAATAAGTCGAACAATTAAAATCAATTTGTATTGCTTCCCACGTATTGTAATAATTAGCAAGTGAGACTAACAGACCCTTGTTAACAAATTAGATTCTCACTAGGCACCCCTTATTACTGGTTGGCTGATTGGTTGGATTTTACGGCATGTCAATACTTGGGTTATTTTATGCTGAAGACGTTTTTTATTATTCATTTTTGTTGGATATTCAATTTTTTTAAACACATTTTTTAGATTAATTAAAAAAAATCTATTTAACCCATTCATGGAACTCTAACAGGTAATATTGATCCGGATAGAGTGGACTTAGGAGTTTTAGCGATGAAGGGTGCTCCACACTTCCCAGAGCTCTAGAATTGGAACCTCACCCCGAAATGCAATTTTAAGTCATACCCTGGATACTAGCACCGTCAGTCACCACCTTTAAGCACAATAAGTTTGCTATAAGGGCAGTAGGGTCGAGACAATCATATAGAGGCTAGAGTTTGACGTGACCAACCAATTTATCAGAGAGGGTCTCTTCAAACGCCCGTTTAGCCTAAGTAAGGGCCAAAGGGGAGTGTGCATGTAATGGACTGCTCAGACATCAGGATTCCGTCCTTAAGCATCACAGGTAGCATCCCCCATGGCCAACAGGTGATCCCATTGGGAGATTTTACTCCTCTGCAGAGGTGCAGTCAGCGTATTCTACAGCCCCAGCACATAGGGCGCGCTCGCTACTGGCCCTGTGCCTTACTAAACAAAGCTTAGTAAATAACTACTTATCTAAATTCAAATCAGCTTAATTATATTGATTGTTTTACCATTTAGGAATATCTTATATAATTTTTTTTTGGTGGTGGTGATGCTGAGATTAAATACCAACGGTTTTAGAAAGCAGGATTAAAGATGATATTAAAAATCACATGAAAATTTCTGAGACTATCGTAACAGATGTCTCCTACCAAAAAAAAAAAAAATTATAAAATAAAAATGAATAGAAATAATTATGGAAAAAATGTGAGAAAATTCTCTGGGAATTAACACCATTCGATCGTATTTTCTATAACGAGTTCTTTAAAACCAGGCATTGAATTGTTTGTAAAAAATATTAATAAAAATCAAAAATTTAAACCGATGAAATTTTCAAAATACAAAATAACAAAAAAACAAAAAAAAAACAAAAAAAACCAAACAAAAAAAACCCCCCAAAAAAACAAGTCCTCAATTGGAAAATATCTTAAACACAGAAATTTACTAAAATTGAATCACCGTATTTGAGGAGGGCTCTGCTTAATGGTTATCGTAAGAGAAACATGAACTCAATGAGCCAAGTATATATTTTCCTGACCTCCCACCAGGGATCTATTCATCTAACTATTCTCCTCCCAGCTATAGGTAAATAGTATGGCAGACTGGGCTCTTTTAACTTGGTATGAAAACCGTTATGGAGAAAGGAATTGGAGGCGCATGGTGTAATGGTTATGAAGTTTTTCTAACGTGGGGAGCTTTGCACAAACCGAAGCACATGTAATGATTCAGAGTGAAAATAGGAGTAATGGCTATAAATAGGTAATACACACCCCGCAGAGTTACAGAACTGGAGTCTCATCATCAGATGTTGTTTAGTGCCATACCTCGGAAATCTTTTTGAAATAATCTTAACCCACTGCAGCGTAATCTTAGCCCCGCTAACAAGAAGAAAAATAGTAGGGCTATACTAGATATACCCAAAATTGACCTAAAATCCGTTTTTGACAAAATGAATTTAGCCCCCCCCCTACAAAAAAATTTACCAAAAATCAGGGAATTATTGGATTTTAATGACATTTTCAGTGTTGATTTATCAATGAATGAACTTTATAATGTGCTACCCATACGCTGAATTGGCGAGGGCCGGTATCGAACCAGGAACTTAGGGTTCTAAGGTAGACGTTCTACCGACTGAGCTAGACCGGCCTGATTTGGCGATACTAGCTCGCTGAATATTACGCAACACTATGAAATGCTTATTAGAATTCTTAAAAAATGACATCTCGTAATCTGTTTGGGTTGTGGGGGCGCAACAAGTGTAGCGTATCTTGAGAAGGTGTAGCCTGGCATAATCTATCCCGCTCCAGGTATAAAAGTGGTTTAATTCTTTTTCTTTTCAGTTTTCATAGCACCCCAGAGGGTCAGACAACAGGAGGAGGGAAAGGAGGAGCTCTCAAAGTAGTTTTAACTAACAAGACGAGAGCCCCTTTGGTTGGAGTTTTCCTTCTCCCAGGCCTGTTGCCATACCAAGGTTAAAGAGCCCAGTCTGCACTACCATTTACCCATAGATGGTGGGAGAACATTTGAATTCGTACCTTTCTGAAAGGTATTAGCGTTATGTGAAAAGCAGATAGCCCCGTCCAGAATTTGAACTCGTCTCACCGTGTCTATTTCCTACCATGGTAACCATTACACCATGCACCTCCAATTCTTAATCTATACCGGTTTTCATACCAACGTTAAAGAGCCCAGTCTGCCCTACTATTTACCTATAGATGGAGGAAGCCAAGTACACTTCCCTGGAAGATAATCATTACGCAACAAGAAAACTAGAACTTTTATTCAAAAAAGTGATATAAAAATAAAACAAAAATAGGGATCCATTTACAACTAAACAAATATTCATATATATATATATATATATATATATATATGATAAAGAAGTTGACTTACCGGGGAATAAAATATCGAGTTAATCGCAATATTGACGGTCGATACAAGTAATAACCGAATAAGTCAGTGTTATAACGAATATAAAGTGCTCAATACGTTAATAGAGCGGATTTAGTATTAAAGTGCATATAGAAATAATCTACTCAAGTTTCACCATAAAGGATCTTCAGGGTTAATTAATCTTCACTGCGAAACTGTTTTCAATTGCATTATTCACTTCCGCAATTGCCTGTAATTAATCAATATCCTGATTAATTAATTGCAATTAACCTTGAAGATCCTTTATGCTGAAACTTGTGTAGGTTATTTCTATATACACCCTAATACTATATATATATATATATATATATATATATATATTCACTTATTTTACGTAGTGTAATGGTTAACAAGCTACATTCGTTAACAATTCTCACTGGGCGCCCCTTACTTCGAGCCTTGTGCTGCATCTAAGCTAAGCTTAGTAAATAACTATATATTTACTTGCTTATTTGTAACCTGTTACAAAGCATTCTTACCGCTAGACATGACATAACTCCAGACGGGTTGATATGCCGTAAAAATCAATCAATTAACCAACTAACCAACCAACCGACCAACCAACCAAAACATTCTATATTACATATTGCTATTATATCTCATTGTATGAAATAGCTTCAGATAACAGATACATCACAAATAAATACGCGCGATAAATGTGTATCATCACTGGTAGCTGAGTCTACTTCCCATGACGATAACCGTTACGCTACAAGCTCCTCTATTCTTTACTCTTCTCCAAATAGAAGCAAAAATATCATAACCTGTTACATCAGGAACCCAATTGGTTCATGCTTCGTCTAGTATACAATAAAAATATTTGTTAGCATTGTTGAATAAAGAGACGGTATTATTGCTATTGACCAGCAAGTGGATCAACTACAATTTTTCTTGTGATTGATATTGGTGGTCGTTCGAGATCTATTCGCCCATTCCCGGGGGCCCAATTCGCCGTTGTTGAAGCAGATCTTTAACAGAAAAGACATTAGAGACTCAACCCACACTTCCTCTCTTTTTCTTTTTTCTTTTTTCGTATTCAAACCACTTACAACGTTCTTAACAATCTCATATAATCTTTCAGGATTCAACGGCCAGCGCTCCGTTAAGGTCAAGCCAATCCCGCTTTTCTCTCTTCATCTTTTGTCCTTTTTCTTCCTTTAGCGCACAGACTTGTGGGATTGTAATCGCAAGGTCGATTGATCTCGTGACATGACCATACCACTTAATCTTCCGTTACTTGGCCGTTGTCAGGAAGTGTTCAATTGACTTAATGATGTGCTGCTGCTGCTGCCGGCAGTTTTTGCCCTGAAAAACGTTCTTTATATGGAGATACACAAGATCTTAGTGCTGCTTCTATGATACTGTGGTCAGGAAGTGCTTTGTCACGACTCTTTATTATTATTGTTCTTGTCATTGAACCTTTCGTAAGGGGGGAGGGAATTTGGGCGGCGTGGAGGGGTTGGGATAAAATATCAGTACAATTCAGTCAATAAGTTTTTAGGGGTAGCGACCTTAATTCTCTCAATTGATCTCCGAAATAAATAAGAAAATAAATAATAAATAATAGATATAGTCCAAGACCCCAGATACTCTACAAGTTATTAATGATTGGAATAATTTAAAAATTCGTTTAATCTGAATTTAATTATCTTAAAGGAACATTAATCAAATTACATTACAGTTTAATAAGAACAGAAAAAATACCTGTCTATGCCAGTAGTGCAGCTTCTATGATACTGTGGTCAGGAAGTGCTTTGTTACGGCCCTTTATTATTATTGTTCTTGTCATTGAACCTTTCGTAGGGGGAGGGGATTTGAGTGGCGTGGAGGGGGTAAAATATCAATACAATTCAATCGATAAGTTTTTAGGGGTAGCGACCCTAATTCTCTCAATTTATCTCTTATATTATAAGTAAATAAATAAATAAGTAAATAAATAGATAAATATAGTTAAAAAATATATTCTACAAGTTATTAAAGATTGGAATATTTTTTAAAATCTTTAAATTAATTCAAATTACATTACAGTTTAATAACACTAGAAGAAATACATGACTACGCCAGTGGTGCAGCTTCTATGATACTGTGGCCAGATATTCATCTAATTATTTAAGAATGGAATACTTAAAATAAATCTTTAATTGTAATTGAATTATCTTAATTGAAAAATGAATTAAAATTACATTACAGTTTAATAACACTAGATGAAGTATCTGCCTATGCCAGTTTTTGTTTCATTCATTCTTGTTGGGGTATTTATCTTATTTTAAACCCATTTTTAACCTATTGGACCCATAGATGGAACCTTAACAGGTACTACCAGTGGACATGGGAATATTGCAATGAAGGGGTACTCCAGACTCCCGGGACCTCCAGAATTGAAAACTCACCACCAGATGTAGTTTAACATAATACCCAGGAAACCTAATGGGTACGTTAAACTACCTTATGAACACTTCTATAGGATGAAAGGGTTAATTGATTTAAATAGCATGTCTACCCGTCCCAGGTTTTTTATGCCTAAAGGTTAGGGAATTGCGTTCATTGTTCATATTTACATTTTGTGTAGTTTCTTAAGAGTTTTTCTTTTCACACAAATTTTAAATAGATCTATTTGATTTATATATGAGACCCTAACAGGTACTCCCACTCGGTGTCAGATTAGACTTGAGAGTAATGGCAATGAAGAGGCACCCCCCCCACACACACACCAGAGCTTCAGAATTGGAACCTCACCTCTAGATGCAGTTTAACGTCATACCTGGACATAATAAAGGAATGATTCCATGACTATAAACCAAGGCTCGACCAATACACGAATACATACATCTTGATTGTTTGCGACGAATGTGAAAGAGAAATTACAAGTTTTGTTTTTTATGTTCGAATTAGAAACGATGGCAGAGTATTGTCGGAGCAATAAATTGACATTTTTTACATCAATTCATTCAGACAAAAAACCTAAAAGAATGTCGGCTTCCATTTCGCTGATTTTTAATGAAGGAAGTTTTAATTATTTTTTTTTCTGTCTAATTATTGTCTATTAGAAATTAAACAACAAACGATTCAACCCACCAAGAAACGGACATAAACAAAATTTATATTTCGGTAACTTTTTTTTGTTGTTTTTAAAAATCTTTTGATAATTGATCTAAAAATCGATAGCAGCCCAAACATTAGCCATCTTTGTTGTAAGATTTGTAATGTCAGAAGGAAAATTAGGATGATTATTGAATATGGGAAGGGGGGGGGGTAAAAAAGAAATTAAAAAAAAGATTTCAGGAAATTATTTTTAATAAAGTATTATTTGGTATGTTTTTAAAAAAAATAGTTGCTATAAATCTTTGAATTATTTGTTCCTGTATTAAACATAGAATATCATTGTTTATCAGGGTCGACTGTTGGTCATTTGGGTTGTCCGTGTTAGATAACTTTAGCTTTGGCCAGTCCATTCGTCTTGGGTAGCCTTAGGTTTGTTCAGTCTATTTGTGATGCGTAGCCCTAGGTTTGGTCAGTATATTCGTGTTGGTTAGCTTTAAATTGGGTTGGTCTACTTGTGTTTGCTAGCATTCGGTTTGATCAGTCAGTTCGTGTTGGGTAGCTTTAGGTTTGGTCAGTCAGTTCGTGTTGGGTAGCTTTAGGTTTGGTCAGGATATTCGTGTTGGCTAGCTTTAGGTTTGGTCAGGATATTCGTGTTGGGTAGCTTTAGGTTTGGTCAGTCAGTTCGTGTTGGGTAGCTTTAGGTTTGGTCAGTCAGTTCGTGTTGGGTAGCTTTAGGGTCAGTCAGTTCGTGTCAGTTCGTGTTGGGTAGCTTTAGGTTTGGTCAGGATATACGTGTTGGCTAGCTGTAGGTTTGGTCAGTCAGTTCGTGTTGAGTAGCCTTAGGTTTGGTCAGTCAGTTCGTGTTGGGTAGCTTTAGGTTTGGTCAGGATATTCGTGTTGGCTAGCTGTAGGTTTGGTCAGTCAGTTCGTGTTGAGTAGCCTTAGGTTTGGTCAGTCAGTTCGTGTTGGGTAGCTTTAGGTTTGGTCAGGATATACGTGTTGGCTAGCTGTAGGTTTGGTCAGTCAGTTCGTGTTGAGTAGTCTTAGGTTTGGTCAGGATATACGTGTTGGCTAGCTGTAGGTTTGGTCAGTCAGTTCGTGTTGGGTAGCTTTAGGTTTGGTCAGGATATACGTGTTGGCTAGCTTTAGGTTTGGTCAGTCAGTTCGTGTAGGGTAGCTTTAGGTTTGGTCAGTCAGTTCGTGTTGGGTAGCTTTAGGTTTGGTCAGGATATTTGTATTGGCTAACCTTAGGTTTGGTTAATCTTTTTTCCAGTTGGCTAATTTTAGGCTTGGCCAGTCTATTCGTATTAGCTAAATTTATGTTTGTATAACTGTAGGTTTGGTCAGTCTATTTGTTCTAAATTTAAATTTGATGTGGGATTCTTACCGTAGAGAATATAGTTGGCGTATTTTATGTCTCATCGACAGTTCGGAATTATTCTTGATAATAAACCGACATAAAATTACAAAGGTATATTACTACGAAAACTCTCCAGAGATATTTTAACTTATAATTAAAAAAAAAAGAAGACCCGTACCCAAATAACACCAAAAACAAACAAACAAAAAACAAAAATAAACTACTATATAAGATACAGATATACATGATTTTTTTATTATTCAAAAACATCTTGTCTGGTAAAATGCAGACAATAAAAGAGAAAATTCAAAACTTTTTATTTTCCTTTTTTCTTTTTTTTTTACAATTTAACAAACTTGTGCGCTTTTGAAAATCATTATTTAGAAAAAAAGTTTTATTGTTAACATATTATTTTCTTTATGGATACCATAATTGTCAAATGTAATTAAAAAAACCAAAAAAAAAAACCCTTAAAAATTTGTCAAAGAAATCAGTATTCCACTTTATTTTGTAGTTATAATTTCTTTTCAACCTCCGTAGAAGAATAGAATGATTTTTAATTCACATGGGGATTATCTTTAAAATGTAAAACTTTACAATCAGATGGCATTTTACTAAGACTTCCACTATTTTTCTTTTTACAAGAAAACCTTTTAATACAAACAGAAAATTATCCAATGAATACGGACAGTTTTATTAAATTTCAATAATTCGATTATGAAAGTTTTTTTACATTTTTTTTCTTGTATTTTACGTTTTAAAATCTCTATTTCTATTTGTTTCGAATAAAAACTGACAAAAATATTTTTTGATAAAAAATTGGTCACTGTCTAGACTGTTAATTACATGTTACCAATACTACTATGTCATTTTTTCAACGCAGTTATCCATAAATACGTTCCTTGGGGTGGCGTCAAGTTAATTGTTCTTTACTCAGTTACTTTGGGACCCGACGAAATGATATCTCAACTTCAAAGAGGAAACGAAAGCAATGTCTACATTTTCGTAGTTTCCTCCGGACATACATACATACATACACACAACTTCCCTTTATATATGTATAGATATAAGATGATATAAAGGGTGCGATGGATAAATTGTCACAATTTATCAAGTTCACTGATGCACTTTGCTTGCTGCACAGTAGACAAAAGTGGCATAGTAAAGCTGGTAACATGTTGAAATAGAATAGAAAACCGGATGCTTAGGGGTCAAACTCATGACTCTGAGTGTGAAAACACGTGATTTATACAAAATATAAATAGTTACTTGAAACCATATATCTGTGTATAATTAGTATCAGGTAAGAATACTTAATAACATGTAACTGTGGTATTACGGTTATCATCGTAGGAAATTGATTCGGCGAGACGAGTTTAAATCCTGGACGAGGCAGATTACCTTTCACATAGCGCTAATATCCTTGGGAAAGGTATGAATCCAACTATTCTCCCTCTATCCAGCTATTGTTAAATAGTATGGCAGACTGGGATTTTTAACCTTGGAATGGAAACCAGTCTAGAAGGAATCCCTGAATTCAAACCTGTTAAACTCCGCTTAAGAAATTGACCTTGTGTCACTTCCTGCTCGTGTGGAGGGGTCGGTAAATATGTATGTGTAAATTATTTGTATTAAGAATATTTATTTGAAGCTATAATTGTTTACTAAGGATTGTGATTAGTTACTTAAAACCATATAAATATCTACAAACAAATTATTATTATATATAAACCATTCCTAGAAAGCATAGAATTATTGGGGGTAGTTCCCAAAGTGTAGTGTCTAACGTGCCGGATTGCGACATCGTAGTAAGCGAGTTCGAACTCCAGTCGCGCTGTTACGTTAACTTTCTGACTAATGTTCTTGGGAAAGGTACGAACCACCTCATACCCCTAGCGATGGGTTAAATAGTGCAACCATTATTCTTCCACTAGGATGACGTTGGCATTGAATAAACCAGAAAGGTTGATATGCCATTAAACAAAAAAACCAAATCAAAAGCATTCATATAATTAATATTATTAGATAGGAAGGATTTATGCCATATAACTGTGCAAATTATTTGATTAGGATAGAAATACTTGATACAACTGTGCTAGAAATCTTAAAGCACAACAACAAAAATGTAAGCATAATCGTACAATGAACGTGATTCCCTAATCTCTAAGCATAAAATAACTCTAGACTGGTTGATATGCCGTTAAAATCAATGATAAATGTTAGATAGGTAAATGTTGATTTCTTACTTTCCGATATACCCTGTACTTTTCGAATATTTGGAAAATCAACATCAACCTACCTGCAAGCGACACACAGGTGTAATTCTACCGATTCTTTTTCTTTGTCTTCTCTGTTTCCCAAAAACCTGTTATTGATATAACCTTTTTTTTCGGAAGGCAGCCATTACGTATTATTACATTAAAATTTTTCTGACTTTGGCTGAGATATTATGCCAATTTCCTGTTTTTATATATCTTATTAGAAACAGATATATATTAGAGATACTTTGAGACTCCACCAACCCCAAAGATAACAAAAGAAGAAAAAAAAGCGATCTCGGATCACCGGTTGGCACTAGAACATTGAACATAAACAGCACTGAGTCCGCTCACTATTTAAATGGATATCCACTTAAGAACAGCAAGTACTGTAAGCAACTTGAGCCTGTGAGCCAGACTAAGCAACAGATTAGTAAATGTATAACGCCTTTCGCGTTGAAATTGTTAGCGACCTAGGCTAATGTTACATAGCCGTTCAGTCTGACTAGAGAGAGAATTCTTATGAGACGATCAGAGAGGTGGGAGGCATTGAGTCATTCGTATAAGAACCCCGCGTATTTAAAGTCATCTTATTTGCTTCAGTATTTCGGCTGCTACCTTATTCTGTTTCTTGCGTAGTTCTAACTGGTCTGGTTCTGTTCTAAAGATGCTGGTCTGACTTTATTTCTTCTTTGTTAGTTCTAGTTCTGTAGGAGCTGGTTCGCCATTAGTTCACAAAAACAACATAAGGCTTATATTGTAAGTGATCACTTTTATTTATTAAGAACCAGACTTCTCAACCGTGGTTGGAGCGAAGCGGAGACGATCTTTACATCATGGTGTCTCCGCTTAACTGCTGACTAACAAAGCCAAACTCTACTTCCGTTCTCGCGTTTCCCAGTGGCAGGAAGCTGGGATAAACTAAAGATCATTAGCTATCAATAATCTAACCCTACAGATTTTTGAATTTCAGCGACTTTTTAATTCAACATCTAGTTAACCTAACTATCCCCAAAACAAAGGTTATAAATTCATAACACAATTATATATAATATATATCAATATATAACACAATAACATATCAAATTATAGCACATTAAAAGTTAAGGGAATAAGAGTATTTACGGTTTCGAAGGAGCTCTTATTTCTCCGTAGTTGTTGGCAAATTGTCGGACAAAGAAGGAACAAACACGAAAGTAAATGCAGACACTTGTATTGACAAAAGTACATAAAATTGTTGCAAATTTTAATGGTATTTGCTACAGAACTTATCTGTGGAGGAATTTTCTTGTAGTAACGGTGATAACAGGGTTTTCTTCTCGTGGTTATGAAATGTAGATAAGACGCTTCATCTCGGTAGTTTCCCGTCCTTCAGTAGTGTGCAATAGTACCGGCCTTTATGCAGTATGCAGACACAATGCCTTAGAAGGGAGCTGGTTGTAAAGTTCTGTGATAAGTGGGCCCTGTTTTGGGGCTTCGTAATGAGAGCTTGGTGTTTTTACTTCTATCCTCCAGTACTACTTTTCGATAAGTGACGTTTTGGTATTTGGCGCCAACATACGATGTTGGCATTCACCCCCTGGCGGCAGAGGGAGATAGTAAGCTATGGAATTTCCAGCAGGAATGAGTCAAAGACAGGTCTTCTGACTTGAAAATTTATTGATAATATCAAGGTGAAACGCAACAAAAGTGAAAGTATAAGTTTTAATCAAATAAATCAAATATGTTACCCATGAAGTTGTTGTTTTTGGTTTCCTCATCGAAATCATCACACATATTGCTAGTATACATGTCCTTATTGTTACAAGATACCCTCGACAAACTCAAGTTTTTGTAATCATATTTTATTAATCTCAACCATGAGAACCCCCCGCCAAGCACGTCCTTACATTCAGACGTCTAGCGGTTGACTAACTAAATAAAGGTCTCCTGTTCCCACCGTCTGCGTAGCAGCAGGAAGTCGGGTCAGGTCGAGGTCATTGAATGTCACTCAACCTACTGGTATCAACAACACTTGAATTTAAATCTATTTCTACACTAACCATCTAAAAGCGACGGTACGCCCATCACTATATAACACTTGCATTTCCTGAACAGCTTTCTTAAATTAGGAAGATATGGTACAAAAAATGCACATGTGTTAACTGTATGGGGGTCAAACAATTTAATTTCCTTCAAGTATTGATCCAGTATAAAATTTTCCAAGTATTTTCTGAAATGATGTAATGATATGTTGGCATCTAGAGTTAAATGGAACCTATTCTTGATTAATGAGTATTTTGACAATCTGACAAGACAAAGAGGACAAAACCCACATAAAAGATGGCACACATTTTGTTGCAGTTTTTTGTTATATATATATTTACCAGCCTCTCCGCACGAGCAGGATGTGGCAGAAGATCAATTTCTTAAGCGGAGTTCAACAGGTTTGAATTCAGAGTGTTCATTCTCCTAGAGCGGTTGCCTAACCAAGGTTAAAGAGCCCAGTCTGCCATACTATTTACCCATAGCTGGAGGGAGAGTAGGATTCATACCTTTCCTAAGGGTATTAGCGCTAAGTGAAATGCAATTACCACGTCCAGGATTTGAACTCGGGGCGACGAGTCCATTATATATTATGTCATATAAGGCGTGCTGTAATCCAGCACTTAAACTTATAGACTCAGCGAGGTCACGTGGTTTAAACCCCAGCCAATCAACAGCCTGAATACGTGGTTAGTTAACTATTTAATCGCTGATATTGACAGCCGTTCATTTGCAAGTTATTCGACATTGACAAACAGACCTACAAACCAAAGGATCATACCCAACATTAAGTGACCCAAAGGAACAATCAAAGGACCATACCCAACATTGAGGGACACCAAGCAGCAACCAAGGTTTTCTTCCCTAAGGATCACGTTCTGTTTAACACAAGGGATCTCCGCTGGAGAGTGTTCTTGCTTGAAGCCTAAGGATGGCCACAAAAATCGTAACACATTTTCATCTGGTAGACAGTAGTTAGATGGCCAACTACAGTATTCATGCTCACAATATAATCCATTTCTCTTCATGTACATAATTTTGTTATGTCAGGTTAACTTGCAATTGCAGTGGGTGAATTGCATGAGCCAACCAGGGAGACATGGTTGATCTATTTTGACCGGGACCAAAACTTTGTAAACAAGATTCCAACTCTATTTTGTTGAATCAAAGACATCTAGTTACAATCATTTCCATTGGCAACTTGTAAACGGACACGCAAGGAATGGTAAAAATTCCTCACGCTCTGTTGGAAGGTTCTCAGGCTTCAGTCGGGGACATTTTGATACCATCGACATGAATGATGCATATCGGAGGGACATTAATGTGTCAGATTTCCTCGCGTTAAATCCAAGGAGAAAAAAAAAAGAGGAAAAGGATATCAGTTATATGCATGAGATTTTTTTGTTAGCGTTATTTGGGATATTATGGAAAGACATTTGATTTACATTTTCAACCTCGAGTGCTTATCTGCTGATAAAAAATTTGTATCCAGCTTTTACAACTTCTTCCTGAGTAGATTCCAGCATTTCAAAATAATAGATCGTTTCATGTAGCTCGTCAGACTGTTTCAACATCTTTAGAATCTTGGTTTTCTCTGAATAGCAAATGCAATAACATTCTTTGTAACCAACGTTATAGCAGGAAGGATGAGGTTGTTCATACCTTTCCCAAGGGTATTGAAGTCTGGAAGTGAACATAATAGCGCGACTCGAGTTCGAACTCGCTTACTTCGATGTCACAGTCCAACGTGTTAGCCACTACACCACAAGGACTCCCTTCCCACCTTAAATGGTTTGGTTTGTTGGATTTTACGGCATGTCAACCGTTGTTGGATTATTTTATGCCGAAGACGTTTTGTTCTACTCATGCTTGATGGGTATTCAAACTTTTTTTAAAACTTCATTTTTTAAACATATTTTTAAAAAAACTCGTGTTTTTCTATTTAACCATTGATGGGACCCAAAAATGGTACAACCACTTCGGGTCATAGTGAACCTGGGAGTAATGGTGATAAAGGGGTACTCCACACTTCCCAGAACTCCACCATTAAAAGCAGTTTAACGTAATACACAGGACATTAAGACCCTCAGCCACCGCCTTCGAGAAGATGTATAAAAAAGAAGGACTGGAGTGCAATAGGGTTTGGACAATCATATAGGTGCTACGGCTTGACGTGACCAGCCGATTGGTCAGATCATGCCACTCCGACCGAACATCTAAGGGCCAGAGTGGTGAGTCACGAACCGCTCAAACACCAGGACCACGTCCTTGTGTATTATGGGTCGCCACCTACGGCATGCAGGTGGCTCTATTGGGAGTATTTTACCCCTTTAGAGAGGTGCAGTCGGCGTATTGTTCTGCCCCAGCCGACAGAGCGACTACCTGAAATGAGATCATCCAATGTCTTAACCTGTCTGTTTCTATTTGATACGGCTTTTCCAACTCATATTCCATCGCATCACCACAGTTGACGCCACCTTCAGCTGAAGCTACAACACTGGCAGACAGACTATTCAGCATGTCAACTGGTCCGTGCGCATCAATCTTGGATAAGAGCTTCGTAAAATTTAGGTTGTCTCGTTCGATGCGGCTATTGGAAAGTTCCACATGCTGTTCACTTGTTCGCAGTAGTGAATTGGTGAAATCGCTGTCTGCATTGTGTACGCCATCACACCGATCCATTGTGTTAATCCAAGTAACCCTGACTGATTCAGTAACTCCACGTCCTATTGTAATGCTGCCTCTTACTCTTCTACGAACGCATCAGCACCTGCTCTATTATCAGATAACTCTACAGGCATCCCGAAAACGTATCACTTCTTACAGTGTGAAATCTAAAGCGTGAACACTGTTTATATACGCACGGATAATTTTCAGGAAACTACATTATTTTTTTGCCGGCATAATCTCGCACTTTTAGCGTAATTTATGTGTGCATTTGCAGCGAAAAGCGTTTTCATTCTTCTCAGGGTTGCGAGGTGGAGATGCCAGTTCCCGGTATTCTCGGCAGTGATGTAATCTGTCATCAATTCTACGTAGTATAAGTACTCATACCGTTACTGCGATGTGCAGGATTGTGATGCTAGGTCATTATAATTTATTTGAGCTTTTAGTCTAGAATGTAAAATGCATTAGATTGTTCAATATACATATTTACCGAGCAGGATGTGTCACAAGGTCAATTTCTTAAGATCAGTTTAACAGGTTTGAATTCAGACTTTTCCTTTTCCTAGAGTGGTTGCATAACCAAAGTTAAAGAACTAAGTCGTAGTACTATTTACTTTTAGCTGGAGGGAGAATAGTTGGATTTCTATCTTTTTCTAGTGCGATCAGCGCCATGTGAAATACAAACAGCCTGTCATAGGATTTGAACTCGTCTCGATTGTTCAATACAGTTATTTACTGACATTGAATGAGAGACGTATTTTAGCAATTTTACACTTAGAGCAGAACTAACAAGGACATGCGCTCTTAATACTCTTCAAATGACCATCACAATTTTGACAATATTGCCACCACAGATTTCCTCTTGTTAATTCTCCAAAACTTCCTAGATAAAAGCCTCACAATATTGCTACTGTTAAATAGTCTCTTATTTCTTCTTTGTCTTCTAACTTCTAATTTCTATATCTTCGTCTCAGGTTGTGTCGGAGTTCTTCGTGTCGGAGTTCTTGTATCTCTGGTTCTGTCTTTATTAGTTCTTGTTTATCGGGAACACGGATATATATTCTAGGTGTACACTCCGTTTTTATGAACAAAGAAAAAACAAGAGTTTGGAAAAAATCCGACAAAATGTGAAAAATATAAATGAAAAGGTAAATAAACCAAAACAGACAATTGATTCAATTTATATTTCGTCTTTATTTATTAGAAGACTCCATCAGAATGAATTTAATAATTTACAATTATTTGGAATGGTATACAATGAGGAAAAGATGAATGGGGCGGCGAGAAAAAGAGAAAAGAGAAAGAAAAAGGAAGACAAATACATAAAGAAAAATAGGAAAAGTATTGGAAATTCCATAGATAATTATCTCCCCTGCCGCCAGGGGGGGGGGAGTGCCAACATCGTATGTTGGCGCCAAATACCAAAACTTCACTTATCGAAGAACCGTTACTGAAAGAGAGACGTAAAAACTAACGTTCTCTCACTTAGCCCAAAAACAGGGCTTACTTATCGCAAAGCAGTACTGGAGAAGAGACATAGGACACCAAGCTCTCATTACCAAGCCCCAAAACAGGGTCCACTTATCTCAGAACCTTACAACCAGATTCCGTCTAAGGCATTGTATCTGCATACTGCATAAAGGCCGGTACAACTGCACACTGACTAAAGGAAGAACAACTACCGACACGAAGCGTCTTATCTACATTTCCCACCGACGAGAAGAAAAACCCTGTTATCACCAGTACTACAAGAAATTCCTCCACATTTAAGTCTAGTAGCAAATACCATTAAATTTGCAACAATTTATGTAATTTTTTGTCAATACAAGTGTCTGCACTTACTTTTGTGTTTGTTTCTTCTTTGTCCGACAATTTACCTACAACTGCGGAGAAATAAGAACTCCTTCAAAGCCGTAAACACTCTTAAAAGGGAAGGAAAGAATAGATGTTGGAGTTTTTTGGAATATAAGGCATGGGGCAAATGGTCACTTCTATTTATAGACTCGCCTATGGGCACGTGACCTGAGAGAGATTCCTATTGTCCAATCACTGGCAGTGCTGCTGCTGCTGCTGTTGTTGTATTTATACTAGTCTGATTCTTAACCTTGGCTCATTGCTATTTGGATCATCTTGGACGTCGGACATACAAAGAATACTATAACACCGGATTCTTATTGGCATGCTTACTTATTTACTACATCTGGAATCAAGGATGGCGGCCAGATACTCAACCATAGAAAGAAGAAAAAAAAACTCCGGGAGCCAAAGAAGAAAATACGATAAACTCAAACTACCGGAAGTGGAAAACAGTGCATAAAATTGATACATCATAGCAGATAAAAAGTTGATGTGGAAAAGAACAGAAAGAACGTGGATGAAAATTAATATATGCTAGGAAAATATTTCAAAGTATGGATGTTTGGTACAGAAATAAAATGTTTTAATTTTTATGATTATCATTCTTATCCATTTTCAATCTTAATATTATTTTCACGGATTAGAATTTTTGCTAAACTGGGCGCAATATAACAAACACATTTTTCTTATTTAATTTCCAATTCTATCTTAACGACGCGCGAGGGAGAATAATTAGCTCAGTGACGCAGAACACGTCCGCGCAACAGGGCACTTTGGTCGATTCTCAGTTAATTCAAACTTTCCCAGGGCTCATCCGATCACGTGATTTCCTAAGCCAATCAGGATCCCGTTCCAGATGACCCCGGGGTGAAGGCTGCTACCAATCAAATCCTATGAACTTACTCTGTGGGATTTTCCATTAACCGTCAAATTTAAATATAACTACACTTCCTTGCAAAAATGATTGGCTATGCCTGTTCCTTATGTAACATTACTTTATGCAAAGTCTTAGCATTGATGATCTTCATCGCTGCAAGGGTTGATCGAGGTCGGGTTACGAAGTTGTCTTTCTTGATTCTGCACAAAGAGTAGAACAGAGTAAACGCATGTCATATCATTCGAATTCAAATCTAATACAGAAAGAAAGGACACTGTTACCTTAAAGGAAGGTTCACCCAACATTGTTTTTGATAGAAAACCAGAACAGTGGTTGTATTATCCTCGCCCGGAAGACGGAGCTTCCGGCAGAGGGACAAAGAGAAAGATAAAAATATATATTTAAAAAGAAAGAGAAAGCGGAAGCAGGGAGAAGATAAAGAAATATATAACAAATGTCCGTTATCAGATCAAAAGATAAAGATGCGGAGGCGTATCTATCAATATAAAGGCGAGAAGATTCGAGCCGACAGACCGAGACGCCATCCAGCAGCCAAAAGGACACTTCACATCTCCCGTCAGCAAACACCCCTCGGGTACTCATTGTTAACACTGCGCTCTTCACCAGCCACCGGCCTATTCATTGTGATGCTCTACGCCTCACCTACCTACGCACCGAAGAGGAATAAAGAAGGGTCCTACTTTTGTATATACGTATCTGTTGTTTATTGAAGTACAGTAGTCGGTAGTAGGCAACTACTACATACTTCGCTACGTGACCATATATACCCACAACGACTACTAACATACACGATTTAGAGAAGCGAAGAAGGCGCTACGCAACACACTTAAGATGACTATTTCGCAGTATTTGTTTTGTTTTACGGCATATCAACCTCAGTGGGTCATTTAATGCCGATAAAGTTTTGAAATAAATCAATTCTTAATGAATACTAACAGGTACTACCACTCCGGGTCAGAGTGGACCAGGGGCTAATGGTGATGAAGGGGTGCTCCACATTCCCCAAACCTCCAGAACTGAAACCTCACCATCAGATAGAGTTTAACGTCATTCCCAGGACATGTAGACCCGCAGCCACCGCCTTCTAGCACCCATATGATAAAAAGGGGTTGGGGCTTGCCATAAGGGCAATAAGGTTGGGAAAATCATATAGATGCTAGGGCTTGACGTGACCAGCCGATTGATCGGAGGGGGCCTCTCCGACCGCCCGCCTAGCCCAAGAAAGAGCCAAAGTGGAGTTTTGCAAGTCATAAACTGCTCATCCACCTGGGCTCTATCCTTAAGCATCACGGGTCGCCACCCACGGCCAACAGCTGGCCCCATTGGGGGAGTCTTACCCCTCTGCAGAGGTGCAGTCGGTGCATTCTAACGCCCCAGCCGACAGGGCGGTATTTCGTAGTACAAAGCGAGATTAGTGCCAAATGACATTGAGGTAAAGCATATGATGTTTCAAGTGTTGGAAGCTATTTAAATGTCATTATTTAGCAAGACCAGTTTTCTTATGGTTTAGATGGTGTCTTCCCCGTACCCCATTTATAGAAGGTCAGGAATAAAGGCCCTATTTACTTGGGACCACCCACAAGCCGAGACTCATGGATGGCAGGTGGAAAAATTGCGTCGATCCCGTCGGCATTCCACCTCAAGGGGGCGCCTCAGGCGCTGGGCAATAAACCCACCCCTGTCCCTTTAAATCAAGGGGACAGGTACTGCCTGGGCGGATAGCCCCTTGGGATCGACGCTATTAACTTGTAAAAATCCAGGGCCGAAGCCACTGGACCCCCACCACGTGGGTGGGCGGGTTTACATTGTATTTACCTCGTACCCCACTTGTACGGGTTAGGCACAAGGCCCTATTAACGTGGGACCACCCATAAACCGAAGCTCATGGGTGGCGGTTGAAAAATTGCGTCGATCCAGTCGGCATTTACCTCAAGGGGCGCACCTAAGGCGCTGGGCAATAAACCCAGCCCTGCCCCTTTAAATCAAGGGGACAGGTACTGCCTGGGCGGATAGCCCCCTGGGATTGACGCTATTAACTTGTAAAGATCCCAGGGCCGAAGCCACTGGACCCCCACAGCGTGGGCGGGTTTACATAGTGCATGGTGGACACACCTTTGTCCATTGTGACAGCTGCAACATTTTTGCATTTCCTCTTCGGCACTGCTAACATTCTGATTGATGTTGAAACTGAACTTCCGCATCTTTGGTTGACGTTGCAGAAATGATTCCCATGGCGTGGGGGAAACACTTTGCCATCAAGAGTTGCGGGACTGTGATTCACGTTGTCCACTGTTTGAAGGAACATAGAAGAAACGTTTACTTTAAGCCTCCCACAGCGGCTCTCTCGCCGCTGCGATCCTACTGTAAACAGCTGACAGCGGCTGTCCTATGTCTCACTTGTTTACACTGAAGAATCACTATGTGAACCTCTCTGCCATCTTTTGTTTTGTCTGAGGTGAAATTTGAAATATCCCATCATACAGGTAAGAAATAGAATTAAATTTTTGCTACAGCCGTGGGGAAACATTTTAGGCAAAGAGCGATTTCCTCATTAAAAGTGAACGACTTAATAGTAGGAGAAAAAATGGAGGATCTGCTCTCAAAGTAGTTTTTGACAAACAAGAAGAGAACCCCATTTTGTTGTATATTGAAGATATTTAAAAGAAGGTGAAAACGGAAATAGTGTCTTCCGGTTGGATCGAGGCAGGGAGAAGACGAAAAGAGTAACAAAAGACTTTTTCCGAGTAAAGCGAACAAAGAAGGATGGGTAACAATAAGTTCGGAAATAGATTTGTCCGCTGATAAAGATAGCAAAAGAAAACGCGTAGGCGTTTGATATATATAAAAGGAAGTCAGGGATCCCAGGTCAGTTAGAGAGTCAGACAGCGGACGGCGAACAGAGCACAAGGAGCGACCATCGACACGGTCCATCACTGCTAGCGGGCAGTGAGGTTCGTCCACCCCTTCCACCTCACCAGCGCCAGTCATCGTCAACCCTTGGGCATTCCTATTGTCACGCTCGCCACCCACTAGCCGAGGGAGAGAAATAAAGTCAACTCCTACTATACCCATGTGTTGTGGTTTCTTAAGTCCGACTACATACTTCGCCACGTGACATATATACCCGCAACGACTACTTACTTAAACGAATTTGCAACGTGAAGAAGAAGCAGCTATACGCTACGTAACAATTTGGTTTGAATTCAGAATTGTCCTTCTCCTTCCTAGACCGGTTAGCATACAAAAGTTGCAGAGTCCAGTCTGCCCTACTATTTACTGATGGCTGTTGGGAGAATATTTGGATTAGTATCTTTCCCAAGGGTATTAGCGCTCTGCAAAATGCAAACATCCTCGTCCAGGATTTGAACTCATTTCGCGTGTCCATTTCCTTTGAAATATGTTTATTTTCACACATTACATTTTTTACAAAAAAAAACACAACAAATGATTAATGTGTGGAGGATGATCACTAATTAGGACTGAGCCTATTCTAGTTGTAACCACCTCTGCTATTTCATAGGTTTTCTGGTTTAAATAGGGTCAAAATATTTTAACAGATATAAGTAATTCTTTAAAGAAGAACAAAGGTTATTAATTTTAAATATACAATAGAGTCTGGGTCTCTTTTTTGTTGGTATTTGATTACTTCTTTATCTTTTAAACCAACCAATTGTAATTCCTCCATTAAAGCGAGATAAGTCTCTTTCGAGTCGTGATCAATTTTGTCTCCTATGTGACGATGGTCAGCATTCTGGACGTCTGGGTTGGAATTTTCGAATGGATATTTTTTTTGTTGTATCAGGCAAATATTTCTGTGTCACCAAAGTCATTGCTTGTCGATGTCTCTGAAAAATTCAAGTAGGAAGAAGAAGAAAAGTATAAAAAAATTGTAAACATTTGTTATGAAGCAAACAGGTTAAAGAGAATTTACATTTTCCAAATATATTGCATACCAAAGATGATGATTTAAACAGGTTTATTGAATTGGAAAGTTAGTTTTTAAATTGGGTTGTATCTAGATATTCATGGAACTTGATAAGTCAACAAAAGAACAGTCTTGTTTTTCATAGGATCAGTGATGAATCTGACACAATTCAATGCAAATGAATTTTTATTTTTTACTAAAAGAAAACCACACGCCCCATTCTCCTATATTAGCTGCTTGCATCTTGTAACTCCATCATACAATACGCAAAAAACAAAGACGATTCCGTCGTGCAATCGACCATTTTAAACCAAAGACAGGATATATCTGAACTGCTAAAATAGAAAACACTGGTTCAATATAAAACTTTTTGCGGGTTATCTGTACGATGGCTTGGCCGATGCTGACAGCTTTTGTTTTAGATTTCGTAATGGCGGAGGTTGACGGGTGTCCTATTCCCTATTTTTTGCGTCACGCTTGTCTCGCAACTTTTAAACTCCTCTATCCACTCATACACACTTCTACGCGGTAGTGAACTGTCTCTGTATTGAGTTTAAATCCTCCGATGAATTTTTGCCCCTGACACTCCTTCCGACCAAAGAAATCGGGTCACTTCCTTGGTGAATACTGATAGCGGAGCGGCCATGTTTAGACTGTAAAGACAGCAAGCAAAATGGCGCGATCAAGCTCAGCATTCGGCCACGTGATCAAAACAGTGCCAAGTGTAAGCACGCATGCTCAGAACGCGGTATGATAATAATATAGATAGTGTAGATAATGTTTGCCCATCCCTCATACATAGGATAAGCTTTCAAGCTATACCAAATTTGCTTTATTAGGATTTATTTCCAGGTGTGGCACCATTCTGGACGATATCGACCAGACTATTTTTACTATCTTCTCGCATCAGCCTTAACAAAAACAATCTTTGCACAGAACATATATAATATTAATACAATATCTATATATAGAAAAAATGTGTTAATTAATTCATCCGATAGTTCCCCAAAATGCTCTCTTAAATTCTTACATTCTTTTGTCTAATAACTGCCTGAAAGAAGGTCAATAGGTCACTGAGACTGTGCAAATCTATTGTCTATACAATCTAAGGTGCGTCGTGTAATGCCTACCCTCACAGGAAATGGACACGGTAAGACGAGTTCAAATCTTGGACAAAACTGTTTGCATTTTACATAGCCCTAATACACTTTGGAAAAGGTATGAATCTAACTATTCTCCCGATTGCTATGGGTAAATAGTAGGGCAGACTGGCTTCTTTAATCCTGGTTAGGCAACCAATATAGGAGAAAGAAAACTCTGAGTTAAAACCCATTT
>CM042141.1:123222886-123242886 GCA_023376005.1 Doryteuthis pealeii
ATCGCCACCCACGGCCAACAGGTGGCCCCATTGGGGGAGTCTTACGCCTCTGCAGAGGTGAAGTCAGTGCATTCTAACGCCCCAGCCGACAAAGCGCAATTTCTAGTAACATTACAATAAAAACCATATTTGTAACACTGACCTCAGCATTGAACAACCCAACAACATGTTACAATTTGTGGGGAGTCATGAATTGTGAACGTGCCTGTAACAAAAAATTTGAATTAGGGATATTGGATTAAAAATTACGGAGCCCTGTGGAAAATTACACTGTGACGGTTAATAACCTTTTGACCCCTTAAAAACGCACCATTACAGACGCGTGAGAATAAGTTAGATTAGTTAGCAGATGCGGCTCGGCTTTCAAGGAGCGTAGACGTATTGTCAGCCCCGGGTTTCATCTCTTTCCGCGGCGGAATTATGGGCTAAGAAATAAAACTTGATCAAGAAACAAACAAGTTTTGTTTGTAAATCAAATTATTAAACAAGCAATGTCCAGACCAGCATAACGAAGAACAGAAGAAGAAAACCAGCCCTTAATAGAAGTCAACCGGATAACATGGCGGCCGACGAACTAGACGAGTTAGATGACCAAGACGAAGAATCAGTAAGCAGAGTAATAAAATAAGAACAATCATCATTTACTATAATCTCTAATCTAACTATCTGTCTCTCTCTTAGGAAGCGCGTGGTATAATGGTTAAAGTCATGAGAAATGGACTCGTCGCCACGAGTTCAATTCCTGAATGTGTTAATTGCATTTCACTTAGCGCTAATACCCTTGGGAAAGGTATGAATCCTACTCTCCCTCAAGCTATGGATAAATAGTAGGACAGGCTGGGCTCTTTAACCTTGGTTAGGCAACCGGTCTAGGAGAAGGAAAACTCTGAATTCAAACCTGGTGAACGCTTAAGAAATTGACCTTGTGTCACATCCTGCTCGTGCGGAGGTGTTGGTAAATATATATCTGTCGCTCTCTATCATATACCAGAGAACTCTCTCTCTCTCCATTATACATATGAAAGCTCTCCTCCATTATATACCCAAATCATGTTAGGGGTATATAACACAACGGTTGACATATCGAAAAAAAAACACCAACCAACCAACCAACCAACCAACCAACCAAAATAAGTTTGGAAGACAAGGACTTTTATAGAAATTCACTAAGTGTGACACTTTATACTTATGCGAAAAAGAATATTTCGTCTGCCTTGCCGTACGTAACATATCATATAACACCCAGAGAAACATCAATGAATCAACATTTCCTTGAAAGAGATTCTCAACGATGCCAATTCTGTCAGAAAAATCTCGAAACTTTGAGAGTCAAATACTTTCTGCCGTATTGTGCTAACCAGTTATTTGGTATTGATTGGAATGCACCTGAAGTTCTTTTCAAACCATTCTCAGTTATATGCTCATTCTAGTCTGGCACAAGGCTTGTGGGCCCTCAGTAAGTATTCAACTCTTGGAGGTAGAAAATTAGAGAGCGGAGTTAGCATAAACACATAAAAAATGTACAATGCTTTTTTCGATACACACACTTACACACTCTAATACTCACACCGCAAAAGAGAATATTTGACGTCATATTTCAAACCGTCCACTTTTTTCAACGTTCTTTTTTAAGACTTCAAATTTTAAACAGACTGATAAACAAGGACTATTACTCGCTTTTCTCGTTATTCTGTGATATAAATTTTTTATCACCTTCCATATAACAACAAATGCCCTGAAGATCATCTAATTAATCGATCGAAACACTGTAGCGTCAGCCAATAAACTTACCACTTAACTCATTTAAACCTGTGTTTTTTAAATTTTTCTTAATATACTATATATATATATATATATATATATATATATATATATATATATATATATATATATATATTCTTCTCTTTCGTCGGGGCGGCCTAATGTCGGTATCAACCAATCAACGAGTGAGTCTATCCCCTTTTCACTAGTGCTAGACCAAGGAGATTATTTTTAGCGTCTGAGGTGGAGCGCCACACCTACCATCAGCTCCTTACTTACCACACAGATCCCTGTGCTACTCATACGCTGAGTTGGCGAGGGCGGGTATCAAACTAGGAACCTTGTGGTTTCTAGCCGAACGCTAGCAAAAGTATGCGCGCCCTTAGCGCAAGTATTTAAGTTTTAATGTAATAAAAAATTATGTTAAATTAGAAAGACTAACAAACTAAATTAGAACAAATATGAAAATATTAAACTTGATTTAATATTATTTTAATTGATTTCTATATGAAATTATATATAGAATTGCTTTTAATACGTTTCAAAATAACATAAGTGTATTAGAAATCAGTAACAGCAAATCATTTTTTATAAAAACCCAGTTTTTAAAAAATCATTATGCAATTTATTCCACCATACACTATGGAAATCGTTATTTCTTAAGATATATAACACGTATTTCAGGATTTTAAATGCATCAATAATATGGGCAGTTTAGCGGCAAATCGAACCCAGCTAGACTTTAATATTAATAAATAAGGTGCTAATTAAGATTAAATAATGACTATTTCATACTCGTTGGGAATATAAAAGGATAATTAAGAAAATCGTGACATGAGTGGTTATAGACAGACAGTTACATAATCTCAATTATAATTAGATTATATATTTATTATATACATTATATATATATATATATATATATATATATATATATATATATATATATATACAGTGGGTGCAAAAGTAGGTATACAGTAAGGAAAATACTTTACCTGCAAATAATAAAGTTATAAAGATTATACCAGTTTTAAAATATTGGTGCAAGGATTCATTTAATACTAGAATTCATTTTATTCATTAGAATCATTATTATGATTTTTAATATTTTTACTTTCATAATTTTTATTATAATACTTCTATTAGTTGTAGGTAAAGTTTTGGTTATATTACTGTATACCTACTTTTGCACCCCCTGTATATATATATATATATATATATATATATATATATATATATATATATATATATAATGTATATATAAATATATATTATATATATATATATATATATATATATATATATAGAAAATCCTCTTAAATAATTATGAACACGATATCATTCTTCAGATGAAAGCAATTTGGCTTATTGCGGGCTTAGGTGAACTCATATACACATATATATATTATAGGTATTTATATATATATATATATATATATATATATATATATATATATATATATATATATATGTGTGTGTGTGTGTGTGTGTGTGTATATATATATTTTCCTGTAGTTAGGATCATTCCATGTGTGATTTAACCAAGCTGATGCAGGTAGACCATAAGGAAGTCATGTTCTTATGATTAACTGAATATGCCGTAGTAATACGGTTGAAAATAAATTATTGTAATGAAGCAAGTTTAGAGTTATATATATATATATATATATATATATATATATATATATATATATATATATATATATATATATATATATATATGTAATGATTTGATCCAAACTGTGCCAGGCTAAGTTAGACTTTGTCTATATCTATACTGTGTCCTTTGGCTAAGCTTACTCATTGTGCGCGCACCCGCGCATCAGCCAATAGAGCACAGTGTTTGAAACTTGTGTTCACCCAAGCCTGCAATAAGCCAAATTGCTTCCAATGTGTGTTCTTTAATGAATACATCTGAAAAACGATATCGTGTTCATAATTATTTAGGAGGATTTTCCTTTCTATTTTTATTCAGAAATTTTAGTTTCCAGCGCCCCCTCCCACCAAATGCCTGGTTAAACACCCGAGGGGTTTTGTTTGAATAGAGATATTTTCCCTTTACTCTTAGAGAACTGCGTTGGAAGATATTTTGTGGCTTATCTAATTAACATACCCTCAACCAAAATAAATAAATAAATAAAGATATTCAATTCATTCTCTTGTTTGCAAAAGAATCGAAGTCTGTTTCTTTCTTTCTTCATTTTTACACCTCGCCATTTTTTTTTTACACTTTTTCTCTCCTCTTTTTTTATATTAATTCTATTTAACGCTCCAAAAAATATTTAACAATTCCTTTGTGTTTCTCGTCTTACGCAAGTGTTATCTGATGAATTATTGGCAAATTATTTGTGACAATAAAACTAACGATTTTTTTTACTTCTCTTTTGATACACCATATTGAAAATGGGTAATTTTTCTTTTGAAGTTTTGGTATACTAAAAACAAAGTTCTGAAAGCATTTTCATGCTAATTATATAAGCACTGATCCAGTAGTTGGCTTTTAACTACTGAAATTATATCAGAATATATTTTTTTCGTGAAAATTTAACGTAGCAATGGCTAATTAGGTTTTGTTCTCATTAGAAAACCTGACTCAGAACAAAAAACATTGTGTGAGGGTCAAAAACACTAAGGTCATGGAAACATTATGTCCATGCGAGCATTTTGTGAGCCTCTATTGTTTCTATTAAAATACATTCTAGTCCTTTTCTTTTCGATTTGTATTGTATTTACTTAACACCAATCTATTGTTTTTTCGCAAAATTCAATTGACTCTTTTTCCTCAAATACAGTGGTATCTTGACTTAAAAGTTCCTCAACTCACGGGTTTTCTGACTTACGAGCAGTCACTCGGTTGATTTTTTGATTTGTGCTGTGAGCTAAAATTTGAGGTACGAGCGAGCTTCAGATACACATATGTTAATAAGTTCACTAAAAACAATTAAGTTTCCAAATTTATTATGCCAGAGAAAAATATTACTTATAAAAATAAACATGAAAACATTACAACACATGATCATTACATTCTATTCTATTATGTTTTTATACAATACAGTGCTATTTTTCTTATTTAACTCTTTGCCTGCTTTAAACCACTTACAGCAGTTCTCCCAACACTGCCTAAGCTAAGTACAAAAACTGATGGTTAATTCATTATAAGAGCAAAAGGACTCAGATTACAATAATATTAGGAGTTTATTTAAATAGAATGAGTTTTGAGGTGAATAGATAGTGAACTTTGAAAAATTTCAGCATAGAGGTAAAAAATACCAAGAAAATTTGCTACAGCCATCGAAGAAATTTGGTAGACAAAGAGTTAAAAAAGACGTAACAAAAAGATTATGGTATTTGGTGGGCACTAGAATGGATTAATAGCATTTCAGTTTATTTCATTTGATTTGATATACAAGTCTTTTATGTCAAGGTAACACTGTATTCCATCATTCTCAGTAACATTTATACTTTCAAACTCTAAAATAAAACCAGTACCCCCTCTTTAAACCCTAACATATTACTTAGGCCCAGAGGGCGCATATTTCTGCTAGTAATAATAATATAATTTTCTATTTCTCTGAATGTTTGAGATGAGGCTTGAAGATTAGTATTATCTGCGTTATTCGGACTATTGTCCCCATCTTCATTGTTATTTGTACAACGTTTCGGCCGATATATCCTCCGGCCTTCTTCAGGTATTTCTTGTCGGACTCGGGAACCTTCTCGGACTCGGGAACCTTCTTTTCCAACTCGGGAACTTTCTTGTCGTATTTGGGAGCCATCACAGAACTTTGAACCTAACCCTTTATTTATTCCACGGGGGTATCCTGTTCTCATTCCGCTAACAAATAACAATGAAGATGGGGACAATAGTCCGAATAACGCAGATAATACTAATATAATTTTCTATTTCAGATTTCCTACAGTTTGGAAGAGAGGCTGCTTACAAATCTATGGACACATGATCGTGTGCATTTTGGCAAGAGCATGAAGGATGTTCGACATGACTTTGCTGAAATTAAATAAACTGAATCTAGTATATGTACCTTGTATTACTGTATTACTTGTTCTATTGTTCTCATTACTTTTTAGTACAAGTGACAAGACTTTTGGACCACTATGTACATCGACAAAATTTCCTTAAAGTTAAAAAAATAGTTTTGTAGATACAGGAAGGGTTAACGAAATAGACACTTTTACTGTAATATTTATAACCCAGTTATTTTCTTATTTTGCTAATCGTTGGTGTTTGAGTCCAAGTAAAAGTCAATATATCGAATGCATAAAACCTCTTTCGACAATGGCGATCGAATAAACGCGCCATGTTCTTCCTAATGTATTAACAATTTCCCAAACACATAGAAATACAAGTAAATAAAGCAAACAAGATATTAGGATCAATACAATGGTCATATGAATACATGGATAAAGAAATGTTGAGAAATTTATTCATTGCATTGGTGAGACTTCATTTGGAATTTTCTAATGAGGTCTGGAGTCCAAGACTAATCACGGACATAAAACTCATTGAGGGAGTTCGAAGGAGAGCTACTAAGGTAGAGAATGAATTTAAAAAAACAACCTTTCGTATGAAGAAAGACTTAAAAGACTAACTTACCAAGTTTGGTTTATCGACGAACCAGAGGAGATATGATTAAAGTATATAAATATACCCATGGATTTTATTCAATGAACTTTAATCTATTAAATGTAGCTAAAAAATCGATAATATGGATTATAAATTAAAACTCCTAAAATATTTGGCAAAACAAATGCAAGGCCAAATTATTCTAGTAACAGAGTGGTGAATACATGGAATAAACTACCATCATCAATAGTGAAAGCTCCATCTCTGAACTCCTTTAAGGCAATGTTAGATAATCTATGGAAAGATTATAAATATTCCGTAGAATTAAGATGAATGTTTGGAATATAAGGAACATATGACCGGTCTCAGACCTAATATACTAGCTGAAAAATATATTATTATTATTATTATTATTATTATTATTATTATTATTATTATTATTATTATTATTATTATCAAAAAGGAGACAAAATGACGTTAAATGAATACTGCCAAATTGTCTTACAAAACAATTGTATTGATAGAATAATAATATGGTTTCAAGTAATTAATGATCATTTGTAAATAATAACAACTTCCAGAAAAACTGATTGTTAGTTCATTATAATTGAGCAGAAAGACTCAGATTACCATAAAATAGGACGTTATTTGAATAGAATGAGTTCTGAGGTGAACAGATAGTAAACTTTGAAATATCCGATAATACGGTTAAAGGATACCAAGAAAACTTGGTACAGCCGTGGTGGAAATTTGGTAGACAAAGAGTTAAATACAGCTTTCAGTTTGTATACTGTTTTAATCCATCTTGTATATAATAATAATAATAATAATAATAATATAATAATAATAATAATAATAATAGTCATATTATATACATATGCCGCAGCAAACAAAATAACAGTGGTACAGCTAACAAAGTCTTCATCAGATGCCGACTCTGGGGTCATGCATGGTTTCGTTGTCAATGCATCATTACAACTAATCCAGAGTGTGCGTCAACTTACGGTACTCCAGACTTTGTACTTTTATGTCGGATCGTGGGAATGTCAAATCAAGATGTAGCCACTTTGTGTATTCCTTTGTTATATTCACAACTTACCAGTAACAAAGCGTTCATTCAATGATGTAATATTTGAATTAACTGACAATATGACAATGGGAGTGAACGAAATTTACATGCGAAGTCAATGTATTCGATCTCGATAATGAATTGCAAGTTCAGTAATATCAATTTGAAATGTATGAAAAGATGATAACGTCATTGGAAAGTCGAGATAATTGTTGCATACCCTTCTCATTACTTCTTTACTTAATTCTTTCTTACTCTATTCTTCTGGCCGTCTTTGACATCTTATAACATCTTGTCTTGGTCTGGAATCTTCTAAGGTCTGGACTTTCTTGGGGACTTCGGGTCTGGTCTTCTATGGGGATTTCTCTTTATCAGAAGCCCTGTGTCATTGTTAGTTTTTAGAGGTAATAACACAAGACTCCGATTTGCTTTGATCTTACTTTATTCTTAAATCCCCAACCAGACAATCTGCGCAGATGAGAGGACGCGCGTATAACGCGACTTACCCCTTCGAGCTCGCTGCTACCTTCTAACTGACTGAAACTTACTTACTATCTAAACCGGAAGAGAGGGTCTACTCTACCGGTTCTCACGGCTATCCCCAGAAAGGTAGGGTCAGGACTGAGGTCAAACGTTGTCACTCATTCTTCAAGGCCGCCGGCTGAACTTATAACCGTCATTTTGATTTCTACACTATTGCACATAAATATTAGGTATCTAATAATTATGTAACATAATGTTCTAGATAGTTCAAATTCAAACGACTATTATAAAAAAAAGGTAACCTGTAGCGATAACAAAAGGGATACTGCATACAGTAGGAAACTCCTGACTCTGGATATCTTCAGTTGATTTACAATATGATATTTCCGCCGTTATTGACGCGTTGAAAAAACAATTAAAACAACATGGATAATGATGCTGGTCATAACTGCATGGTGAAGTCTGTTATTGCAGGTAGTGTAGGGTTGTTTAAAATGGTCGCAGGAAAAACCCATTGGGTCATCTAGGTTTGATTGATAGGTAATGACCTCGGAGGTTGTTTGAAACAGGGGCTTTCATTGGTCTAAAGTTAGGTGAACGGATTATGACAGAAGTTTGAAAAGAAGTAGCGTAAATAATATGTTGGGCCTTCCACCATACTTTTTATACAATACAGTGATATTTTTCTGATTTAAAAAAAACCTAACAAAAATTTAGGTTGTTTTTTTTTGGGGGGGGGGAAAGGCTGGAACGGATTAATGGCATTTTAGACTATTCTAATGTGGAAAATCGATTTGATATACGATGAAATTGACTTACGAGCGGGTCGAATTAAACTGGTAAGTCAAGGTACCACTGTATTTTATTTTTTTTTTAAAATTCATTGTAAGAAAGACAGAACATTATATTGCTTGAAATATTTCATGAAATACTATTTTTTACCTTATGAAAATCAAAAGCGACATTTTTTTCTGTTTAAAAAGAAACTAAAAGAGACTAAATAAAGAAAATTTGAAAGATCATAGAATGAAAAAAAAAAGTTTTTTCTTTGATTTTGAAAATTAAAATTTAGATTGTCTTTGAATATCAATCTGTTCGAACACTTCACTTATTATTAAATGTACCTGTGATCATCATGCAGAGTATTGGCGAGGAGATCAATAGTTCGAGGAGATCAAACATTTTAGTATTTCTATTTTTTAAAGAATTTCAGCTGAGATTATTTTCTATTCCAACCAGATCTTAGTTCTCCATTCTTAAATATATGCTGGGAATAATCAACTAAAATGTCTATGCACCAGACTTGCTATCAGTTAAACAAAAATGGCTTAATTGAAAACAATCAATCTCAAAGAAATATTACTTTGAGAATAACTGGAAAATAGTAACGAGGACTAATCATATTATATATATATATATATATATATATATATATATATATATATATATATATATATATATAGTATGAACAAAAAGTAATAAGACAAGCAGGAATATTTCTTATATGTTGTTTATTCTCAACTAGATTCGACCTTAGGACGTCGTCAGGTGAAAATTTCTTATTTGAAGAAATTGTTTATAGATTTTTTGAAAGGGAGCATTATAGAAGAACTATAAAAATTGAAGTGTTTTTGCGGGTTTGACATGCTATTAAAATCCGGGTAGACGAGTGTGTTAGTAGTAGCAAGACCATTTGTTCAATGAAGAACCTCTATGAGGTGGGTTGTTTTTAATGCTCTTATATATGTGAGGGGGGGGTTCATGGGAGTTTTGTATATGACTATATGCGTATACATATAAAGGATGTGTGTGTTTACATATGTATGTGAGATTTATATATATATATAATATATATATATATATATATATATATATATATATCAGCGTTTATGTATGTATTTTATGTATGTATATACTTATATATGTATTTATGTAGGTATATACTTATATCAGTAAAATTCCCTTCATTAAATTGGATTGTGCTGATAGCTTGGTTGGCAGAGATTCTGACTGACAAAAAATCGGTTAAGTTTCGATTGTGCCTGAGGTAGTCTGTAAAGTCTAGTCGCACTGAAGAGCCGTGATACGGCGAAACAATACTGTATGTGGATAATTATGTATACATATATATATATATATATATATATATATATAAAGTGTTGTTATGGGTCCAACGGGAGAAAATTAAATATTTTATAAAAAAGAATGTCCGCAAAATGGATTATGTTTTTTAAAAAAAAATCTTTATTATTATTTTACATTTGAGACACGTGTTAACATCTGAGACAGGTGTTAATTAACCATATTCTGTTATAATTAACATATTCTCTCTCTCTCTCTCTCTCTCTCTCTCTCTACACACACACACACACACACACACACATATATATATATATATATATATATATGATGGACTCTCCCGTCTATCGACGTATGAGTGTTCATACAATGAACATCCACATAGTGATTTGTTTATAGTGGTGTTGGACCATTCACACTTTTTGGCACAGTCGATAGGAAAAAATTGGTGCACCAAGGGTTGCCACAAACCCAATCAACGACCGACCTCAGGAATTTTGAATTCAGAGTTATCCTTCTCCTAGACTGGTTACCTACCCAAGGCTGAAGGGCCCAGTCTGCCCTACTATTTAACCCAGAGCTGGAGGGAGAATATATGGATTCATACCTTTCCCAAGGTATTAGCGCTATGGAAATCCAACAGCTTTGTCTAGGAATTCAAATCGAATCGACGAGTCCATTTTCCACGATCTAGCCCACGCGCCTTAGGGTATGACACAAGTTCAATTTCTTAATAGTCTTAATTAAGAATTTTTCTTTCTCCTAGACTGGTAGCCTAACCAAGGTTAAAGAAGCCAGTCAACCCTATCATTTACCCATAGTTGAATAGTTGGATACATACCTTTCCCAAGGGTATTGGCGCTATGGGAAATGCAAACAGCCTCGTCCAGGGTTTGAACTGGTCTCGCCGTCCCCATTTCCTACGTTGATAGCCATAATACAACAAGCGCTTCTATGTTACATAATAATATATCATCATGAAGTCGAACTGACAGCACGGATTCTCATGATTCTCGCGCCTCTGTCCCTATCAGTTATAGCAACAGACAAGGAATCTGAAAAATCTAAATAATACAAACTATCAGGCCTCATATGAGGAATTCAGAGGAATAATCAACTTTCTCTTTAAAAACAAATTGGTTGGAGCATACCTATCAGCTATAAACCTGGCCCCTCGTCTAAAAGGGGTTGGGTTTATTATCCGGTGCCTGAGGCAACCCAAAAGAGGAATGCCGAAGGAATACAAAAAGTTTTTCCACTGGCCACCGAATGGGCTTCAGTTTGTGCGTGGCTCTCCACAATAATCGAAGTTTCTTTAGCTTAGTCAGTGGAGCGTTCACCAGGTAAACACAAGGTTTCTGGTTCAATAACGACCCTCGCCAACTGAGCGTACGAGTAGCACAGGGATCTGTGCGGTAAAGTGAGGAGCTGATGGTAGGTGTGGTGCTCCACGTTATACGCCAAAATAATCTCCTTAATCTAGCGCTATTGAAAAGGGGATAGACTCCCTCGCTGTCTGGCTGATACAGACTTTAAGCCACCCCGACGATTTTATGTTCATCTGACACGGTGGGAGGTCAGAAGCTATCTACTTATGAGCTATACTGTACGGTAATTTGTTTTCTGTACGACTTACAGAGGAGTTGGCTCTCTGAGGTCCAAGAAAGTAAAGAATGTGATATTCTGTATAAGACCGAGAAATTTCAAGAATGGCGAAGCTTAATTCTAAGTAGTAGCTTCTTCCAGGAAGAAACAGCAAAAAGAAGACATTTTTTTTTAGGATATCGAGACGGCTTAAACCCTGGACAGTGTTTGTATATCTAAGATTTAACAGCGAGAGTTAAGGCTCGAAGATGATAGATTTCTAAACAAAAAAAAAAAAAAAAAAGGAAAAAGAAAAGTTTCGATCACGTGACCAGCTCACCGAAGACCATCCATCAACTTAAGTATTTAAATTAAAAATCATCGGTAAGATTTTGTGTCATCTCCAACACCACCCACCCGCCCAAAAATAGACAAAAAAATAAAATAAAAAAATAAAAACAAAAAAAAAGAAACAAGACAGGGGGTCTTCTTTCTCTTCATGGTTGTGGAAAATGTTGGCCTCTGTGTCTTTGTTGTATAAGCCTAAGAGAAAGGAGGAGGACGGGAGATTTGAGTTGAGTGGTGGTGGTGGGGGGAGGGAGGGCGAAATGACATCAATAAAGGTTTAAGCCAAGTGTCTGTCATGTCAAGCGTCTGTATCGGTAAACAAGCTTAATTGAAATTACTGCTTGCAACATTCCAGAGAAATAAATATCCATCGGGGGGGTTCAATTCTGTAAATGTCATAGCGTCAGGCCCAGGAAGAATACTACGGGTGACTGTCATAAATCACAATGGCGTCAAGAAAAAGCCACCACAACTTCGGACGGTCTCTTGGCTTAAGGTAATCTCTAAATAGCCTCCTAAAACTAGGAGGCAAAGACCACCGGATCAAAGCCGCTAAGAAATTATCCAAAATCCAAAAAGGGGAGAAGAATTATCTTGTTGGGGGGGGGGTTCGCGTGAAGGTTGGTGGTAGGTATGCTTATCGATTTCCGTAGTGGTAAGTCGCAAAAGAGTTTTTCAACGTTAAAGGCGAAATGAAGTTTCAGTAAAAACAAGCAAGCAGTAAATGTAACAAACACAGAAGTTTGAGTTACAACAAAATTGTCTCTCTCTCTCTATCTCTCTCTCTCTCTCTCTATATATATATATATATATATACTAAATTTTGTGTATTTTAGCAGCAAATTATTCTCAAGGCATGTGTTATTGAACAACACGGAGTATTCTTTTTTCATTTTTTGTATGGATATTTTTTCCAGTCTTCTGGCTATCCTTTTTGAATCTGGATCGAGTTGATTCATCATATTTTTTATACTTATTTCCCGAGCGCTTTCGACTGTTGCTCCAGTCGTATTCATGGGGTTATGTAATTTGGTTTTTAGTTAATTTTTAGTTCTGTTATCTATGCTTTTATCAAATTCAGAGAGTCTATTATTTTTAAGAGGGGGGTTAGGTAAGTGTTAGTTATTGAAGATATTTAATACGTTGTCTCTGACTTTAAAGGCTATTTTATTAATGTTAGGTTTTTTTAATTTTTTATGCATATGGCTTCTAGGATCTGTAGGCGTTTCTTCTTCTTATTTTTGTAAATAATTTTAGTATTTTCGTTTAAGATTTTTCTAATATCAGGGGAGGTGGATTTTTCTGGGTGTTTTTTCTGTTTTTTGTTGTGTATCCTAACTAATATATATATATATTATATATATATATATATATATATATATATATATATATATTAGTTAGGATACACAACAAAAAACGAAAAAAATCATAGAATCTAGCATAATCTCGATGTTTAATACAATTAAATAAAGACCAAGATTTTATAATTTATCCCCTCACCTCGTTACACTCATACTTAAAGATTACAAAATACCTTATATTTGATCAATATTTTTACTTAGTTAAATAAGGTATTTTCCTTTAGTTAAAACTAAATACATACTAAATAAATTTCTTACACACAGACATAGACACACACACACACACACACACACACACACACACACACACTCAACACATAGTAAAAAAATATTGTAAAAAATGTTGTAAAAAATAATATTGTAAAAATTTAATTAAAACTAAATAGAATACTAAATAAAATTTACACACACATACACACACATATTCATCACGTAGTATAAAAAGGGGTGCCGTTACTACAATTAAATAGGGTATTTTTCCATTAATTAAGATTAAATAATAATTCACCCACATACTCACACGCACACATATTTTACTTAGCTTAAACGTGGACGCTGTTACGTAGTTTAAATTTTAAGACGCTGGCGTTTGTCAACAATTTTAAATAGATCTTTTCTTAATCACATTTGAAGATCAACAAAAAAGAAGTCCAACAGACCAAAAATGAGGCTCGCAGATTTTTTTTTGTTTTCAGTAATAATCTATTTTTTCCTTAAACCAACGAAAGCCCTGATGAAGGTCTATCTAAACAGACCGAAACACTTCAGCGTACGCGTAATAAACATTATTCGTTTATGAAACTTGTGTTTTTTCAATTTTTACAATATTACATACTGTCGGATTCACTTCCATTTTTTGTTCACCCCCCCACACACAACACACACACACACACACACACACACACATAAATATATATATATATGAGAGTACGTAAATAAACACTGTGTTTATTTGATATGGCTTTTAGCCGACAATTTTTGGAGGATATGTGCTTAATTGAAGTCATACCTAATTTTTGAAAATTAATGAGTTAATAATTAATGAAGTTAGGCGGGCATATGTGTTCAAATGTACCCGCCTAAATTCATTAATTATTAACTCATTAATATTCAAAAATTAGGTATGACTTCAACTAAGCACATATCCTCCAAAAACACACAAAGTAAGTAAAGTCGTCGGGGCGGCCTAAAGTCGGTATCAGCCAGACAGCGAGGGAGTCTATCCCCTTTTCAATAGCACTAGACCAAGGAGATTGTTTTGGTGTCTGAGGTGGAGCGCCACACCTACCATCAGCTCCTTACTTTACCGCACAGATCCCTGTGCTACTTATACGCTGAGTTAGCGAGGACCGGTATCGAACTAGGAACCTTGTGGTTTCTAGCCGAACGCTCTACCGACTGAGCTAATCCGGCCCTTTACATATATATTATTTCAACAAACTCTTTTTTTTACTTCTCCAGGACGTCCCATCGTGGTGTATTGGTTAGCAAGGTAGTCTCGCAGGACGACTTCATTTTTAATAATAAAAAAAAATCATCATGATGATATCTAATTAGTAACTAGATTAATCTTAAATGCTAAAATTCTTGTATACAATTCACGACACCATTGAGGCCTATTTTGCGTTTTATTCAGTAGGTATTTACTACTAGTTTAAACCCATTATATAGTTTATTGGAACCCGTTGAAATCTTTAAAACAGTTTTTCTCTTCCTCCACTCGATAAAGCTATATTCATCTCCCAATAACAGAAAAGGACTAAAAATAGCGTTAATTGTGTCTTGAGCTCTTATTAGCGCTATGCTACATAATTGAATGTTGACGTCTCATCGTGGTGTAATGGTTAGAAATCGAGATCCTTTATTACAGAATAGTGAGTTCGATCCTCGCAGGATGCTCCATACGTGCGACCTTGTGTTACCTCCTACCCGCGGTGAACGTGTTGGGTAAATACTCAACCCTTTTTTTAAAACCCTACTGCTCCAATTTGTACTAGAGCCTACTCAGACTTCATAGATACCCTCCCCAGTCACAAGACACTGGAGAAACAAGACCAGTTGGGGGGGGGGCTTAGAATAAGCTGATTGACTCTCGTAGCGAGGTAACAGCTCCCTAAAAAAGGAGTGTCTTCAGTAAGATACTAAACTACATCGGGTGGTGAGGCTCCATTTATGGCACTCTAGGGGGGGTATCCTTTCATTGTCATTACTCCCAGGTCGAATCTGACCTGGAGTGGTACTACCTGTAAGAGTTCAATCTATGGGTCAAATAGATCTGTTTGAAAACTAGTACTATTAGATAGGAATACTAAATATCATATAACTTGAAAAAAGTTAGAATAAACAAAACGCGTAAATATAAAACTTAACTTCGGGGAATAAAATAACCCCAAACGGATTGAAATGCCGTTAATCATGAATCAATCAATTACCCAGGACAGAGGTTACCAAACTACGGCCCGGGGGTCGGATACGATCCGCGAAGGCATTTTATCAGGCCTGCAGACGGTACTTGAATTTATTTGTTAAAACGTACGGAACGCGAAACGCGAGCAAGCCTTTTCAAAATTGAAATATGTGAAATCAACCTATCGAACGAAATTGACTGATAAACATTTGAAAGCAATTCTCTTGATTGGATGTAGCAATTCCAAACCAAACATTGACGATATCTTGAAAGGCAAACTTCAGTTTCACAAATCTCACTAAGCCTTTCTGCTAATGTTGCGATCTTTGATAATGCTTTGAAAATAAATTTGTTGGCTAAATTTGTTTTTGTGCATCTTACACCACTCATCCATGAATATAACATGGACAGATAAATTTTGTTTTACATCTTTTTCCCAGAGCTTTCGTTCTGGCTAGCAAGTATTGAACACAATAATAATGTGGCCCGCGCTCGTTATTTTTTCAATTATCCGGCGCAAAGTGAAAAAAGTTTGGTGATCCCTGACCCAGGAGATACACCTGGTTTTCCCGTTCATTTTTCATTATTATTTATTTATAATTTTTTTGTCCGGGCCAGTCACTGAAAGCGTGGGAGGGAGACGAATCTTATCCCAGAAATTATTTTACCCCCCCCCTCCATACTCACATCGTGAATGGGATGTGAATTAGTCTTTGTGTGTTAATTAATACAATACATTCATTTTACACGTTTCCTCCAATTTGTACTCAACCCCTCCTTTCGAACTTAATAGATACACTCTCCTCTCGCAAGACCCAGGATATACACCTGCTTTCCTTGTAAAATATATATATATATATATATAATATATATATATATATATATATATATATAGTGTCCAATATATATATATATAAGACACTATATTTACATATTAATAGTTTTAGGGAGAACTGTATGGAATAAAAAGAAAACTGAATATATATATATATATTATATATATATATATATATATATATATATAGGTTAAATTATTATTATTGTTGGAGAATTGATTATAGAGGGCTCAATTACTTATGTAAGAGCTTTATTTATTTATTCATTTATGATTAATAATACAATATTAAAGTCGGTCCTACCATTGGTTTCTGAATAACACTTTTTCGGTGTTATTCGTCTTCAGAGGCGTTGACTTTTGAAAAAAAAAAAAAAAAAAAAAAAAAAAACACCGAAAAAGTGTTATTCAGAAACCAATGGTAGGACCGACTTTAATATTGTATTATTAATCATAAATGAATAAATAAATAAATAAATAAATATATATATATATATATATATATATATATATATATATATATATGCACACATATATATTTACAATATTTTCATTAGTACCGACTTTTATCTATATTTAGATAATGTTTTTTTACTAATATTTATTTTCCCCTTATTTTTCAGTTGCTTTTTTTATTAACAAATATATTTTTTATTTAAAAAAAACCAAACTATTAAATCTCATTCGTGTGTCAGTTTACGGCGATGAGAAAGAGCATCGATACAAAAAATGATAAAAGCAAAAGCTTAGTTTAGTCTGACCCAGTGTTAAAACATTACACTCGTAATTTGTCTGAGAGATAGGTTAGTATCTATTACTCGATGGTAGGAGCTGTTTGTCGTAATGGTGACTATTACATTTGTCACTTAGCATAAATTATGATATCTTTTTTTTTTCGCGGTACCATTACTGTGTCAAGCCAGAGATTTCTTGTCCTTTGGGAGAAGAGTCGCGTGTTTTTTAATTTTCTCTTGCGGTGATGACATTTCGCTTGGTCATGACAAGAGTAGACAACTAAAAATGTATATATATATATATATATATATATATATATATATATATATATATATATATAATATATCAAGTTTCTTTTATCTTATTTTTTCGTGAACTTTCTTGACGAAACTTTCTCAAGACAACTTAATATCTAGCAGCAAAGTACGTCAATACTTCCGAATAAGAAAAAGAAAAAAAAGTGTTTTTAGTTAAACTCAGATTCACCAAGTGCATCGGTTTTTTTAATTAACTAATTTCATTTAGAAACGGGAAAAGACTTGTCCCCCAGGGTAAGAAAGTCAAACCCTCATCCCCACTCCATAATACGATTCTTGATCTCAAAAAAAAAAAGAAGAAAAAAAAAGATAAACCAAAAGACCAAAAAATTTAAAAAAAACCCAAAAAAACAAACAAAAAAACAAAATCAAAAAACAAAAAAAACAAAAAACAAAGAGGGAAAAAGAAATCTTTTTGCTTAAATATTTTTCTGAATTCTGTCTTGAGATATAATCTTTTATTTGTCTGAATTTTTGAGATAAGACCTAATGCGTATAATTTTGATTCTTCGGACTGTTGTACTCATCTTTATTGTGGTATGTAAAAACACAACGTACGAGGTATGTCAGAAAAGTTTCAGGACTGGTGTCACGAAAAAATTATTTCAAATACAAACTACAAACTACAAGTTATCCCCTTCAAAGTAATCCCCTGGAGTCTAATGCACTTTGCCATCCTTCTCTGCCACACTTGTATGCACTCCTGAAAGGATTCTTCCGGGATTCTCCGTAGCTCTGTCGTCACAGCCATTTTGATGTCGTGCACATTCTCAAAACGGGTTCTCTTGATGACCCCCTTGAGCTCGGGGGAAGGGAAAAAATCACATGGAGCCAGATCGGGCGAATAGGAAAGTTGCTCCAGCAAAGTGAGGTTCTTCTGTGCCAGGAACACTCGGATACTCAGGGCACTGTGGGCAGGTGCGTTGTCATGGTGAAGCACCCATGAGTTGTCCTGCTACATCTCTCGCCTCTTCTCGCTCACTGAACAAAGCAAATGCCGCATTGGCTCTTGGTAGACATGCTGGTTGATCGTCTGGCTCAGTGGTGAGAACTCGCAGTAGACGGGGCCCCCCACATCGAAGAATGCGATCAACCTGGAACTTGGAATGAGATTTTCAAAAGTTCTTTGACGCCTGAAATACAACTACAAACTATTCAAAATGATTTCCCAGGTTGGTTCATTGCTATGCTCAGACAGACAGGGAACACCTGAAGAAGGCCGGAGGATACAGCAATTGAAACGTGTTTTTACATAGCGCGATAAAGATGAGATCAACATAACGAAAAAACAAACATTTTGACGATATAAGAAAAGCTGTTCGAACACTTACCACCCATCTCCCAAACCATTCAAGTAAGACGAACAAGACATGTTAGGCACTGTTGGAAAAGTAGGGACGAACTCATAAACAACATTCTCCTGTGGATTTCCATACAGGGACACACAAGTGTTGGCCGACTAGCACAAAACTTTCATCAACTGTGTACAGACACTTGAGGCCGGGTAGAGGATCTATTGAGAGCGATGGCCGATAGGTACGAGTAGAGAGAGAGAGAGAGAGAGAGAGAGAGAGAGAGAGAGAGAGAGAGAGTAAATACCAATTCTACTGTTCTTCTACAAAGATGGCTTAGGCATTAAATAACCCACACAGGTTAATAAAAAAAGAAACCGCACATACACACATACACGTCCGCGCGCGTGCACACCACACACACACACACACACACACACATATATACAAGGTGTGTCAAATAAGTATCGAGATTTTTAGTACTTTTTGACACACCTTGTATTTTGAAAAAAAAATAACGTGCCATTCATTCTTCATTTATATCCTGGTAAATACAGCTTTAAAGTTGGTACTTTTTTGACACACCTTGTATTTTGAATAAAAAAAAATGAATGAAAAGAACTTTTTTTTTAGAATAAAAGGTGAGTCAAAAAGTACAAAAAATCTCGATACTTTTTTGACACACCTTGTATATTGTATATATATATATATATATATATATATATATATATATGTGTGTGTGTGTGTGTGTGTGTGTGTGTGTGTGAGTATATGTGTGTCTATACATGTGTAACGGTTATCGTCATGGTAAATAGAATCAACGGCCAGAGTTCAAATCCTGGTCAAGACTGTTTCACTTAGCGCTAATGCCCTGTAAAAAGGTACGAATCCATATGTTTCCCCACCACCACCAAATATGGGTAAATTTACGACAGTCTGGGTCTTCTGGTTCTTTAACCTCGTGGATAAAAATTACGAGCGTCGATGCCAGGGGGACATCCCCCCAGGCAACACCTGCCCCCTCGATTTAAAGGGGCAGGGCTGGGTTTATTGCCCAGTGCATGAGGCGCCCCCTTGAGGGGGAATGCCGAGGGGATAGACGCAATTTTTAAACCCGCCACCAATGAGTCTCGGCATGTAGGTGGTC
>CM042141.1:123252886-123260386 GCA_023376005.1 Doryteuthis pealeii
TCTGCATATTACTTTCACCCTCTCTATGTATACCTTCTTATATATGATAAATCAACACTGAAAATCTCATTAAAATCGGATAATTCCCTGAATTTTTCCATCGATGAGGTAAAAATTAATTTTGTAAAATACGGATTTGACGTCATCTTTCGCAATACCTACATAATCCAAATTATCTACCGAGAGCTCAATGGGTGGCCCAACGTATCACATTTTGTCTAGTAGACATATATATATATAAAATTTGTAAACTCCGACAGTGTAAAAAAAAAACTCCCGGCTTCAATATTTGTAATTACACAATACAAAAAAAAAAAAGATTTTTGCAGAAAAAATATTTAAAAAAAAGAAAAACAAAAAAACAAACAAAAAACAAAAAATAAAAAAACAGATTCAAAAACAAAAAAGACCAAACCATATGCACCTCCTGAAAATAATCAGTCGACACTATCAAAATAACCAAGAGAAAATAATACTGTAAGCGTTGGATAAGTTAAATATTCTAAAGTGTTTAATACAATTAGTTGAGCCAATACATAATAAAGTAAGCCTAATGAGTCAGAGAATATATACCTAGGTTTCTCCTCACGGAACATCAGGATAATTCTCACAATCCTGAGTCAGAATTATCCCGATGAACCATTAGGAAAAACCTAGGTAGGTATTCTCTGATTCATTAGGCTTACTTTATATATATATATATATATATATTTTTATAAAATCTCTCTATATATAATATATTAATATTTTGAAGGACAATACAATGCGTATGAAAAATAAAAACAAAAAGATGTTATTTTTGTCTTATCGATTTCGAAGCATGAACTTCATCATCAGAGTTTCATATCAAAAATGGACGTGCTCATGTTTTTCTTTGTGTGGTTATAATTTCTCTTCTTATTTCCTTTTCCTCTCCTTTTTTTCTTCTCTTTCTTCTTCTCCTCCTTTATGGATGAAATGGGCGAATAACTGTAATTTCTTATTTTTTCTCTTTTTTATATATATATATATATATATATATATATATAAATCTATAAAAAATCTATAAAACAAAAATCTATAAACAATTTCTTCAAATAAGAAAATTTTCTCCTGACGATGACCTAAGGTCGAAACTAGTTGAGAATAAACAACATACAAGAAATATTCCTGATTGTCTTATTACTTTTTGTTCATTACTATATATATATATTATATATATAATATATATATATATATATATATAAAGTTTGAGACTGAAAAGTCATTTGTATATTCCAAGAGTTGACTAATCGCGGCTTGCGGTCCACACGCGGTACTTTGACATTTTATGCGCAGCCTGTGGAAATTGAAACGTCCACTGAGCCCCGTTTCTCATTGCAATTACTGTATATCACTGTCTATAGTCACATTTTGGAGGTCTTATTTTCAAGACAAAAATTGACGTTAATCTATACAGGAGTAATAATTTTGTTAAGGTTTGGAATTCGCACGCAATGAGAATTAATGATTTCGTGACCATAAAATGAAGGGTCATCTTATCACCGAGTATCTACGGTAATATAACGTCTGGTTGGTTTTATGGCATGTCAAACTTAATGCCTTATTTCATGTGCCGAAGTCAGTGATCTTTTTGCAAGCAATTATATGATTTTTCATCAGTCCGATTTCTTAATACCTCGGCCGTCAGCAGCTATCAGTAAGAAGCAGAAATTTTAACTGATAAATACATACAGTTATGTATGTTACAGTCACTAGAGAGCTCAAAATCCTAAATAACAGACAACCTTACTTATATATATATATATATATATATATATATATAATATATTAAAGATAAATCTAAATGAGTCAGACGAACCTACTAAAGGTTTCGCTTAATGCTCTTCAGGGCTAAGATCTAACTCTGAGTCAGATCTTAGCCCTGAAGAGCATTAAGCGAAACTGTTAGTAGGTTCCTCTGACTCATTAGATTTATATTTTTATTGCTCTACTTAGGTATTGAGCACTTTTTACTTTATTAGCTTTAGTTTCCTGGGGGTTCTGTATGAATATATATATATATTATATATAATATATATATATATATATATATATATAATATATATATATATTATATATGCATATAAATTGTTTTTTTCTTTTGGCCAAAATAATTGTACTAATAGATTTTTTTTTGTTGGTACGATTATCTTGGTCTTTTCCTTTTTACACAAAATTTTTTTTTCTTCCCGGTTGATGTTTGGTAGTATTATTTTTACAATCAAACTATTTGCTGGTTTTTTTTTTATCACCGCGAGGAATTACCAACAAGTTTGGTATATTAAATATATATTATTACCAACAAGTTTGGTATATTCTTTTTACCATAGCATGGAGAGAATAGTTAGATTTATATCTTTTCCAAGAGTATTAACGCTATGTAAAATACAACTAGCCTCGTCCAGGTTTCGAACTCGGGTAGCCGACTATATATGATATGATGATAACCATTACAGACGAGTGCCTCCATGTTATTTAATTATATATCTTCATAAAGTTATGCTGATAGCATGTATTCTCATGACTCTCTCTCTCCATCTGTCCCTATCCGTTATCGCTCCTTCCAAGTCCTCTGCACGGAATCAAGTATTCGCACAGAGCTGTTCAATGTAAGATTCTGCTGGTCGGCTTACACTAGTGTGTTCATATGTTGGTGTCCACGGGAGAACGTCACTTATGAGTTCGTCTTTACTTCTCCAGAATATACGCATAGAAAAGGCATGGGCTGCCATAGGCACATGTGGCGAGTTCCTTCCCTACGACGATAACCATTACACCTTGTGCTTCTAAAAAATACATTTAGGACTGCGTTGTTGTTTTTTTGGAAACATTTTGATAGAAATGTTGTAACAATAAAAACGTGGGTGTAACTTTTGTTTATGGTTTGCGGCTCTCAAACATTTGAAATTTATCGCATGTGGCTTTTTTAACCGCCCTTGGTATATTCGATAAATCGGTTAGTTAAAACGTTTTCTGTTTTGTAAATAGAATTTAGCGGATAAAACGAAATAATATTTTATTAGCGTTGTCCTTTTCTTTATTTTTGTCAGTTTAATTTTTTTGTTTATTCCAAACCCCGGGTCGTCATTCACACGTTTAAAAGATTCGTCAATAAAAAATATATTTGTCGGAGGGAAATCGTTAGTATACATCGCTGATGAGACTTAATAAAGTTGAAACAGTCTGTACGATGTTCTACACACCGAATAATTCTTTGCGAAATTCACTTGTCATTATTATCTTCTATAATTATCGAATTTTATGCGATATGCACATTGTAATTGCCTTCAAGCAAATATATATATATATATAAGTAAGTTTCTCTGTTATTTACGGATTTGAGCTCTCTAGTGACCGTAACATACATAACTATGTATGTATTTATCAGTTAAAATGCTGCTTCTTACTGGTAGCTGCTGACGGCCGAGGGATTAAAGAATCGGACTGATAAAAAAAATCATATAATTGCTTGCAAAAATCACTGACTTCGGGCGAAGTAAAAATAGATTTTTGAAACATATTGCCTGAGGGGTGAGAGTAAAAAATTCAATGTCTGCGAGTTTGTACCCTAAGTAAGTAAAATCATCAAATTCAATAAAGGATTAAAAAATAAAACAATTTGAAATGTAAACTTTAAATATGTATTAAAATAAAACAGACTAGATATATAATACCAGTCATGTATTTATTAAAACTTGTTTTAAAAAACAATGAGGACTGTCTAATGTTGCATGTTCAAATTTTGAGTGTATTTATTCTATGTTATGACGATTCTGGGTAATGTGACGTAGGCAGTGACGTACTTTTTGTTACAGACAAAAACCTGGAAGCGAATCTCCATTATTAATAGATTATCCAACCTTGATAATGATTCAGAAAAGAACCGAACGTAATTGGTTTGCAAATAATAACTCTTCCGGACAACTCATTAACGACTTTCAAGATGATAATTTTTCTTTTTTGAAAATTAGAAAAAAAAAAAAGAAAATTCAAAAAATTAAGGATTCTTTATTTTTAACCAGATTTTTTTGAATGAAAAGATGCTGTCCAAATATACCTATATATGAATATATTAGTGTAAAATAGCGTACAAAGAAACAATGAATCTATTCTTTCAAAAGAGAACATTATACTGGCGAAACGGATATTATCTGATATTGCTTATGACTAAATTCTGTTGCATTAAAATTCTGGAACTAAAAATAATACAGCATAAATATACAATGCGCGTGTTTTAATGGTTACCGTCGTAAGAAATGGACAAGGCGAGACGAGTTCAAACCCTGAACGAGGCTTTGTGAATTTCACATGATAATATAATACTCTTAGGAAAGGTATGAATCCAACTATTTTCCCTCCAGCTATGTCTAAATAGTAGGACAGACTGGGATCTTTAACCTTGGTTAGGCAATCAGTTTAGCAGAAGGAAACTCTGAATTCAAAACCTGTTAAAATCCCACTTAAGTAATTGACCTTGTGCCATCCTACTCGTGCAGAGGGGTTGGTAAATTTGGATAAGTGGTATACTTATTTTAGGCGGCTACATATTAAAAGTCTAGTTATAGTATTTTGGAGTAAATAGTACCTAATAATATTCGTTTCGCTTGTATAATGTTCAATGAGAAATTGTAAAATCCGGACATCTTTACAATATATATATATATATATATATATATATATATATATATATATACGAGGGCAATTGCAAAGGTAAGATCTCCAAAATATTTAGAAATCACAGAAACGTTTATTGTTTATACCATTTCACACTTGGAACATGTTTCTATTATTGTACATAATCACCAGTTTAGTCGATGAATCTTTGTAGGCCCTGAAGCAGTTTTTGTTTGCCCATGTCATACCAGCTCGGCACCATGTCAATGAGGAAGCATTCAACCTCTTGGTCGTTGCAAACTGCCAACACCACTTGCGCGTATTTTTGACAACCATGCATGGCTCGCTATACACTTTCGTTGATTGGTGATGAATTTAAATTTGTTTAATGCCTTTTACGTTCTAAACTGCGCGAACTTCACACTTGGCGGTAGCGTCAATCAGGGAGCTCCATCAGAAACGACTAACAAGCCAAGACTGAATGTGACAGGGAGGTGCGTACAGGTGCAGGCGTAAACGTGAGCGCATGTATAATAAACACAACAGTGTTTCTAGTAGCCGCACGAACATTTTCCCTGTGTCTCTAACGCTTTTGTAGACCTTGCTTTTGGGATTACCCGTATGAAGGTGTGCGTGTGTGTGTGCATTACCTGTGAGAAACATGGAAACATTTTTTTTAAATTTTATTTGAACGAGATACTGTTGTATTTTTTTTTTTTTTGTTGCTGTTGACATTTAAAAAACAAAAATAAAACCAAGCAAAAGTTGTCTTTGTATGACGCAGGCAAAGGGTAATGTAGCGGCACTTTGTCATTGCCCTTTGCTTGGTTTCCGATGCTCGTGGCTTGAAGCTCCAAAAACTCAAAGTCAAGTTTCCAGGGACCGCCCTCCCCTCGGCTACTTCCCCCCCATTGCACTCAAAAGCGTAGGGGTCATGGTCAATTCCTCATGCCTGAGGCGTACCCCCCAAAAAAAAACCAGAGAGAAAGACAAATAATTGAAGGAAAATGCCGACAATAATAGAGAATTTCTGGAACTACCCACACTCAACTCTATGACATTTCAGTCTTGTGGAGAAGTGAATAAATCTTAGAAAAACACAACCTTGAGCCTTGACTATTGTGGATAGAGTTCAAATCACAAACTATTGCAATTCATTCCGATACGGGTAATCCATAAACACAGACTTGTTTGGTTTACGGTATTGGTTTATTAGTTTAACGGCAGATCAGCTTCATGGGTTATCTAATGCTGAATTTTTTTCTCAATATTTTTATAACAAGCGTAATTATATTTTCATTGATCCATTGCATTTCTTATAGTTTGCACTGTTGTGATCACGTGATCGAAGTTTGAGCCTGATCGAGCCATTTTGCTTGCTGTCTTTTCATTGAAAACATGACCCTCTTCACTAGCATATTTTGTTTATTAGTTTAACGGCATATCAACGCTTCATGGGTTATTTAATGCTGGAATTTTGTTTCTGAATATTTAATTACAAGCGTACTTATATTTTCATTGTTCCATTGCATTTCTTTGCACACTATTATATAACTTCAAGTATTCCTATCTAATACAAATACGAGGGAGAGTAAAAAATTAGCTGATCACGCCATTTTGCTTGCTGTCTCTACATTGTAAACATGGCCGCTCCACTAACAGTGTGCACCAAAGAAGTGACCCAATTTCTCTAGTCGGAAGGAGTGTCAACAACAGAAATTCATCAGAAGCCTTTAGCACAATACAGGAATAGCGTATTATCGCATAGAAGTTTGTATGAGTGGATATAGAACTTTAGAAATAGTCGGACAAGCGTGACGCACGGAGAGGAAGCAGGACGCAGGACGCAGGACACACGTCTGCCTCAGCAGTTAACTTTGAAACACGTATCTTTGAGAATCTGTGTTACTGGCCTGAAAAAATGTAAAAGTTTTTAAATAAAATAACTATTGCATTATATCTTTTATTCATTAATATATCAACACTGAAAATTTCATTAAATTCGGATAATTCCTTGATTTTTAGTATTTCTTTCTTTCGGCGGGGTGACAATACGATGGTGGAACTAAGGTCCGTTAAGTTCGATTTAACTCTAAAGATGTGTTTAGAATATTGAATACATAACAAGCATGAATAAAACATACACGTCTTTGGCATAAAATAACCCAACAAGGGTTGACATGCCGTAAAATCCAACCAATCAACATTAACAAACGAATCTCGCTGATCTTTATTACTATAGTAAGTTTAAGCCTCACTGAGTGCTCAATTTTATAACAAGCGTAATTATATTTTCATTGATCCATTGCATTTCTTATAGTGTGCACTGTTGTGATCACGTGATCGAAGTTTCAGCCTGATCAAGCCATTTTGCTTGCTGTCTTTTCATTGAAAATATGGCCTCTCCACTGGCAGTATTTGTTGATTAGTTTAACGGCATATCAACGCTTCATGGGTTATTTAATGCTGAAATTTTGTTTCTGAATATTTAATTACAAGCGTACTTATATTTTCATTGTTCCATTGCATTTCTTTGCACACTATTATATAACTTAATGCTGACATTTTGTTTCTGAAGATCTGTGGCCTTGTGCCAGACTAGTTAGTAAGTAATGATAAATACCAACTTGTTCTTGTTTAACGAGATTTTCTTATTTAAAAATTCGACTGAAAAGTTGGAGGAGAAGGAGGAGGAGAAGGAGGAGGAGGAGAAGGAGGAGGAGGTAAAATGCCAATGAATAAATTAAGCTAACTTCATTTTCAGCGGGAAACGTAAATAAAGTGAAACTTTTAATTTTGTGATTTCAACTGAGAACTCGTTTTATTTCTACGTTAATTCAATCGCGTTGACGTGGTTCTGCTTAT
>CM042141.1:123262886-123267886 GCA_023376005.1 Doryteuthis pealeii
AGAAGAAAGGTGAGAAGAAGAAGAGTGAAAGAAGAAGGGCGAGAAGAAGAAGAAGAAAAAGAAGAAGAAGAAGAAGAAGAAGAAGAAAGGTGAGAAGGGTGAGAAGAAGAAGGGTGAGAAGAGAAGAAGAAGAAGAAGAAGGGCGAGAAGAAGGAGGAGGAGGAGACGAACGGCGAAAAAAGAAGAAGAAGAAGAAGAAGAAGAAGAAGAAGAAGAGTGAGAAGAAGAAAGGTGGGAAGAAGAAGAAGAAGGGCGAGAAGAAGAAGGAGGAGGAGGAGACGAACGTCGAAAAAAGAAGAAGAAGAAGAAGAAGAGTGAGAAGAAGAAAGGTGGGAAGAAGAAGAAGAAGGGCGAGAAGAAGAAGGGCGAGAAGAAGAAGAAGAAGAAGAAGAAGGGCGAGAAGAAGAAGAAGAAGAAGAAGAAGAAGAAGAAGAAGGAGGAGGACGAGAAGAAGAAGAAGAAGGGCGAAATGACGCGGTTTCAGTTTTCAGACTCTAGCAATATTTATGCCTTGTGGCCAAGCAAATATGCATCTTCCACCAACACAACGGACAGAAAGGGAGACGCATCCACATCTCCTTTCGAACTAGCTGAGGGCACATCTTTCTCTCCCTCTCTTAACCAATCTCGTTTTCTTTCTTTGCAACTTGACAGTCGATACTGTTATTATGTCTTGTCTAATGCTATCCTTGTTACAAAATATCTTGAAAAAACGTCTTAAAGCCTCAATTGGCTTTTGTTTACTTTACTCAGAAAATTCAGTTTCTTTTCTTTTTTATTTTCTTATATCATTTTCATTAATAATCATTACTATTACTACTTGCATAATGCCCATAAAACATAAATTATTTACATACATATTAATTCTTCTACCTCGGATCAGAATATCTGTGCACTCTGCCTAGACTCAAAGTTTCACTTTCCAGCCCTCTACCAAGGAACAGTGTCCTGGGTATTACCCTAAACTGTATCCGTTATGGAGTACGAAGGTGAGTCGACTAGTAGAGTTACATTGATCAGCTCTGTGTCGATACTGGATGTCGTGAGGAGCGCCAGGAGCGTTGGGACGAGAAGAGAGAGAGAGAGAGAGAGAGAGAGAGAGAGAGGGAGAGAGAGAGAGAGAGAGAGGACATCCGTACGACATGATGATGAGGATGATGATAATTCAAACAGCAGAATAATAACATAGTGGATATCCATGACAATCTCTCACCAACCTTCCCTATCACTCATTACCCCTGGGAGGTCCTCTGTGCAGCATCCAGAATCCTCGCATAGTTGGTCAATATAGGTCCTTAGTGGGTGTTCTACGTTAGCATGTCCATGTGTTGGCTTCACACAGGAGAACGTCGCTTATGAGCTCGTCCCCGCTTCTCCAGCAGTCTCCTGCATGTCTAGTCCGTCTCATCCGGATGGTTTGTGAGATGGGGGGCAGGTGACCATATAGTTGCTTCCTTGTGGGCTGCTTCCACGCAACATTCTTGTGCAGGTCCCATCTAGCTTATTCTCAAGGCGCTTTGTTAGGGTCCAGGTGGTGCAGCCATACAGCCTGGAAGAATTGTCGCTTTAGCTTGTCAGTGAGATCGGATTTCCATATTACTGATAATTGGTTTGTGGCCGCCCATGCTTTTTCTATACGTGTATCCCTCCTTATTTATAGGCGGGCGGTTTTCTTTAACTCATGAAAGTTGCAGACAGAAAAAAAATTAAACTACAAACAGAAACAAAATGCATTTCATCATATATATATATATATATATATATATATATATATTAATATATTATATATATATATTATTGTTGGCTCTCAACTCATTCACGAGTAAGACCATTTCCTATTCTTTTTTTATTTTTATATTTGAGTGCCAGTAGCATTTGACACATAAGAGACATACATAAACTACATGTTGAAACTCCTCCACGTTGAATGTTGCTGGACTGAAAATCACCCTTTCTAATAGCCTGCTTCAATTTTGCGTGTTTAAATCGGATGGACTCAAATTCTTTTACACACCGGTAAATCGTAGCTCTCCATCCAGGTTTATTACAAGCTAAGCTTCTCCCAGAAGTACTGGCTGCATTATTAAACTTTTGTGTATGTATCATATAGGTATTATCATTATTATTATTAGCATTATTCGTGGAACTTTCACTTTTTATAAGTTTTCTTTTACTTATTTTGATATGTAAATTTACAAAGAAAACTTTACCAAATTTAAAAAAATAACAAACAAAAAAATAACCTTTGAATTACATACGCTTGTATCATATCACATCCTGATGTAATGTTTTGGTAATTCATCTCGCTGATTCGTTACTACTAAATAGCGAGTTCGATCCTCACTAGATGCCCTACACTTCCGACCTTGTGCTACATCCTATTCACGGCGAACGTGTTGCGTAAATACTCACATTTATATAATAAACATTGTGCAAAATATTTTTCATAGATGCATTATTGGTATGACTTGGTTTATTTAACGGCATATCAACTCCACATGTGTTATTTAACGACAACATGTTATTCATTTATAAATGTTTGATTGTATTCATAATAATATTTAAGATGCTCCACTATTCTTTGTTTATAATTGTATTTTTGAATCGTTCTTTTTTAATAGTTGATTTTTTTTCTATGATTTGGCAGTTATTTCTTAGCAACTTTTCTATATTTGACAGTTATTTCTTAGCAAGTTTTCTATATTTGGCAGTTATTTCTTAGCAAGTTTTCTATGATTTGGCAGTTATTTCTTAGCAGGTTTTCTATATTTGGCAGTTATTTCTTAGCAAGTTTTCTATATTTGGCAGTTATTTCTTAGCAAGTTTGGCAGTTTTTTCTAGGAAGTTTTCTATATTTGGCAGTTATTTCTTAGCAGGTTTTCTATATTTGGCAGTTATTTCTTAGGGAAGTTTTCTATATTTGGCAGTTATTTCTTAGCAAGTTTTCTATATTTGGCAGTTATTTCTAAGCAAGTTTTCTATATTTGGCAGTTATTTCTTAGTAAGTTTTCTATGATTTGGCAGTTATTTCTTAGCAAGTTTTCTATGATTTGGCAGTTATTTCTTAGCAGGTTTTCTATATTTGGCAGTTATTTCTTAGCAAGTTTTTATATTTGGCAGTTATTTCTTAGTTTTCTATATTTGGCAGTTATGTTTTCTATGATTTGGCAGTTATTTCTTAGCAAGTTTTCTATGATTTGGCAGTTATTTCTTAGCAGGTTTTCTATATTTGGCAGTTATTTCTTAGCAAGTTTTCTATATTTGGCAGTTATTTCTTAGGAGTTTTTATATTTGCAGTTATTTCTAGCAGTTTTCTATATTTGGCAGTTATTTCTTAGCAAGTTTTCTATATTTTATTTCTTAGCAAGTTTTCTAGGCAGTTATTTCTAAGCAAGTTTTCTATATTTGGCAGTTATTTCTTTTTTCTATGATTTGGCAGTTATTTCTTAGCAAGTTTTCTATGATTTGGCAGTTATTTCTTAGTTTTCTATGATTTTTTATTTCTTAGCAGGTTTTTCTATATTTGGCAGTTATTTCTTAGCAAGTTTTCTATTTTGGCAGTTATTTCTTAGCAAGTTTTCTATATTTGCAGTTATTTCTTAGTAAGTTTTCTATGATTTGGCAGTTATTTCTTAGCAAGTTTTCTATGATTTGGCAGTTATTTCTTAGCAGGTTTTCTATATTTGGCAGTTTTCTTAGCAAGTTTTCTATATTTGGCAGTTATTTCTTAGGAAGTTTTCTATATTGGCAGTTATTTCTTAGCAAGTTTTCTATATTTGGCAGTTTTTCTTAGCAAGTTTCTATATTCGGCAGTTATTTCTTAGCAAGTTTTCTATATTCGGCAGTTATTTCTTAGCAAGTTTTCTATGATTGGCAGTTATTTCTAAGCAAGTTTTCTATATTTGGCAGTTATTTCTTAGGAAGTTTTCTATGATTTGGCAGTTATTTCTTAGCAAGTTTTCTATGATTAGGCAGTTATTTCTTAGCAGGTTTTCTATATTTGGCAGTTATTTCTTAGCAAGTTTTATATTTGGCAGTTATTTCTTAGGAAGTTTTCTATATTTGGCAGTTATTTCTTAGCAAGTTTTCTATATTCGGCAGTTATTTCTTAGCAAGTTTTCTATATTCGGCAGTTATTTCTTAGCAAGTTTTCTATGATTGGCAGTTATTTCTTAGCAAGTTTTCTATGATTTGGCAGTTATTTCTTAGCAAGTATTCATATCTAATACAAATAATTTGCACACAGTTTAATAGTTTAAAATATTCCAATCTTCTACTAATAATTTGTGCCCAATTATATTCTTTCAAGAAACTATTCCTATTTAATAATAGTCCTTTGTTTGCATAGAAATATATAGTTTCAAGTATTCCTATCTAATTCAAATAATTGATCTATTTAACCGATAGATGGGACCCTAAAAGGTACTGCCACTCCAGGTCAGAATGGCCCTACAAGTAATGGCAGTGAAGGTGTACTCTAGCGCCTTCAGAACTGGGGATTTTCCACCGGATGCAGTTTAGTGTTATACACAGGATATTATCAAAATTAATTACTCGCTTCCATGCAAATAAACAATGGTAATTAGACGAGTTATGATTTAATGTTCATTTTATTTTAATTCGTCAATGAATGAATACCGAACGTTTTATTAAAACTGAATAATTCGTTGACATTCAAACAATTTTATGATTATTTTATGAAATATTAAGTTCATCTTTATTTCTTTCTTTTATCCAATTCTATCTTTATATTTCTCTTTTCAGTTTCTTTCTCTATATACCCTTCTTTTTTCTCCTTTTTTCTTCATACATTTCATTGAAGCAGATGATAAGCATCTGATTTACAGAGTCATCGCTCTCTCTCTCTCTCTCTCTCTCTCTCTCTCTCTCTCTCTCTCTCTTCTTTCTAATGTGTAGCGTGTTCTTTTTCTTCTCCTCCTTTCCTCATAAGCAAAACGGGATGGGTCATTATTTAACTGAGGCGATGACAGAGCGTAAAA
>CM042141.1:123272886-123280392 GCA_023376005.1 Doryteuthis pealeii
TCGGATGGCGAGATCAACTTATATCTTCTTCTTCTTCTTCTTCTTCTTCTTCTTCTTCTTCTTCTTCTTCTTCTTCTTCTTCTTATTCTTATTCTTATTCTTATTCTTATTCTTCTTTCATTTTACTTTTCTTGGTTTTAATACTTTTTTGATCTCTCTCACTCACTCACTTGCTCTCTTCCCCCCCCTCTCTCTCTCTCTCCTTCTTAGTCAACACGAAGAAATATATAACTCAAAAGAAAGTCGCTAAAAGGCTTCTCCTCACAAGTCTTCTTCTTCTTCTTCTTCTTCTTCTTCTTCTTCTTCTTCTTCTTCTTCTTCTGCTACCACACTTCTTCTTCTTCTTCTTCCCTCATCATTTTAATCTTCTTTCCAATCCTTTTAATCTTCTTCTTCTTCTTCTTCTTCTTCTTCTTCTTCTTCTTCTTCTTCTTCTTTCTTTCTTTCTTTCTTTCTTTCTTTCGTTTATTCGTTTTTTGTTAGGCAAAAAAGAAAGCCTTGTGGTTGTGGTGAGAATTACTTTTTTGTTCTTTCTCACTCACTCACTTGCTCTCTTCCTCTTTCTCTCTTTCTCTTTCTCTCTCTCTTCTTCTTCTTCTTCTTCTTCTTCTTCTTTCTTCTTCTTTCTCTCTTTCTTTCTTTCTTTCTTTCTTTTCTTCGTTTTTTGTTAGGCAAAAAAGAAAGCCTTGTGGTTGTGGTGAGAATTACTGGAGCATGAGATGGCTTATGAACTTCTAGAGGTCAACGGGAAAAAAATCAGCTTTGGGGAATCTTTTGTTGGCCTCGGACGACGGGGTGGGGGGGTGTGGGGTGTGTGGGGGTGTGGGGGGGGGGAAGGGAAGGTCATAGATACAATGTCATGAAAGAAAGAGATACCTGACGTCTTCCCTATCGGAAGTTCTCGGAGAACGCGAGAAAACGGCAAGAAAGGAATTCAGACGAGATTAGAGTAATTCAGCAACACGACGTACTGGCAACTAGGAATCAACCAGACAACATACATGTATACGCGTTTGTATATATATTATATATATATATATATATATATATATATATATAAGTAAAGTCGTCGGGGCGGTCTAATGTCGGTATCAACCATGCAGCGAGGGAGTGTATCCCCTTTTCACTAGCGCTAGACCAAGGAGATTATTTTAGCATCTGAGGTGTGGCACCTATCATCAGCTCCTTACTTTACCGCACAGATCCCTGTGCTACTCATACGCTGAGTTGGCGAGGGCGGGTATCGAACTAGGAAACTTGCGGTTTCTAGCCGAACGCTCTACCGACTGAGGTAATATACAGGGTGTTCGGAAGAAATTTGACAGTTTCATAAGGAAAAAGAAAAAGTGCTTGGTAACTACAAAATTTAATGGATTGTAAAGAAATTACAACAGACACGGAAATTACACTGATGTCAACAAGTTTCTCTCAAAATAACCGCCATTAGCGTCGATCACGGCCTCAATCCTGCTCCGGAACCTGGAGCAAGCGGGTGTTACAGTTTCCCTGGGAGGGGCCTCAAAAACTACCTTAATTCTGTCAATTAACTGGGCTTTTGTAGTACTGGCACAGTGATTGGTGTTTTTCTTAGCAGCGCCACATACATAATAATCCATGGACCTAAGGTCTGTGGAGTTTGGAGGCCAAACATTGGGACTGGTGTTGTCGAAAAAAACTCGCCGACAACCATTTTTGACTTTCCCAGAGGTGTGGCAGGGAGCCGAATCCTGCTGCCATACATATTGCCTACCATTGGCTATCCTTGTTATCCAAGGCTTGACTACAGTGTTTAGCAACTCCACGTAGGCATCAGAGGGTCCTCCAGCTTTTTTCTGTAGATTTTCGAGGAATTTTGCTGTACGAACGCAATCGGATCATCTATTATGTTGCTTTCTTCTAGCCACGTTGTCTCCATTGCAATTCTCCAGTTCATGCCTGATTGTTTTTACAGTGTTCAAGGAGCATTGGGCAGCAACCATAGTCTCCTTATTTTGATGGCCGGTGAAGATCATCATGATACAAGATATTCTCTTCCATGATTCAGGTGGGTTCCAGTCATCCATTCTATCTCTTATCAAGTATATGAACGAAGAAGGATCCCAGCTTTTAGATGATGCGTAGTGTGCGTCAATACCTCCAACCTACGGAGAAAAATAACCAAATATAAATATGTCAAATTTTATCCCGAACAACCTATATATATTATTATATATAATATATATATTATATATATATATATATGTCTGTGTGTGTGTGGGGGGTGTTGAAAGATAAATGGAAAGAAAATTATTTATTGAAATGCCGAAACGTGTTTCGAACAAGAAATATCAAAATATCTTGCCCTGAAGAAGACCGCTTTTTTGAATACTTAAATTTTATGTTTCTCTATTATTATTATTATTATTATTATTATTATTATTATTATTATTATTATTATTCACTCCTTTTGAGTTTTCACATCAGCGTTAGCTTGATGGTCTTTCACTGGAATCTGGAAGTGACAGCAAGTCTCCTCAGGTCTCCAATACTCTTCTGAGTAATTCTGGCAGATTGCAGCAGTGCAGTGTTTCGAAATGGTTTCAATCCTTCTCTGATTCCAAACTTTCCAGACCCTTTTTTCCAATCCTTTTGGGACTGTTCCAAGTGCACCAACTACAATTGGTATCACTTTGACTTTCATATTCCATAACTTTTTTCAGTTCTCTGGCAAGGTCCAGATATTTGTCCATTTTTTCAATTTTCCCTTCAGCTTAACCCTGTGATCTGCTGGCACTGCAAAAACCACCAGCTGACAAGTTCTTTCTTTTTTGTTTATCAACACTAGGTCTGGTCTTCTTGCTGGGATAAGGTGATCCGTTTTTATTTCAAAGTCCCAGAGAATTTTATGCGTTTCTTTCTCAAGAACAGATTCTGGTTTATGCATATACCATTTTGTTGTATGGTCAACATTTAATTTTTTGCATAATTCCTAGTGGATCACCTTCCCAACCCAGTCGTGTCTAGTTTTGTATTCTCGTTGTGCTAGTTTGCTACATTCGCTGATCATATGGTTTACAGTCTCATCTCTATTACCGCAAAGTAATTTATTATTATTATATTATTATTATTATTATTATTATTATTATTATTATTATTATGTACTTAACATAATTCTAAATAGAATACAATGTATACAATTTTCCTTTCTCTATGCAATCATTAGACTTGATTTGATGATTGCATAGACAAGAAACTAACACACACACACACACACACACCACATATATATATATATATATATATATATATATATATATATATATATATATTATATATATATATATATATATATACCATTTAATATATATATTACATTTCTTGTAATCTCTCCACGAGAAAACTGATGCTCTGAAGTGTCTTTTTTTCTTTGAAGAAAGTATTTTGCAACCGATACTTTTCGCTGGATATAAACATTCTTCAAAATAACTAAAAGAATCAGTCAATTTAAACACACGAATTTCATTAATCAAATTGTGGTTTTGTGTGAGGGATGATTGGTTGGTTAGTTCATTTTACGGCATGTCATCGCTTGTTGGATTTATCTATGCTGAGACAAGTTTAATAATTAAAGCCGTCAATTATATACAGTACAAAGATCTATCTTCACAATCATTTTAAACAATTAATACTTAGTTACAAAATTAATATTTTAAGAGCTAATGTTTTAATTCTTCAAGGACGGCTTTGGTATGAAATAACCTATGAAGGTTGATATGCCATTAAACATCGTAAACAAAACTAATGTATTTATTTCTCTGAATGTTGACAATTGGACACATGGCTTAGTGAATAAGGTGGTTAGGTTAAAACAGTTCTAAGTGACAGTTATCTCTGGATACCGAGTTCAATCCTGATTGGAGGCAGTTAAAAAAATAATTAACACAACTCCTACCCCAGCTATGGTTAGCGGAATGAGAACAGGATACCCCCGTGGAATAAATAAAGGGTTAGGTTCAAAGTTCCGTGATGGCTCCCGATTACGACAAGAAAGTTCCCGAGTTCGAAAAGAAGGTTCCCAAGTCCGAGAAGGTTCCCGAGTCCGAGAAAGTTCCCGAGTCCGACAAGAAATACCTGAAGAAGGCCGGGGGTGGGGGGCATATCGGCCGAAACGTTGTACAAATAACAATGAAGATGGGGACAATAGTCTGAATAACGCAGATAATACTAATGTATTTATGTAATTCAAAATCATTTAAACATTATCTCAAACAAATGTTTTTGGTCCCTAGATTTGGACCTAACAGGTACTACCACCCCGAGTCAATAGCAATGTATTAGTGACTCCTTACTCTACTGAGTACCAGAACTGAAGCTTCACTACCGGAAGCAGTTTAGTATCATATCTAGGACAGAGAGAGAGAGAGAGTGAGAGGGAGGAAATTAGTCAGCTTATCAGGTTGAGTATAGGCTTAAGCTTGAACTGACATCTAAGAATTCAAGCGTTTGACATATAAGATATCAGGATAGACTTGTGTACATAAATAGGAACGTAAGTGGATGAATAATATTCTTTAGCGCTTACAAGACGCATGAACGAGAATTAGGTTTAGAGGTCAGGCATATATATATATATATATATTATATATATATATATATATATATATATATACTTTTGCAAATGTTATTAATAGAATCACATTTCAAAAACCAAACGTTACTACATATTACATCACACAGGTATAAGTAGAAAGCTAATAACTTTGGATTATTTTTACAATATATACATCCCCTAATGATTGTCCATGATAGGACCGAAAGTACTTGGGAAGATATTTATTAGCCAAGTAGATAATTTATTAGGCAATTTCGGGCTGACATTGTATCATCCATTTTGGAGGCGTGAAAGTATTAAAATCTAAATATGTAGACGAATCTCTCTCTCTCTCTCTCTCTCTCTCTCTCTCTCTCTCTCTCTCTATATATATATATATATATATATATATATATATATATATATATTATACTAAAACCTGAGTTAATCAACTTTTGCTTCCTAAAGGCTTTTTTACTGTTTAGTTTAATGACACGAAAATTATTCTAAATTATTCCTTACTTTTAGGATTGAATTATGTTTGAAAGAAATTCTGTTTTAATTGGTTCTAATTAGTCGTAATTTGCAATTAAGTCAAAAACCGAACCAATCTCTTACTTTACTTTGTGTCTATCTCTTTTTCTTCCCCTCTATGTATCTCTGACTACTCCTCCTCGTTATATAATGTTAGTTTCTCTGGAGAGTAGAGAGAAGTGAGAGAGAGAGAGAGAAGAGAGAGAGAGAGAGAGAGAGAGAGAGAGAGAGAGAGAGAGAAGAGAGAATTTGAAATGTATTTCTATGTTTAAATTTTTAACCTAACAGGTACTACCACTCCGGGTTAGAGTGGATCTAAGAGTAATGGTGATGAAGGGGTACTCCACGCTCCCCATAGGTCTAGAATTGGAACTTCACCATACTCATGACACTCATTAAATAGGAATAGTTACTTTCAACTATATAATTGTGTATAAATCATTAGTATTAAACATTTATGTGGTTTCTATTATTCCTATGAGCAAATTATTTGTATTAAGAGTAGTTACTTGAATTTAAAATTGTTTACTAATGTTTAATATTATTAGTTACTTGAAACCACATAACTGTGTACAAACAATTGACTACTATCTAATAAAAATAGTTCATTGAAACCATATAGTAGTATATAATACACCACTATTTTACCCATAGCTGGTGTAAAGTTCAAAGTCAATATTGAACATACAACTCCGACACGTTTGTGAGACAAAACATTTTATATAGATAACAGCACATGGAAACGATACATAAAATACAAGATAGAATAGAATAGTGTACATAAACATACATACATAAAAGTCACTGACAAGATAATATAAAAGTACACATAATATAAAAGGTACAACATGAGACTAAGAATAGTCCATGCTGTATAAATCACTTACAGTGACAAGTAGCCGGCGTTGAGGGCCGAAGCCCCAACGAGAAGGGAATGACAATTATCTAACCATAGAATATATACATACCGAGAATCAGAACGCACCAGATATATATATATATTATATATATATATATATATATAACAAACCATCCACATGAGCACGATTGTGACACAAGGTCAATTTCTTGAGTGGAATTTAACTGGTTGGAACTTAGAGTTTTCCTTCTCCTAGACTGGTTGCTTAACCAAAGATAAAGAGCCTAATCTGCCCTACTATTTACCCATAGCTGATGGAATATGTGGATACAAATGTATTAACACTAGGGGCTGTTCTATTTTAACAATGAGGATGCACACCCAAACGCATACACACACATGTATCTATTTACCAGCCCCTTCACACAAGTAGGATGTGACACATGGTCAATTTCTTAAGACAGGATTGGATTTAGAGTTTTCCTTCTCCTAGACTGGTTGTCTTGAAAAAATCTTGGAAACAGCATCCCACAAGAAAAAGGCCTGTCTACTATTAAACAAACCATGCAGGTAAGACAAAAAACATGCTGGACACTGTTGTAGAAACAAGGAAGAACATATAAGTGACATTCTCCAATGGACACCTACACGTGGATACACCATAGCAGACCGAATAGAGAAAGCTTACATCAATCAGCTCTGTGCGGATTCTTGATGGATCTGCCAAGAGCAATCACCGATAGGGACGGTTAGCGAGAAATAGTCTTGGAAATCCGTGCTGACTGCGCAACATGATGATGATGAATCATCTTTTTAATCAAATATCAATCACTACATGTAAATTGCTGCATGAAATTTATATGCAAATGCAATAACAATTGTTTGACGGAGGTCATCAGGTTGTGCTGGTAGTACGGATATTCATGACTCTCTCTGTCTCTGTCTGTCTCTGTCTCTGTCTCTCCAACCGTCCCTACCGGTTATCGCACCTGGAAGGTTCTCTGCGCAGCATCCAGAATCCGCACTGATCTGATTGATGTAAGTTTTTGGTGGTCGGCCCACACTGGTGAGTCCAAGGGTAGCTTTTCTACAGGCAGTATTACTTTATTGAAGAAAATACGAGGATAATCCCAAAGCAAGGAAAATCTCTAAAGCACTGGGTACGCAGAGGAACGGTTCGTGTGGCTCTTGCGAACACTTGTGTTTGTTGTGCATGCCCCTGCGCCTGCGCCTGCTCCTGTGTGCGCATCACTGCTACGCTGACTCTTAGGTTGGCAGTCATTTCTGATGAAACTCCCGATTGATCTTACCGCCAAGTTTGAAGTTATTCGGTTTTAAAACGCAAGGGACATTAAACCGATGGAAATTCATCAATAATTAACGGGAAGTGTATGGCGAGTCGTGCATGGATGTCAAAATCATCCGCAAGTGGTGTACTGCAGCGCCGACGAAGGTTCAACACTTCCTCAACGGCGAACTGGTATGACATGTGCATAGAAAAAAAAAACATTCATCGACTGAAATGGTAGTATTGTAGGAAGAA
>CM042141.1:123280492-123292992 GCA_023376005.1 Doryteuthis pealeii
GACTGTGTGTTACCCACATATACATCGACAAAATTTCCGTTAAGTTAAAAAAAAATCTAGCTTTCTTAGATACTCGAGAATGGGTCTAACGAAATAGACACTTTTACTGTAATATTTATAACCCAGTTATTTTCTTATTTGCTAATCGTTGGTGTTTGAGTCCAAGTAAAAGTCATATATCGAATGCATTAAACCTCTTTCGACAATGGCGATCGAATAAACGCGCCATGATTCTCCTAATATATTAACAATTTCCCAAACACATAGAAATACAAGTAAATAAAGCAAACAAGATATTAGGATCAATACAATGGTCATATGAATTACATGGATAAAGAAATGTTGAAAAATTTATTCATTGCATTGGTGAGACTTCATTTGGATTTTCTAATGAGGTCTGGTCCAAGACTAATCACGGACATAAACTCATTGAGCGAAGGAGAGCTACTAAGGTAGAGGAATGAATTAAAAAAAAAACAACCTTTCGTATGAAGAAAAGGCTTTAAAAGACTAACTTACCAAGTTTGGTTTATCGACGAACCAGAGGAGATATGATTAAAAGTATATAAATATACCCCATGGATTTTATTCTCAATGAACTTTAATCTATTAAATGTAGCTAAAAAATCGAATAATAGGATTATAGATTAAAAACTCCTAAAATATTTGGCAAAAACAAATGCAAGGCCAAATTATTCTAGTACAGAGTGGTGAATACATGGAATAAACTACCATCATCAATAGTTTGAAAGCTCCATCTCTGAATCCTTAAGGCAATGTTAGATAATCTATGGAAAGATTATAAATATTCCGTAGAATTAAGATGAATGTTTGGAATATAAGGAACATATGACCGGTCTCAGACCTAATATACTAGCTGAAAAAATATATATCATCATTATTAATTTTATTATTATTATTATTATTATTATTATTATTATTATTATTATCAAAAAGGAGACAAAATGACGTTAAATGAATACTGCCAAATTGTCTTACAAAAACAATTGTATTGATAGAATAATAATATGTTTCAAGTAATAATAATATATAATATAATATTCCAACTTATTGTTAGTTCATTATCTATTTTACCATTAAAATGGACTTTATTTGAATAGAATATGTATCTAGAGTGAACCTAAGTAAACTTGAAAATATCCTCTATCTACATTAAAGCCCTTCTTAGCCTTTGGTAGACAAAGAGTTAAATACAGCTTTCAGTTTGTATACTGTTTTATCCCATCTTGTATATAATAATTAATAATAATAATAATATGTATTATAATATATATCATATATATACATATTCCCGCAGCAAACAAAAAATAACAGTGTACAGCTAACAAAGTCTCATCATATGCCGACTCTGGGGTCATGCATGGTTTCGTGTCAATGCATCATTACAACTAATCCAGAGTGTGCGTCAACTTACGGTACTCCAGACTTGTACTTTTAATGTCGGATCGTGGAATGTCAAAATCAAGATGTAGCCACTTTGTGATTCCTTTGTTATATTCACCAACTTACCCCAGTAACAAAGCGTTCATTCCCAATGATGTAATATTTGAATTAACTGACAATATGACAATGGAAGTGAAGAAATTTACATGCGAAGTCAATGTATTCGATCTCGATAATGAATTGCAAGTTCAGTAATATCAATTTGAAATGTATGAAAAGATGATAACGTCATTGGAAAGTCGAGATAATTGTTGCATACCCTTCTCATTACCTTCTTTACTTAATTCTTTCTACTCTATTCTCTGGCCGTCTTTACATCTTTTATAACATCTTGTCTTGGTCTGGAATCTTCTAAGGTCTTGGACTTCTTGGGGACTTCGGGTCTGTTCTTTCATCGGGGATTTCTCTTATCAGAACCCCGTGTCATTGTTAGTGTTTAGAGGTACACAAGACTCCGATTTGCTTTATCTTACTTCATTTAAATCCCCAACCAGACAATCTGCGCAGATGAGAGGACGCGCGTATAACGCGACTTACCCCTTTGAGCTCGCTGCACCTCTAACTGACTGAAACTTACTTACTATATAAACCGGAAGAGAGGTCTTCTCTACCGGTTCTCACGGCTATCCCCAGAAAGTAAGGGTCAGGACTGAGGTCAAACGTATGTCACTCATTCTTCAAGGCCGCGCCTGAACTTATAACCGTCATTTTGATTTCTACACTATTGCACATAAATATTAGGTATCTAAATAATTATGTAAACATAATGTTCTAGATAGTTCAAATTCAAACGACTATTATAAAAAATATGGTAACCTGTAGCGGATAAAAAGGATTACTGCGTACAGTGGGAACTCCCGCTCTGGATATCTTCAGTGATTTACAATCTGATATCTCCGCCGTTATCGACGCGTTGAAAAAATAGTTAAAACAAGGATATTGATGCTGGTCATTACTGCATAGATTGGTGAAGTCTGTTATTGTCAGGTAGTGTAGAGTTGTTTAAAATGGTCACAGGAAAAACCCATTGGGTCATCTAGTTTTGATTGATAGGTAATGACCTCGGAGGTTGTTTGAAACAGTGGCTTTCATTAGTCTAAAGAGAGGTAAACGGATTATGACAGAAGTTTGAAAAGAAGTAGCGTAAATAATATGTTGAGCTTTCCACCATATTTTTTTAATACAATACAGTGATATTTTTCTGATTAAAAAAAACCTAATAAAAATTTAGGTTGTTTTTTGGGGAAAGGCTGGAACGGATTAATGTCATTTTTAGACTATTTTAATGTGGAAAATATTTGATATACGATGAAATTGACTTACGAGCGGGTCGAATTAAACTCGTAAGTCAGTACCACTGTATTATTATTTTTTTTTTTTATATAAAAATTCATTGTAAGAAAGTCAGCATTATATTGCTTGAAATATTTCATGATACTATTTTTTACTTATGAAATCAAAAGCGACGTTTTCTGTTTAATAAGAAACTAAAAGAGACTAAATAAGAAAATTTGAAAGATCATAGAATGAAAAAAAAAAGTTTTTTCTTTGATTTTGAAAATTAAAATTTAGATTGTCTTTGAATATCAATCTGTTCGAACACTTCACTTATTATAAATGTACCTGTGATCATCATGCAGAGTATTGGCGAGGAGATCAATAGTTCGAGGAGATCAACATTTTAGTATTTCTATTTTTTAAAAGAATTTCAGCTGAGATTATTTTCTATTCCAGCCAGATCTTAGTTCTCCATTCTTATAGTATCTGGAATAATCAACTAAAATGTCTATGTACTCAGACTTGCTATCAGTTAAACAAAAATGGCTTAATTGAAAACAATCAATCTCAAAGAAATATTACTTTGAGAATAACTGGAAAATAATAACGAAGACTAATCATATTATATTATATATATATATATATATATTATATATATATTATTATATATTATTATATATAGTATGACAAAAAGTAATAAGACAAGCAATATTTCTTATATGTTGTTTTCTAACTAGATTCGCTTAGGACGTCGTCAGGTTTTCTTATTTGAAGAAATTGTTTATAGATTTTTTGAAAGGGAGCATTATAGAAGAACTATAAAAAATTGAAGTGTTTTTGCGGGTTTGATATGCTATTAAAATCCGGGTAGACGAGTGTGTTAGTAGTAGCAAGTCCATTTGTTCAATGAAGAACCTCTATGAGGTGGGTTGTTTTTTAATGCTCTTATATATGTGAGGGGGGTCATGGGAGTTGTGTATATGACTATATGTGTATACATATAAATATATGTGTGTGTTTACATATGTGTGTGAGATTTATATGTATATATATATATATATATATATATATATATATATATCAGCATTATGTATGTATTTTATGTATGTATATACTTATATCAGTAAAATTCCATTCATTAAATCAGATTGTGCTGATGGCTCGGTTGGCAGAGATTCTGACTGACAAAAATCGGTTAAGTTTCGATTGTGGTCTGAGGCAGTCTGTAAAGTCTAGTCGCACTGAAGAGCCGTGATACGGCGAAAACAATACTTTATGTGGATGATTATATATATATATATATATATATATATATATATATATATATGTTGTTATGGGTCCAACGGGAGAAAATTAAATATTTTATAAAAAAATGTCCGCAAAATGGATTATGTTTTAAAAAAAAAAAATTATTTATTAATATTTTACATTTGAGACACGTGTTTCAGATCTTTTGATATCTTCTTCAGGCGTTAATTAACTATATTCTGTTATAATTAAACAAGTTCTCTCTCTCTCTCTCTCTCTCTATATATATATATATATATATATATATAATCCAACCCCTTTGTACCAGCAGGGTACGACACAAGTTCAATTTCTTGATAGTCTTAATTCAGAATTTTTCATTCTCCTAGACTAGTAGCCTAACCAAGGTTAAAGAAGCCAGACTACCCTACCATTTACCCATAGTTGAAATAATCTTCTTAGTCTAGCGCTATTGAAAAGGGGATAGACTCCATCGCTGTCTGGCTGATACAGACTTTAAGCCACCCCGACGACTTTATGTTTATCTGACACGGTGGGAGGTCAGAAGCTATCTACTTATGAGCTATACTGTACGGTAATTTGTTTTCTGTACGACTTACAGAGGAGTTGGCTCTCTGAGGTCCAAGAAAGTAAAGAATGTGATATTCCGTATAAGACCGAGAAATTTCAAGAATGGCGAAGCTTAATTCTAAGTAGTAGCTTCTTCCAGGAAGAAACAGCAAAAAGAAGACATTTTTTTTAGGATATCGAGACGGCTTAAACACTGGACAGTGTTTGTATATCTAAGATTTAACAGCGAGAGTTAAGGCTCGAAGATGATAGATTTCTGAACAAAAAAAAGAAAAAAAAAAAGGAACAAGAAAAAAGTTTCGATCACGTGACCAGCTCACCGAAGACCATCCATCAACTTAAGTATTTAAATTAAAAATCATCGGCAAGATTTTGTGTCATCTCCACCACCACCCACCGCCCAAAAAATAGACAAAAAAATAAAATAAAAAAATAAAAACAAAAAAAAAGAAACAAGACAGGGGTCTTCTTCTCTTCATGGTTGTGGAAAATGTTGGCCTCTGTGTCTTTGTTGTATAAGCCTAGAGAAAGGAGGAGGACGGAGATTTGAGTTGAGTGGTAGTGGTGGTGGGGGAGGGCGAAATGACATCAATAAAGGTTTAAGCCAAGTGTCTGTCATGTCAAGCGTCTGTATCGGTAAACAAGCTTAATTGAAATTACTGCTTGCAACATTCCAGAGAAATAAATATCCATCGGGGGGTTCAATTCTGTAAATGTCATAGCGTCAGGCCCAGGAAGAATACTACGGGTGACTGTCATAAATCACAATGGCGTCAAGAAAAAAGCCACCACAACTTCGGACGGTCTCTTGCTAAGTAATCTCTAAATAGCCTCCTAAAACTAGGAGGCAAAGACCACCGGATCAAAGCCGCTAAGAAATTATCCAAAATCCAAAAAGGGGAGAAGAATTATCTTGTTGGGGGGGTCGCGTGAAGGTTGTGGTAGGTATGCTTATCGATTCCGTAGTGGTAAGTCGCAAAAGAGTTTTTCAACGTTAAAGGCGAAATGAAGTTTCAGTAAAAACAAGCAAGCAGTAAATGTAACAAACACAGAAGTTTGAGTTACGACAAAATTGTCTCATATATATATATATATATATATATATACTAAATTTTGTGTATTTTAGCAGCAAATTATTCTCAAGGCATGTGTTATTGAACAACACGGAGTATTCTTTTTTTATTTTTTGTATAGATATTTTCCCAGTCTTCTGGCTATCCTTTTTGAATCTGGATCGAGCTGATTCATGATATTTTGCATACTAATTTCCCGAGCGCTTTCGACTGTTTCGCCAGTCGTCTTCATGGGGTTACGTAATTTGGTTTTTAGTTAATTTTTAGTTCTGTTATCTATGCTTTTATCAAATTCAGAGAGTCTATTATTTTTAAGAGGGGGTTAGGTAAGTGTTAGTTATTGAAGATATTTAATACGTTGTCTCCGACTTTAAAGGCTATTTTATTAATGTTAGTTTTTTATTTTTAATGCATATGCTTCTAGGATCTGTAGGTGTTTCTTATTATTTTTTGTAGATAATTTTAGTATTTTCGTTTAAGATTTTTCTAATATCAGAGGATGTGGATTTTTCTGGGTGTTTTTCTGTTTTTGTTGTGTATCCTAACAAATATATATATATATATATATATATATATAATATTATATATATATATATATAATTAGTTTGATACACAACAAAAAACGAAAAGAATCGTAGAATCTAGCATAATCTCGATTTTTAATACAATTAACAAAGACCAGGATTTTATAATTTATCCCCTCACCTCGTTACACTCATACTTAAAGATTACAAAATACCTTATATTTGATCAATATTCTTACTTAGTTAAATAAGGTTTTTTCCTTTAATTAAAACTAAATACATACTAAATAAATTTCTTACACACAGACATAGACACACACACACACACACACACACACACACACTCATCACATAGTAAAAAAATATTGTAAAAAATGTTGTAAAAAATAATATTGTAATAATTTAATTAAAACTAAATAGAATACTAAATAAAATTTACACACACATACACACACATATTCATCACGTAGTATAAAAAGGGGTGCCGTTACTACAATTAAATAGGGTATTTTTCCATTAATTAAGATTAAATAATAATTCACACACATACTCACACGCTCACATATTTTACTTAGCTTAAACGTGGACGCTGTTACGTAGTTTAAATTTTAAGACGCTGGCGTTTGTCAACAATTCTAAATAGATCTTTTCTTCATCACATTTGAAGATCAACAAAAAAGAAGTCCAACAGACCAAAAATGAGGCTCGCAGATTTTTTTTTGTTTTCAGTAATAATCTATTTTTTCCTTAAACCAACGAAAGCCCTGATGAAGGTCTATCTAAACAGACCGAAACACTGCAGCGTACGTGTAATAAACATTATTCGTTTATGAAACTTGTGTTTTTCAATTTTTACAATATTACATACTGTCGGATTCACTTCCATTTTTTGTTCACCCCCCCACAACACACACACACATACACACACACACACACACACACAAAATATATATATATATATGAGAGTACGTAAATAAACACTGTGTTTATTTGATATGGCTTTTAGCCGACAATTTTTGGAGGATATGTGCTTAATTGAAGTCATACCTAATTTTTGAAAATTAATGAGTTAATAATTAATGAATTTAGGCGGGCATATGTGTTCAAATGTGCCCGCCTAAATTCATTAATTATTAACTCATTAATATTCAAAAATTAGGTATGACTTCAATTAAGCACATATCCTCCAAAAACACACACACACACACACATATATATATAAAGTAAGTAAAGTTGTCGGGGCGGCCTAAAGTCGGTATCAGCCAGACAGCGAGGGAGCCTATCCCCTTTTCAATAGCACTAGACCAAGGAGATTGTTTTGGTGTCTGAGGTGGAGCGCCACACCTACCATCAGCTCCTTACTTTACCGCACAGATCCCTGTGCTACTCATACGCTGAGTTGGCGAGGACCGGTATCGAACTAGGAACCTTGTGGTTTCTAGCCGAACGCTCTACCGACTGAGCTAATCCGGCCCTTTACATATATATTATTTCAACAAACTCTTTTTTTTACTTCTCCAGGACGTCCCATCGTGGTGTATTGGTTAGCAAGGTAGTCTCGCAGGACGACTTCATTTTTAATAATAAAAAAAAATCATCATGATGATATCTAATTAGTAACTAGATTAATCTTAAATGCTAAAATTCTTGTATACAATTCACGACACCATTGAGGCCTATTTTGCGTTTTATTCAGTAGGTATTTACTACTAGTTTAAACCCATTATATAGTTTACTGGAACCCGTTGAAATCTTTAAAACAGTTTTTCTTTTCCTCCACTCGATAAAGCTATATTCATCTCCCAATAACAGAAAAGGACTAAAAATAGCGTTAATTGTGTCTTGAGCTCTTATTAGCGCTATGCTACATAATTGAATGTTGACGTCCTATCGTGGTGTAATGGTTAGAAATCGAGATCCTCGCAGGATGCTCCATACGTGCGACCTTGTGTTACCTCCCACCCGTGCTGAACGTGTTGGGTAAATACTCTTTTTTTAAAACCCTACTACTCCAATTTGTACTAGAGCCTACTCAGACTTCATAGATACCCTCCCCAGTCACAATACACAAGAGAAACAAGACCAGTTGGGGGGGGGGGCTTAGAATAAGCTGATTGACTCTCGTAGAGAGGTAACACCTCCCTAAAAAAGGGGTGTCTTCAGTAAGATACTAAACTGCATCGGGTGGTGAGGCTCCATTTATGGCACTCTGGGGGTGGTGAAGTATCCTTTCATTGTCATTACTCCCAGGTCCAATCTGACCTGGAGTGGTAGTACCTGTAAAAGTTCAATCTATGAGTCAAATAGATCTGTTTGAAAACTAGTACTATTAGATAGGAATACTAAATATCATATAACTTGAAAAAGTTAGAATAAACAAAACGCGTAAATATAAAACTTAACTACGGGGCATAAAATAACCCCAAACGGATTGAAATGCCGTTAATCATGAATTACCAATCAATTACCCAGGACAGAGGTTACCAAACTACGGCCCGGGGGTCGGATACGATCCGCGAAGGCATTTTATCTGGCCCGCTGACGGTACTTGAATTTATTTGTTAAAACGTACGGAACGTGAAACGCGAGCAAACCTTTTCAAAATTGAAATATGTGAAATCAACCCATCGAACGAAATTGACTGATAAACATTTGAAAGCAATTCTCTTGATTGGATGTAGCAATTCCAAACCAAACATTGACGATATCTTGAAAGGCAAACTTCAGTTTCACAAATCTCACTAAGCCTTTCTGCTAATGTTGCGATCTTTGATAATGTCTTGAAAATAAATTTGTAGGCTAAATTTGTTTTTGTGCATCTTACACCACTCATCCATGAATATAACATGAAAAGATAAATTTTGTTTTACATCTCTTTCTCAGAGCTTTCATTCTGGCTAGCAAGTATTGAACATAATAATAATGTGGCCCGCGCTCGTTATTTTTTCAATTATCCGGCCCAAAGTGAAAAAAGTTTGGTGATCCCTGACCCAGGAGATACACCTGGTTTTCCCGTTCATTTTTCATTATTATTATATTTTTTTTTGTCCGGGCCAGTCACTGAAAGCGTGGGAGGGAGACGAATCTTATCCCAGAAATTATTTTTACCCCCCCCCCCTCCATACTCACATCGTGAATGGGATGTGAATTAGTCTTTGTGTGTTAATTAATACAATAAATTCATTTTACACGTTTCCTCCAATTTGTACTCAACCCCTCCCTTCGAACTTAATAGATACACTCTCCCTCTCGCAACCCAGGATATACACCTGCTTTCCTTGTAAATCATATATATATTATATATATATATATATATATATATTATATTATATATATATAGTGTCCATATATATATAATATATAAGACACTATATAATACATATTAATAGTTTTAGGGAGAACTGTATGAATAAAAAAAAAAATGAATATATATATATATATTATATATATATATATATATATATTATATATGAAGAATATGTGTTTTAACCGAAGTCGAACCTAATTTATGAAAGTTAATTAATTAATAATTAATTCATTAGGCGGGAATACCTATTTTTTTTAAAATTTTTAAGGGTAAACAAATCGAGAAAAATCAATCTCTGTATGTACATTTCGGCCTATCAGGCCTCATCAGCAGAGCTATAGATACCAAGGCCGCCCCGTGCGCGATTCGAAACCCGACTGTCAAGCCGACTAGTCAAGCGTATATATATATATAGGTTAAATTATTATTATTGTTGGAGAATTGATTATAGAGGGCTCAATTACTTATGTAAGAGCTTTATTTATTTATTCATTTATGATTAATAATACAATATTAAAGTCGGTCCTACCATTGGTTTCTGAATAACACTTTTTCGGTTTATTCGTCTTCAGAGGCGTTGACTTAAAAAAAAAACAAAAAAAAAAAAAAAACACCGAAAAAGTGTTATCAGAAACCCAATGGTAGGACCGACTTTAATATTGTATTATTAATCATAAATGAATAAATAAATAAATAAATAAATATAATATATATATATATATATATATATATATATATATATATATAATATATATGCACACATATATATTTACAATATTTTCATTAGTACCGACTATATTTAGATAAGTTTTTTTACTAATATTTATTTTCACCTTATTTTTCAGTTGCTTTTTTTTATTAACAAATATTTTTTTTATTTAAAAAAAAACTATTAAAACTCATTCGTTATCAGTTTACGGCGATGAGAAAAGAGCATCGATACAAAAAAATGATAAAAGTAAAAGCTTAGTTAGTCTGACCCAGTGTTAAAACATTACACTCGTAATTTGTCTGAGAGATAGGTTAGTATCTATTACTCGATGGTAGGAGCTGTTTGCCGTAATGGTGACTATTACATTTGTCACTTAGCATAAATTATGATATCTTTTTTTTTTCGCGGGTACCATTACTGTGTCAACCAGAGATTTCTTGTCCTTTGGGAGAAGAGTCGCGTGTTTTTTAATTTTCTCTTGCGGTGATGACATTTCGCTTGGTCATGACAAGAGTAGACAACTAAAAAATGTATATAATATATATATATATATATATATAATATATTATATATATATATATAATTATATAATATATATATATCAAGTTTCTTTTTTATCTTATTTTTCGTGAACTTTCTTGACGAAACTTTCTCAAGACAACTTAATATCTAGCAGCAAAGTACCGTCAATACTTCCGAATAAGAAAAAGAAAAAAAAGTGTTTTTAGTTAAACTCAGATTCACCAAGTGCATCGGTTTTTTTAATTAACTAATTTCATTTAGAAACGGGAAACAGACTTGTCCCCAGGGTAAGAAAGTCAAACCCTCATCCCCACTCATAATACGATTCTGATTTGCTCATTTTTCTAAAAAAAAAAAAAGAAGAAAAAAAAGATAAACCAAAAGACCAAAAATAAAAAAAAACCCAAAAAAACAAACAAAAAAAAAATCAAAAACAAAAAAAACAAAAAACAAAGAGGGAAAAAGAAATCTTTTTGCTTAAATATTTTTCTGAATTCTGTCTTGAGATATAATCTTTTATTTGTCTGAATTTTTGAGATAAGACCTAATGCGTATAATTTTGATTTTTCGGACTGTTGTACTCATCTTTATTATGGTATGTAAAAACACAACGTACGAGGTATGTCAGAAAAGTGCCAGGACTGGTGTCAGAAAAAAATTATTTCAAATACAAACTACAAACTACAAGTTATCCCCTTCAAAGTAATCCCCCTGGAGTCTAATGCACTTTGCCATCCTTCTCTGCCACGCTTGCATGCACTCATGAAAGGATTCTTCCGGTATTCTTCGTAGCTCTGTGGTCACGGTCATTTTGATGTCGTGCACATTCTCAAAACGGGTTCTCTTGATGAGCCTCTTGAGCTTGGGGAAGAGGAATAAATCACATGGAGCCAGATCGGGCGAATAGGGAAGTTGCTCTAGCAAAGTGAGGTTCTTCTGTGCCAGGAACACTCGGATACTCAGGGCACTGTGGGCAGGTGCGTTGTCATGGTGAAGCACCCATGAGTTGTCCTGCTACATCTCTCGCCTCTTCTCGCTCACTGAACAAAGCAAATGCCGCATTGGCTCTTGGTAGACATGCTGGCTGATCGTCTGGCTCAGTGGTAAGAACTCGCAGTAGAAGAATGCGATCAACCTGGAACTTGGAATGAGATTTTCAAAAGTTCTTTGACGCCTGAAATACAACTACAAACTATTCAAAATGATTTCCCAGGTTGGTTCATTGCTATGCTCAGACAGACAGGGAACACCTGAAGAAGGCCGGAGGATACAGCAATTGAAACGTGTTTTTACATACCGCGATAAAGATGAGATCAACAATACGAAAAAACAAACATTTGTTGTTTGTAAGTATCGTCTTATTTTGACGATATAAGAAAAGCTGTTCGAACACTTACCACCCATCTCCCAAACCATTCAAGTAAGATGAACAAGACATGTTAGGCACTGTTGGAAAAGTAGGGACGAACTCATAAACAACATTCTCCTGTGGATTTCCATACAGGGACACACAAGTGTTGGCCGACTAGCACAAACTTACTTTCATCAACTGTGTACAGACACTTGAGGCCGGGTAGAGGATCTATTGAGAGCGATGGCCGATAGGTACGAGTAGAGAGAGAGAGACGAGAGAGAGAGAGAGAGAGAGAGAGAGAGAGAGAGTAAATACCAATTCTACTGTTCTTCTACAAAGATGGCTTAGGCATTAAATAACCCACACAGTTAATAAAAAAAAGAAACCGCACATACACACATACACGTCCGCGCGCGTGCACACACAC
>CM042141.1:123297992-123310492 GCA_023376005.1 Doryteuthis pealeii
CAAATGCAGTTTATTTTTAAAAGATTTAAAACCATTTGTTTTGGTCAATTTCGACGCGATCCTCCATTCTGTCTCTTTTTCAAGGGTTTTAAGCGCTTGTTTACAAATTTTAATATAACATTCGCGATTGCAAAAAAAAAAAAAAAAATACCAAAAATCAGGTAATTATCCGAATTTAATGAAATTTTCAGTATTGATTTATCAATTAATGAATTTTATAATGCATCAGTAATTTTATTTCAAAACATTAATCTAGTATTTTTTCTATGAAAAATTAATATATAAAATTCATTGAAAATAAAAAATATTCGGATTTAAGTTTAAAATGTTATATTTTTAGATTCTAGAAATAAATATCTATTCAATGCAAACTTTATTTTAGATACATAAAGTAATAAGTTTTGAAGAAAAACTCGATTGAAAATGTACCCCCTCCCCTTTTTAAGCAGAAAAAATATCGATGTATAATTTTTTCGTTTATAAGATAATAGCCAATTAAATAAAAAAAATCTCCCAAAAATTAACTATTTATTATTTTTTTACATTTTATTTTTCGATTTTTGGTACTTATTTTCTCATAGAACAGCAACCGTAAAACATTTTTTGTTTCTATTCATAACTTCGGTCTTTTATCTCTTTATTTATACTGTAATTAGTACAATATAAGACCAACTCGAAACAATTTTACGCCCCCAGCATAAGGGGGGGGGTCAAGATTAAGTGATCTGAAAAAATTAGAAAATTTTGAAATAAAATAAATAATGCATTATAAAGATCATTCATTGGTAAATAAACACTGAAAATTTCATTAAAATCCGTTAATTTCCTGATTTTTGGTAAATTATTTTCTGTAGTCATTTTGACAAAAACGCATTTTAGGCTCAGTTTGCCAGTCCCTATATAACACATATATTTACACACACACACACACACACACACACAAACACGCGCCCGCGTATATTAGAAGATTTCTCTTTATTTTTCTCATTTAATCTTTTTCATTGAATCTCTCTGAAAACTCCTCTCATCCTGAGTGTCTGGTCTCTGGAAATTTTGACAAATTTTGACCAATTAAACGTGTGACGTCAATTTTTTTGTTTTGTTTTCAAACTGAGTCGTTGAACGCCGGTCCTAGAAAACTCTCGCCTCTCCTTCTGATTCTCCTCCTCTTTTTTTAGGACGTTTTCCAAAGAGGAGATCTGGGAGCGAAACAACAAAGTGGAAGAATTGTCTGGGAAAGTTCCAACGACCGAAAATGAAATTAGAAGATGAAGATGGATTAAAAATAGAACAGGAATGAGAAGATATCGACCAAATAATTAGAAAGAAATCAGTGAACGATTTTGAAACGTTTTGAATAATCTCTACCCCCCCTCTCTCTCTCTCCTCTCTCTCTCTCTCTCTCGCTCGCTCGCTCTGTTGATAGAACTCTCTCTCCACTCACTTTTCTCTGTTGGTAGAAACTCTCTCTCTCTCTCTCTCTCTCTCACTCTGTTGATAACTCTTCTCTCTTCGCTCTGTGATTAAAACTCTCTTCCTCTTTCTTTCTCCCTCTCTGTTGATAAACTCTCCCTCTCTCCATCTCTCTCTTTCTCTCTCTGGCTCTATTGATGAAAATCACTCTTTTTCGTCTCTCTCTCTCTCTCTCTCTCTCTCTCTCTCTCTGTTTGATAGAACTCTCTCTCCCCTGTCTTTCTCTGTTGATAAAACTCTCTCTCTCTTTTCCTTCTCTCTCTCCCTCTCTCTCTATCTCTCTCTCTCTCTCTCTCTCTCTCCTCTCACTTTCGCTCTGTTGATAAAACTCTCTCACTTCCTCTTTCTTTCTCCCTCTCTGTTGGCAAAACTCTCTCTCTCTCTCTCTCTCTGTTGATAATTGTTCGACTGTTCACTTTTGATCATTTCAATCAATTCCAAAACGAATTATTTTCTAAAAGTCAATATTTTCCCATTAAGAAAAAGTCTTCATGATCGATTGAGGGGGGAGGGGTGATGCCTTAGAGTACTGGGGTGAGGTTCCAGTCCTGAAGCTTTGTGGAGTGTGTATTACCCCATTATTAATATTACTCCCAGGTCCACTTTGACCCGGATTGGTGGTACCTATTAAGGTCTCATCTATGAATTGAATAGATCAAATAACGAATCTTAAAAATGAGTTAAAAAATTGTATACCCAACAAAAATGAATAAAAAAACGTCTTAAACTGTGAGTTTCAAGAAAACTTGTTCCAAATAAAAGTAAAGTAGGCAGGATGGCCTATTGTCAGTATCAGCCGGATAGCGAAGGAGTATATCCTCTTATCGCCAGTGCTAGACCAGGGATATTATTTTATGCATCTGAGGTGGAGCAATCACACCTACGGTCAGCTCCACACTTTACCGCACAGAAGCTGAGTGGCTGAGTTCTTTCTCTTCATCTTTCTTTCTTTCTTTATCTTCATATTTCTTTCTTTCTTTCTTTCTCTTCATCTTTCTTTCTTTCTTTATCTTCATATTTCTTTATTTCTTTCTTTCTCTTTATCTTTCTTTCTTTTTTTATCTTCATCTTTCTTTCTTTCTTTCTTTCTTTCTTTCTACTCATATTTCTTTCTTTCTTATCTTCAATTCTTTTCTTTCTTTCTTTCTTTCTCTTCATCTTTCTTTCTTTCTTTATGTTCATATTCTTCTTTCTTTCTTTTATGTTCATATTCCTTTCTTTCTTTCTTTCTTTCTTCTTTCTTTCTTTCTTCTTTATCTTCATCTCTCTTTCTTCTTTATCTCCATATTTTCTTTCTTTCAAAATCTGTTAAAATCTTTTGACATTAAATGAGCTTCAAAGATTGATGTACCGTTAAACAAAACTTAAACACATCCCGCGTATGCAGGTATGACACAAGATATTTTTAATGTCGGACCACCCACGAACCGAAGCTCATGGGATGGTTAGTGAAAAAAATACGTAGATACCATCGGGCTTCCCCCCTCAAATGGATTCCTCAGACACTGGCAATAATAACTCAGCCCTGTCCCTTTAAAATCAAGAGAGCAGGTATTGCCTGAGGGGATGACCCCCTAGGATCAGGCCGTATTACTTGGGTCCTTTAGCTTTACTACACACACACACGTTTGCATAAGAAAACAGGTAAGTAACTGTGGTATTACTTAAGAAACGGAAGCAACTTTTTGCCATTGTTTTGAGTTGTGAATAAAAGGCGGAAGTGATTACTTCTCAGGGTTAACGTCAGCTGGACTACCCGTGTTATTATTTCGCTAAGCAGGTTACAATAGTAACACAAACCTAGTAAGTGCGCTCAACTATCACCAAGTGCCCTACGCTTGTGGCCTTGTGCCAGGCTAATTTTACTTTCATGAACATCTAAGAATCTTAGTTATTGTTGCAGATCCTCATAATTGTGGTTAATTCAATCATGACTGTTGCCCTATGATTTTTGCCCCTGAGCTAGACTCAGCACAACATTGTAGATATAACTGGTCAGCTATACTGATTGAGTACAATTGTGTTCGTCTTATTGATAACGGTGTTCAAGCCGAGTTAAAAGCAAAACTTATGAATCAACCTAATATAATGGAATTTTGTAGTTTGGTGAAACATCAACACGAATTGAAGATCTAAAGACGCAAATGCCCGATTGTTAAGTCTATATGGAAGTGACATTAGTAAATATATATATATATTATATATATATATATATATATTATTATATATATATATATATAATACGTCAAATACACATGCATATAAACACACTTATATATATACACACTCACACACATATTAACACCATATACCTATACACACACATATATATATATACACATATATACACGCACATATATATATATATACATACACATATATAAGCACCATATATACACATATGCAGACATATTTATGCACGCATACACATAAATATGCACATACATATATATATACACATACATATTCATATACACACATACACATATGCATACATACATGCATATATATACGGACATATGTATATATATACACATATATACATACATGAATACATATATATAAACACATACATATTCATATGCATGCATACATATGTATATATATATACACATACATATACACACATAACTTGAAAAAAGAAACCAGCCCATCTACACACACACACACACACACACACATACACACACACACAATATATATATATATGTGTATGTATTTTTATATATATACACACATATTATACCAATCAATGCATATACAGTGCACTCATATATATAGGCCAATCTGCACATACACAACACAACACACACACATACACATATATATATATATAATATATATATATATATACACACATTATATATATGCACTCATATGTATATATATATATATATATATATATATATATATATAAATATATATATAAATAAACCGGCCATCTACACATCCATACACACAGGCAGACACACACAAACCTACGCACACACATATATATATATATACACATATATATACACACACACATATATATACACACAGATACAAACATATACACACATAACATGCACCTCCATGTATATATTTATGTATATATATATATAAAACCGGCGAATCATACACACACACATATATATATATATATATATATATATATATATACACACATATATATACACACATAAATACAAACATATATACACATACACATATACAGACACACAGACACACAGACACACACACACACATATATATATATATATATGTATATATATATATATGATTCTACTGCATTCTGATCTGACAATCCCACGATTTGATGGAAAACTAAAAAATCTGGAGGTATTATAAGATACAATTAGGGCATTCTCGGTTAGTGGGAATAATGTATTGGTTTCAAAACTATGCCTGCTCCAAGAGTTAACATCTAACGAAGGCTTTGTTGGACACACAGCTGGATCTTTTCAGAAGCATATATATATATATATATATATATATATATATATATATATATATATAATATGTCTTGAAGAAATCCGTGAACTACGTTATCGACACTAAAGCTAAGAAAAGTACCAAATTGAGGCAAAGAGGACGCCCCCCACCCACACACCAGTATCGCCAGTAAAACATTTGGAATTCTGGGTAATTCAGCGCGTTGAAAATTTCAAGGTTTGGAAAATTCGAATGAAGATGGTACCGAAGCGATTTATCAGAATTGTATCAAGGCAACATTTTCATTAAAAAAAGTACAGAACTTTTTACGCCTAATCATACATACATACAAACATACATCTATCTATCTATCTATTATCATACTAAAGCTGAGCGAATCAATTTTTGTTTCTTAAAGGCTTTTTTTCCTGTTTAGTTTAATGACACAAAATTTATACTAAAATATTCCTTGCTTTTAGGATTGAGTTATGTATGAAATGAAATTCATTTTAATTGGTTCTAGTTAGTCATTATTAAGAATTAAGTCAAAAACTGTCCCTTGCCTCACGCAAATTCTGCATATTACTTTCACCCTCTCTATGTATACCTTCTTATATATGATAAATCAACACTGAAAATCTCATTAAAATCGGATAATTCCCTGAATTTTTCCATTGATGAGCTAAAAATTAATTTTGTAAAATACGGATTTGACGTCATCTTTCGCAATACCTACATAATCCAAATTATCTACCGAGAGCTCAATGGGTGACCCAACGTGTCTCATTTTGTCTAGTAGACATGTATATATATAAAATTTGTAAACTCCGATAGTGTAAAAAAAAAATTATGGTTTCAATATTTTGTAATTACACAATACAAAAAAAAAAGATTTTTGCAGAAAAAAGATTTTTAAAAAGAAAAAAAACAGATTAACCCCCCCCAAAAAAAAAAAGATTCAAAAAACAAAAAGACCAAACCATATGCACCTCCTGAAAATAATCAGTCGACACTATCAAAATAACCAAAAGAAAATAATGGAATAAGCGTGGAATAAGTTAAATATTCTAAAGTGTTCAATACAATTAGTTGAGCCAATAAATAATAAAGTAAGCCTAATGATCCAGAGAGTATATACCTAGGTTTCTCCTAACGGAACATTAGGATAATTCTCACAATTCTGAGTCAGAATTATCCTGATGAACCATTAGCAGAAACCTAGGTAGATATTCTCTGATTCATTAGGCTTACTTTATATATATATATATATATATATATAATATATATATATATATATATATATATATAAAATCTCTCTATATATAATATATTAATATTTTGAAGGACAATACAATGCGTATGAAAAATAAAAACAAAAAGATGATATTTTTGTCTTATCGATTTCGAAGCATGAACTTCATCATCAGAGTTTCATATCAGAAATGGACGTGCTTATGTTTTTCTTTGTGTGGTTATAATTTCTCTTCTTATTTCCTTTTCCTCTCCTTTTTTTCTTCTCTTCCTTCTTCTCTTCCTTTATGAATAAAATGGGCGAATAACTGTAATTTCTTATTTATCTCTTTATATATATATATATATATATATATATATATATATATATATATATATATATATATATAAATCTATAAACAAAAATCTATAAACAATTTCTTCAAATAAGAAATCTTCTCCTGACGATGACCTAAGGTCGAAACTAGTTGAGAATAAACAACATACAAGAAATATTCCTGATTGTCTTATTACTTTTTGTTCATACTATATATATATATATATATATATATATATATATATATATATATAAAGTTTGAGACTGAAAAGTCATTTGTATATTCCAAGAGTTGACTAATCGCGACTCGCGGTCCACACACGGTACTTTGACATTTTATGCACAGCCTGTGGAAATGAAACGTCCACTGAGCCCCGTTTCTCATTGCAATTACTGTATATCACTGTCTATAGGTCACATTTTGGAGGTCTTATTTTCAGACAAAAATTGACGTTAATCTATACAGGAGTAATAACTTTGTAAGGTTGGAATTCGCACGCAATGAGAATTAATGATTTCGTGACCATAAATGAAGGGTCATCTTATACACGAGTATCTACAGTAATATAACGTCTGGTTGGTTTTATGGCATGTCAAAACTTAATGCCTTATTTCATGCCGAAGTCAGTGATTTTTTGCAAGCAATTATATGATTTTTCATCAGTCCGATTTCTTAATACCTCGGCCGTCAGCAGCTACCAGTAAGGAGCAGAATTTTAACTGATAAATATATACATAGTTATGTATGTTACGGTCACTAGAGAGCTCAAATCCGTAAATAACAGACAACCTTACTTATATATATTATTATATATATATATATATATATATATATATAAAGATAAATCTAATGAGTCAGACGAACCTACTAAAAGTTTCGCTTAATGCTCTTCAGGGCTAAGATCTAACTCTGAGTCAGATCTTAGCCCTGAAGAGCATTAAGCGAAACTGTTAGTAGGTTCGTCTGACTCATTAGATTTATATTTATTATTTGCTCTACTTAGGTATTGAGCACTTTTTACTTATTAGCTTTAGTTTCCTGGCGGTTCTGTATGAATATATATATCATATATATATATATATATATATATATATGCATATAAATTGTTTTTTCTTTTGGCCAAAATATTGTACTAATAGATTTTTTTTGTTGGTACGATTATCTTGGTCTTTTCTTTTTTACACAAATTTTTTTCTTCCCGGTTGATGTTTGGTAGTATATTTTTACAATCAAACTATTTTGCTGGTTTTTTTTTTTTTTATCACCGCGAGGATTTACCAACAAGTTTGGTATATTAATATATAATTATTACCAACAAGTTTGGTATTCTTTTTACTATAGCATGGAGAGAATAGTTAGATTTATATCTTTTCCAAGAGTATTAACGCTATGTAAAATACAACTAGCCTCGTCCAGGTTTCGAACTCGGGTAGCCGACTCTATATGATATGATGATAACCATTACAGACGAGTGCCTCCATGTTATTTAATTATATATCTTCATCAAGTTATGCTGATAGCATGTATTCTCATGACTCTCTCTCTTCATCTGTCCCTATCCGTTATCGCTCCTTCCAAGTCCTCTGCACGGAATCAAGTATTCGCACAGAGCTGTTCAATGTAAGATTCTGCTGGTCGGCTTACACTAGTGTGTTCATATGTTGGTGTCCACAGGAGAACGTCACTTATGAGTTCGACTTTACTTCTCCAGAATATACGCATAGAAAAGGCATGGGCTGCCATAGGCACATGTGGCGAGTTCCTTCCCTACGACGATAACCATTACACCTTATGCTTCCAAAAAATACATTTAGGACTGCGCTGTTGTTTTTTTTTTGAAACATTTTGATAGAAATGTTGTAACAATAAAAACGTGGGTGTAACTTTTGTTTATGGTTTGCGGCTCTCAAACATTTGAAATTTATCGCATGTGGCTTTTTTAACCGCCCCTAGTATATTCGATAAATCGGTTAGTTAAAACGTTTTCTGTTTTGTAAATAGAATTTAGCGGATAAAACGAAATAATATTTTATTAGCGTTGTCCTTTTCTTTATTTTTGTCAGTTTAATTTTTTTTGTTCATTCCAAACCCCGGGTCGTCATTCACACGTTTAAAAGATTCGTCAATAAAAAATATATTTGTCGGAGGGAAATCGTTAGTATACATCGCTGATGAGACTTAATAAAGTTGAAACAGTCTGTACGATGTTCTACACACCGAATAATTCTTTGCGAAATTCACTTGGTCATTATTATCTTCTATAATTATCGAATTTTATGCGATATGCGCATTGTAATTGCCTTCAAGCAAAAATATTATATATATATTAATAATATATATATTATATATATATATATATATATATATATATGTAAGGTTGTCTGTTATTTACGGATTTGAGCTCTCTAGTGACCGTAACATACATAACTATGTATGTATTTATCAGTTAAAATGCTGCTTCTTACTGGTAGCTGCTGACGGCCGAGGGATTAAGGAATCGCATTGATGAAAAATCATATAATTGCTTGCAAAAACTAAAAATAATACAGCTTAAATATACAAGGCGCATGTTGTAATGTTTACCGTCGTAAGAAATGGACAAGGCGAGACGAGTTCAAATCCTGAACGAGGCTTTGTGAATTTCACATGATAATATAATACTCTTAGGAAAGGTATGAATCCAACTATTCTCCCTTCAGCTATGGCTAAATAGTAGGACAGACTGGGCTCTTAACCTTGGTTAGGCAATCAGTCTAGAAGGAAACTCTGAATTCAAAACCTGTTAAAATCCCACTTAAGTAATTGACCTTGTGCCATCCTACTCGCGCAGAGGGGTTGGTAAATGTGGATAAGTGGTATAATTATTTTAGGCGGCTACATATTGATAGTCTAGTTATAGTATTTTAGAGTAAATAGTACCTAATAATATTCCTTTCTCTTGTATAATGTTCGAACGAGAAATTGTAAAATCCGAGCATCTTTGGTTTAGAAGAAAATTCAATTTTTATAGAAAATAATTCTTAGGGGTATACAATATATATATATATAATATATATATATATATATATATATATATAGAGAGAGAGAGAGAGAGAGAGAGAATTAAACAAAAGGCACATCTGTTTAACAATTTTATTTTTGATCTTTTCCAATTTTCTGGTCAACTTTTTAATGCCTGGGTGGAATTGATATATAAGTCCACAAAAGTTCAGTTCCCGAGTACTTTCGGCACTTCGAAGCGCCATCATCATAATACATACATTGGATTCACCTCAACCACATTATCAAGGCGTCTGACCCTCCATTTAACAGACAATAGCTCTATTTCACAACACCTAAAATTACATTCATGCCCCCGCTCTAATTACCGAAATGTACACACATTTTGCACAAAGAAAAAAATAAACAAAAACTCCAAATACTGGAAGCTTTATACATAAAACAATACAAACCGTCCTTGAACAAAATTAATTTCCAATGCAGTACACACATTCTAAAATGCCTATAACGCCTTTCTCACCAATTCTTCTCCTTCCAGCCTCCACATTAATATAATAAAAACAAAAAACAAAAAAAACTGGAATACATCACCCCTGATGATGGCGCTTCGAAGTGCCGAAAGTACTCGGGAACTGAACTTTGGTGGACTTATCCATCAATTCCACCCAGACATTAAAAAGTTGGCCAGAAAATTGGAAAAGATCAAAAATAAAATTGTTAAACAGGAGATGTGCCTTTTGTTTAATTCTACATGAATAAATGAAAGAATGCTGCCCAAATACACACACACACACACACACACACACACATATATATATATATATATATATATATATATACGAGGGCAATTGCAAAGGTAAGATCTCCAAAATATTTAGAAATCACAGAAACGTTTATTGTTTATTAACAATGATGTTTATACCATTTCACACCTGGAACATGTATCTATTATTGTATCACCAGTTTAGTCGATGCATCTTTGTAGGCCCTGAAGCAGTTTTTGTTTGCCCATATCATACCAGCTCGGCACCATGCCAATGAGGAAGCATTGAACCCCATAGTCGTTGCAAACTGCCTACACCACTTGCGCGTATTTTTGACAACTATGCATGGATCGCTATACACTTCCATTGATTGGTGATGAATTTAAATTTGTTTAATGCTTTTTACGTTCTAAACTGCGCGAACTTCACACTTGGCGGTAGCGTCAATCAGGGAGCTCCATCAGAAACGACTAACAAGCCAAGACTGAGTGTGACAGGGAGGTGCGTACAGGTGCAGGCGTAAACGTGAGCGCATGTATAATAAACACAACAGTGTTTCTAGTAGCCGCACGAACATTTTCCCTGTGTCTCTAACGCTTTTGTAGACCTTGCTTTTGGGATTATCCGTATGAAGGTGTGCGTGTGTGTGTGCATTACCTGTGAGAAACATGGAAACATTTTTTTAAATTTTATTTGAACGAGATACTGTTGTATTTTTTTTTTTTTTTTGTTGCTGTTGACATTTAAAAAACAAAAATAAAACCAAGCAAAAGTTGTCTTTGTATGACGCAGGCAAAGGGTAATGTAGCGGCACTTTGTCATTGCCTTTGCTTGGTTTCCGATGCTCGTGGCTTGAAGCTCCAAAAACTCAAAGTCAAGTTTCCAGGGGACCGCCCTCCCCTCGGCTACTTCCCCCCCCCCATTGCACTCAAAAGCGTAGGGGTCATGGTCAATTCCTCATGCCTGAGGCGTACCCCCCTAAAAAAAAAAACCCAGAGAGAAAGACAAATAAATTGAAGGAAAATGCCGACAATAATAGAGAATTTCTGGAACTACCCACACTCAACTCTATGACATTTCAGTCTTGTGGAGAAGTGAATAAATCTTAGAAAAACACAACCTTGAGCATTGACTATTGTGGATAGAGTTCAAATCACAAACTATTGCAATTCATTCCGATACGGGTAATCCATAAACACAGACTTGTTTGGTTTACGGTATTGGTTTATTAGTTTAACGGCAGATCAACGCTTCATGGGTTATCTAATGCGGAAATTTTGTTTCTCAATATTTTATAACAAGCGTAATTATATTTTCATTGATCCATTGCATTTCTTATAGTTTGCACTGTTGTGATCACGTGATCGAAGTTTGAGCCTGATCGAGCCATTTTGCTTGCTGTCTTTTCATTGAAAACATGGCCTCTCCACTAGCATTATTTGTTTATTAGTTTAACGGCATATCAACGCTTCATGGGTTATTTAATGCTGGAATTTTGTTTCTGAATATTTAATTACAAGCGTACTTATATTTTCATTGTTCCATTGCATTTCTTTGCACACTATTATATAACTTCAAGTATTCCTATCTAATACAAATACGAGGGAGAGTAAAAAATTAGCTGATCACGCCATTTTGCTTGCTGTCTCTACATTGTAAACATGGCCGCTCCACTAACAGTGTGCACCAAAGAAGTGGCACAATTTCTCTGGTCGGAAGGAGTGTCAACAGCAGAAATTCACCAGAAGCCTTTAGCACAATACCGGAATAGCGCATTATCGCGTAGAAGTTTGTATGAGTGGATACAGAACTTTAGAAATAGCCGGACAAGCGTGACGCACATCTACTTCAGCAGTTAACTTTGAACCACGTATCTTTGAGAATCTGTGTTACTGACCTGAAAAATTGTAAAAGTTTTTAAATAAAATAACTAGTGCATTATATCTTTTATTCATTAATATATCAACACTGAAAATTTCATTAAATTCGGTTAATTCCTTGATTTTTAGTATTTCTTTTCTTTCGGCGGGGTGACATACGATGGTGGAACTTAGGTCCGTTAAGTTCGATTTAACTCTAAAGATGTGTTTAGAATATTGAATACATAACAAGCATGAATAAAACATACACGTCTTTGGCATAAAATAACCCAACAAGGGTTGACATGCCGTAAAATCCAACCAATCAACATTAACAAACGAATATCACTGATCTTTATTACTATAGTAAGTTTAAGCCTCACTGAGTGCTCAACTTTATA
>CM042141.1:123312992-123320492 GCA_023376005.1 Doryteuthis pealeii
GTTTGAACACTAGTTTGCCATGTGAAAAAAAAAAAAAAAAAAAAAGAAAAAACAACATGGTGAATAGAGACGCTAACGGCCATCTCCTTTCTCAGTAATGACGCCGCAGCTGTCAAACACAATATAATAGAGGCAGATAACCAGGCTGAAAGGTGGAAAGAAGAAGAAGAAGAAGAAGAAGAAGAAGAGAAGAAGAATGGCGGGAAAGAAAAAGAAGAAGAAGAAGAAGAAGAGAAGAAGAAGAAGAAGAAGAAAAGAAGAAGAAGAAGAAGAAGAAGAGAAGAGGACGAGAAGAAGAAGAAGAAGAAGAAAAGGTGAGAAGAAGAAGAGTGAAAAGAGAGAAGGGCGAGAAGGGCGAGAAGAAGAAGAAGAAGAAGAAGAAGAAGAAGAAGAAATAGGAGAGAAGAAGGGCGAAAAGAAGAGAAGGAGAAGGACGAGAAGAAGAAGAAGAAGAAGAAGAAGGGCGAGAAGAAGAAGAGAAGGGCGAGAAGAAGAAGAAGAAGAAGAAAGAGGAGAGAAGAAGGGCGAGAAAGAAGAAGAAGGGCGAGAAGAAGAAGGAGAAGAAAGGTTAGAAGAAGAAGAAGAAGAAGAAGAAGAAGAAAGGTGGGAAGAAGAAGAGTGAAAAGAGAAGGGCGAGAAGAAGGGTGAGAAGAAGAGAAGGGTGAGAGAAGAAGAAGAAGAAGAAGAAGAAGAAGAAGAAGAAGAAGAAGAAGAAGAAGAAGAAGAAGAAGAAGAAGAAAGATGAGAAGAAGAGTGAGAAGAGGAAGGGCAAGAAGAAGACGGGCGAGAAGAAGAAGAAGAAGAAGAAGAAGAAGAAGAAGAAGAAGAAGAAGGGCGAAATGACGCGGTTTCAGTTTTCAGACTCTAGCAATATTTATGCCTTGTGGCAAGCAAATATGCATCTTCCACCAACACAACGGACAGAAAGGGAGACGCATCCACATCTCCTTTCGAACTAGCTGAGGGCACATCTTTCTCTCCCTCTCTTAACCGATCTCGTTTTCTTTCTTTGCAACTTGACAGTCGATACTGTTATTATGTCTTGTCTAATGCTATCCTTGTTACAAAATATCTTGAAAAAACGTCTTAAAGCTTCAATTGGCTTTTGTTTACTTTACTCAGAAAATTCAGTTTCTTTTCTTTTTTATTTTCTTATATCATTTTCATTAATAATCATTACTATTACAACTTGCATAATGCCCATAAAACATAAATTATTTACATATATATTAATTCTTCTACCTCGGATCAGAATATCTGTGCACTCTACCTAGACTCAAAGTGTCACTTTCCAGCCCTCTACCAAGGAACAGTGTCCTGGGTATTACCCTAAACTGTATCCCGTATGGAGTACGATAGTGAGTCGACTAGTAGAGTTACATTGATCAGCTCTGTGTCGATACTGAATGTCGTGAGGAGCGCCAGGAGCGTTGGGACGAGAGAGAGAGAGAGAGAGAGAGAGAGAGAGAGAGAGAGAGAGAGAGAGAGGACATCCGTTCGACATGATGATGATAATTCAAACAGCAGAATAATAACATAGTGGATATCCATGACAATATGTCGCCAACACTCCCTATCACTCATTACCCCTAGGAGGTCCTCTGTGCAGCATCCAGAATTCTCGCATAGTTGGTCAATGTAGGTCCTTAGTAGGCGTCCTATGTTAGCATGTCCATTTGTTGGCTTCACACAGGAGAACGTCGCTTATGAGCTCGTCCCTGCTTCTGCAGCAGTGTCCTGCATGCCTAGTTCGTCTCATCTGGATGGTTTGTGAGATGGGGGGCAGATGACCGTATAGTTGCTTCCTTGTGGGGTGCTGCTTCCACGGCTTGTTCAGGACTGCACGCAACATTCTTGTGCAGGTCCCATCTAGCTTATTCTCAAGGCGCTTTGTTAGGGTCCAGGTGGTGCAACCATACAGCAGTACTGATATAACCACAGCCTGGAAGAATTGTCGCTTTAGCTTGTCAGTGAGATCGGATTTCCATATTACTGATAATTGGTTTGTGGCCGCCCATGCCTTTCCTATACGTGTATCCCTCCTTATTTATAGGCGGGCGGTTTTCTTTAACCCATGAAAGTTGCAGACAGAAAAAAATTAAACTACAAACAGAAAAATCATGCATTTCATCAATATATATATATATATATATATATATATATATAATATATATATATATATATATATATTTGTTGGCTCTCAACTCATTCACGAGTAAGACCATTTCCTATTCTTTTTTTTATTTTTATATTTGAGTGCCAGTAGCATTTGACACATAAGAGACATACATAAACTACATGTTGAAACTCCTCCACGTTGAATGTTGCTGGACTGAAAATCACCCTTTCTAATAGCCTGCTTCAATTTTGGGTGTTTAAATCGGATGGACTCAAATTCTTTTACACACCGGTAAATCATAGCTCTCCAGCCAGGTTTATTATTTTCTAAGCTTCTCCCAGAAGTACTGGCTGCATTATTGAACTTTTCTGTATGTATCATATAGGTATTATCATTATTATTATTAGCATTATTCATGGAACTTTCACTTTTTATGAGTTTTTTTTTTACTTATTGTGATATGTAAATTTGCAAAGAAAACTTTACCAAAATAACAAACAAAAAAAACCCCCTTTAAATTACATACGCTTGTATCATATCACATCCTGATGTAATGTTTTGGAAATTCATCGCACTGATTCGTTACTACTAAATAGCGAGTTCGATCCTCACTAGATGCCCTACACTTCCGACCTTGTGCTACATCCTATTCACGGCGAACGTGTTGCGTAAATACTCACATTTATATAATAAACATTGTGCAAAATATTTTTCATAGATGCATTATTGGTATGACTTGGTTTATTTAACGGCATATCAACTCCACATGTGTTATTTAACGACAACATGTTATTCATTTATAAATGTTTGATTGTATTCATAATAATATTTAAGATGCTCCACTATTCTTTGTTTATAATTGTATTTTTGAATCGTTCTTTTTTAATAGTTGATTTTTTTCTATGATTTGGCAGTTATTTCTTAGCAAGTTTTCTATATTTGACAGTTATTTCTTAGCAAGTTTTCTATATTTGGCAGTTATTTCTTAGCAAGTTTTCTATGATTTGGCAGTTATTTCTTAGCAGTTTTCTAATTTGGCAGTTATTTCTTAGCAAGTTTTCTATATTTGGCAGTTATTTCTTAGCAAGTTTTCTATATTCGGCAGTTATTTCTTAGCAAGTTTTCTATATTTGGCAGTTATTTCTTAGCAGGTTTTCTATATTTGGCAGTTATTTCTTAGCAAGTTTTCTATATTTGGCAGTTATTTCTTAGGAAGTTTTCTATATTTGGCAGTTATTTCTTAGCAAGTTTTCTATATTTGGCAGTTATTTCTTAGCAAGTTTTCTATATTCGGCAGTTATTTCTTAGCAAGTTTTCTATATTCGGCAGTTATTTCTTAGCAAGTTTTCTATGATTGGCAGTTATTTCTAAGCAAGTTTTCTATATTTGGCAGTTATTTCTTAGTAAGTTTTCTATGATTTGGCAGTTATTTCTTAGCAAGTTTTCTATGATTTGGCAGTTATTTCTTAGCAGGTTTTCTATATTTGGCAGTTATTTCTTAGCAAGTTTTCTATATTTGGCAGTTATTTCTTAGCAAGTTTTCTTATTTCTATATTTGGCAGTTATTTCTTAAGTTGATTTGGCAGTTATTTCTTAGCAAGTTTTCTATGATTTGGCAGTTATTTCTTAGCAGGTTTTCTATATTCTTAGCAAGTTTTCTATATTTGGCAGTTATTTCTTAGGAAGTTTTCTATATTTGGCAGTTATTCTTAGCAAGTTTTCTATATTTGGCAGTTATTTCTTAGCAGTTTTCTATATTCGGCAGTTATTTCTTAGCAAGTTTTCTATATTCGGCAGTTATTTCTTAGCAAGTTTTCTATGATTGGCAGTTATTTCTAAGCAAGTTTTCTATATTTGGCAGTTATTTCTTAGTAAGTTTTCTATGATTTGGCAGTTATTTCTTAGCAAGTTTTCTATGATTTGGCAGTTATTTCTTAGCAAGTATTCATATCTAATACAAATAATTTGCACACAGTTTAATAGTTTAAAATATTCCAATCTTCTACTAATAATTTGTGCCCAATTATATTCTTTCAAGAAACTATTCCTATTTAATAATAGTCCTTTGTTTGCATAGAAATATATAGTTTCAAGTATTCCTATCTAATTCAAATAATTGATCTATTTAACCGATAGATGGGACCCTAAAAGGTACTGCCACTCTAGGTCAGAATGGCCCTACAAGTAATGGCAGTGAAGGTGTACTCTAGCGCCTTCAGAACTGGGGATTTTCCACCGGATGCAGTTTAGTGTTATACACAGGATATTATCAAAATTAATTACTCGCTTCCATGCAAATAAACAATGGTAATTAGACGAGTTATGATTTAATGTTCATTTTATTTTAATTCGTCAATGAATGAATACCGAACGTTTTATTAAAACTGAATAATTCGTTGACATTCAAACAATTTTATGATTATTTTATGAAATATTAAGTTCATTTTTATTTCTTTCTTTTATCCAATTCTATCTTTATATTTCTCTTTTCAGTTTCTTTCTCTATATACCCTTCTTTTTTCTCCTTTTTTCTTCATACATTTCATTGAAGCAGATGATAAGCATCTGATTTACAGAGTCATCGCTCTCTCTCTCTCTCTCTCTCTCTCTCTCTCTTCTTTCTAAAGTGTAGCGTGTTCTTTTTCTTCTCCTCCTTTCCTCATAAGCAAAACGGGATGGGTCATTATTTAACTGAGGCGATGACAGAGCGTAAAATTTAACATGTGTTCATGTCTTATTTTATTAATATGAAAGAAAATCATTATTAATCTCAAATTGAGCTTCACCTTTATTTTATATATTAAGTTCCTACAAAAACCTCAGTAAAACGCACATGCTGAAATTATTATTATTATTATTATTATTATTATTATTATTATTATTATTATTAATAATAATAATAATAATAATAATAATAATAATAATAATAATAATAATTGGAAAGAAAAACAACTGTATAGATACTTCAGACGACAAACCAATGAAATTGCACATGAGATAAACTGAAAATGGCTACGAAGAGGGAACCTGAAGAAGAAAACAATAGCTTAATAGAAGTACAAAATAACGCAATAAGGACAAGCAAAAACGAAATAGTACACAGGAGAATAGCAAGTTTAGGTTGTGGGGTGCCAGACATGAAACAGTTAATCACATAATAAACGAATCCACCAAACTGTTTCAAAAGGAATACATGAACATGTCTGACTAGTTGCGAAAGATGATCCACTGGGAACTATGCAAAATACTAAAGTTTTACCATGCTGATATATGGTCAAACCAGAAACCTTATTAAAAAATGAGACGCCTAAAATTCTCTAGGACTGGGACACAGACTGATAATCTAATCCCAACCAGAAGACCAGACCCAGTGTTAATTATTTAACAAGTACTTTTCGTTTAGTGCTTTTGCCGTTCCAGCAGACCATAGAGTGAAAAGAAAAGAAAAGAAAAGAAAAGAAAAGAAAAGAAAAACAAAAAACTCGACAGATAATAGGACCTTGCAAGACTGCTAAAAAGTTGTGGAACAAGAAGGCGACAGTGATACCAATCGTAATTGGAGTCTGTGGAACAGTACCCAAGAACATGGAAAAGAGACAAGTCGAAGTGGAGCTCAGATGAAGAATCGAGACCATCTAGATCACAGTACTGATAAAATCGGCTTGTATACTTATAGCAATCCTGAGGAGATGTGCTGTCACTCAAACTTGAATGAACTACTTACTAAGAAAAACTCACAAGAAATTATAATAAATTCTCTGGACTTTCAGATACAGACAGTTCCCCTAATCCTGGCCAGAATATCTGACCTAGTGTTGATTAACAAAAAGAAGATAACTTATCGTCTAGTGAATTTTGCCATCCCGCCGAGTCACAGAGTGAAAATGGAAGAAAATGAAAAGATAGACAAATAGGTGGACCTCGCCAGAGAACTGAAAAAAGAAGAAAAAAAAAACAAACAAAAACAAAAAGGAAAAAAGGAAAAAAAAACAACTATTAAACATGAGGATGAAGGTGATACCAATTGTAGTTGGTGTCCTTAGAACGGTCCCCAAGGGCTTCGAAAAGAGACTGGAGGAATTGGAAATCAGAGGAAGAATTGAGACCATTCAAACAACAGTATTGTTAAAATCGTCTAGAATAATCAGAAGAGTCCTCGGCCCCTAGGAGATTTGATGTCACTCAGATTCCAGTGAAAGAGTACCAGGTATAGCTGGTGTGAAAAAATCGCAAGAAGTGACATAATAATCATGAAGTACTGGATTTATCAAGGGCAAAAAAAAAACGTGAAGGAAAATACATGAAAAAATCATTCTACGAATTTATATTTAGTTCAAAATTAACAGTAGTAAACAAAGGATTAATAAGAAAGGATATTTGAAAGTACATAGGAAGAAGGAAGTTCACATACACACGCACACGCGGACACACACACACACACACACATGCATACACACACACATATATATAAATTTATATGTATATTTGGGCAGCATTCTTTCATTTATACATGTAGAATTAAACAAAAGACACGTCTCCTGTTTAACAATTTTATTAACGATCTTTTCGAGATTTTTTACATTTGGATGGAATCCGTGGATTAGTCCATGAAAGTTTTTATCCCAAATTTATTTGAAGTGCCGAAAGTACTTGGGATAAAAACCTTAGTGGACTAATCCAAGGGTTCCATCCACATGTAAGAAAGTTGGCCAGAAAACTCGAAAAGATGGTTAATAAAATTGTTAAACAGGAGACGTGTCTTTTGTTTAATTCTCCACACACACACACACACACACACACACACACACACACACATATATATATAATATATATATATATATATATATATATATATATATACGGGAGAGAGTGAGAAAGAAGTAATTGTTAATTTAAAATATTTTTTTCTAATTTAGACACAAAAATTAAATACTGAAACACTCAGTGAGAATCGAACTCACTACCCTACAGTTATATATTAATTGATGGTATCTAAATTATTGCACATAGTGGCTTGTCCGACCACTTTTAAACTTCTCTAACTTCTCATATACTTTTTTATGGGGTAATTGACTGTCCTCGTTTTGTGCTAAAAGCCTTCAATGAATTTCAGTCCCTGACATTCCTTCCGACCAGTGAAAACGTGATACTTCTTTGCTGCATACTGCTAGTGGATTTGACATGTTTAAACTGTAAAGACAGCGTGCAAAATGACACCATCAGGTCCAACCTTCGATCACGTGTCCTCAACAGTGCATGCTCAGAATACAGTGTGATAATAATAAAGATATGTTATGGGGAAAGTGAGGGTAATTTTTGACTCTTAAATTGCATTATTAAACGTAAGATTTAGAGTTAATGATGAAGTATCTTTTGTTTTA
>CM042141.1:123325492-123352992 GCA_023376005.1 Doryteuthis pealeii
TATTGAAATACCGACACGTGTTTCGAACAAGAAATATCAAAATATCTTGCCCTGAAGAAGACCGCTTTTTTAAATACTTAAATTTTATGTTTCTCTACTACTATTATTATTATTATTATTTACTCCTTTGAGTTTTCACATCAATGCTAGCTGATGGTCTTTCACTGGAGTCTGAGTGACAGCAAGTCTTCCTCTGATTTCCAAACTTTCCAAACCCTTTTCTAATCCTTTTGAGACCGTTCCAAGTGCACCAACTACAATTGGTATAACTTTCACTTTCATATTCCATAAATTTTTCAGTTCTCTGGCAAGGTCGAGATATTTGTCTATTTTTTCATTTTCCTTTAACTTCACCCTGTGATCTGCTGGAACTGCAAAATCGACCAGTTGACAAGTTCTTTCTTTTTTGTTTATCAACACTAGGTCTGGTCTTCTTGCTGGGATAAGGTGATCCGTTTTTATTTCAAAGTCCCAGAGAATATTATTATTATTATTATTATTATTATTATTATTATTATTATTATTATTATTATTATTATTATATTTTGTACTTAACATAATTCTAAATAGAATACAATGTATACAATTTTCCTTTCTCTATGCGATCATTAGACTTGATTTGATGATCGCATAGACGAGAAACTAACACACATGTATATATATATATATATATATATATATATATATATATATATATAATGCTCACTTTTATTTATATTTTCAGAAGATGAAAATAACAAACAGAGCAGGATGGAGTTTCATGTGTCAGTTATACTATATAAATATATATATATATATATATATATATATATATATATATATATATATATTATATTCTTTGGTCTGTTTCTTTGTACAAGGTGATTCTAGGCTGGTCCTATCTATTCCCTACCAGTAGTTTGATACCCACGAGTGGAAATGGTCCATAACCACGATACCCATGTTATTTAAGGCCTTATTATTAATATATATATATATATATATATATATATATATATATATATATATATATAGAGAGAGAGAGAGAGAGAGAGGTTCGTCTACATATTTTGATTTTAATACTTTCACGCCTCCAAAATGGATGATACAATGTCAGCCCGAAATTGCCTAATAAATTATCTACTTTGCTAATAGATATCTTTCCTAGTACTTTCGGTCCTATCATGGACAATCATTAGGGGATGTATATATTGTGAAAATAATCAAAAGTTATTAGCTTTCTACTAATACCTGTGTGATGTAATATGTAGTAACGTTTGTTTTTTGAAATGTGATTCTATTAATAACATTTGCAAAAGTATGTGCTAATGTACTTCAATGTTTTTAGCAATTATTATCAATAAAATATGCTACAATATATGTTTGAATAAAGGAATGTTTCCCAAACACACACACACACACACACACACACACACACACACATATATATATATATATATATATATATATATATAATATATATATATATATATATATATATATATATATATATTCCTTTTCGTGTTTCGATGATTTTTAATTTCTTGTATTTTTTACAGTTTTAATCCATTGTTTTGATGTTGTTATTCTGAATTATGAATTTAGCGATGGCTGCTGTTAAGTGGAAATAGCCAGACCTTTGTTTTATTGTCTTCAACTTTGCAATGATCGTCGACTCTCACAAACGACAGAGATCTTTGCAGTAGGTAGGTTTGTTAAGTGATGCTTGGGGAAGTTGAAAATGTGGTCGAATTCTAGCATGTACGAGAAGAGAGCGTTTTGAACATCGCATGTTCTGATCAATTTCCAGTATTCATAGATTCGTTTGTCTAGGTTTTGTTAGGTATGCACACGACAAAAGCATCTGTCGTTTGCGTGAATCAGCGATCTTTGCAAAATCAAAGACAATAAAACAAAGGTCTGGTATACCAATTAACACCAGGTATCGCCCAAATCCTAAACACCTATAGATAACGGATAGCAAATGTAATATATATATATATATATATATATATATATATATATATATCATCATCATCATCATCATCATCATGTCGCGCAAGTAGCACGGACATCCATGACAATCTCACACCAACCCTCCCTATCATTCATTGCCCCCGGGAGCTCCTCTGCGCAGCATCCAGCATCCACACATAGTTGGTCAATATAGGTCCTGGCTGGGCGGCCCACACTAGCACGCCCGTGTTTTGGCTTCCACGGGAGTATGTCGCTTATGAGCTCGTCCTTGCTTCTCCAGCAATATCCCGCATGCCTGGTCCGTCTTACTCGTATGGTTTGGGAGATGGGGGGCAAGTGGCCTTACAGCTGCCTCCTTGTGGGGTGCTGTTTCCACGACTTGTTTAAGACTGTACGCAGCATTTTTGTGCAGGTCCCATCTAGCTTATTTTCAAGGCGCTTCGTTAGGGTCCAGGTGGTGCATCCATACAGCAATAATGATATAACCACAGCCTGAAAGAATTGTCGCTTTAGCTTGTCAGCGAGATCGGATTTCCATATGACTGATAATTTGTTTGTGGCCAACCATGCGTTTCCTATTCGTTTATTGATATATATATATATATATATATATATATATATATATATGCCATTTAATATATGTATTACGTTTCTTGTAATCTCTCCACAAGAAAACTGATAACGTCATTTGCTCTGAAATGTCTTTTTTTTTCTTTGAAGAAAGTATTTTGCAACCGATACTTTTCGCTGGATATAAACATTCTTCAAAATAACTAAAAGAATCAGTCAATTTAAATACGAATTTCAATTAATCAAATTGGGGTTTTGTGTGAGGGATGATTGGTTGGTTAGTTCATTTTACGGCATGTCATCGCTTGTTGGATTTATCTATGCTGAGACAAGTTTAATAATTAAAGCCGTCAATTATATACAGTACCAAGATCTATCTTCACAATCATTTTAAACAATTAATACTTAGTTGCAATATTAATATTTTAAGAGCTAATGTTTTAATTCTTCAAGGACGGCTTTGGTATGAAATAACCTATGAAGGTTGATATGCCATTAAACATCGTAAACAAAACTAATGTATTTATTTCTCTGAATGTTGACAATTGGACACATGGCTTAGTCGATTAGGTGGTTAGGTTAAAACAGTTCTAAGTGACAGTTATCTCTGGATACCGAGTTCAATCCTGAGTGGAGGCAGTTAGAAAAATAATTACTCCTACCCCAGCTATGATTAGCGGAATGAGAACAGGATACCTCCGTGGAATAAATAAAGGGTTAGGTTCAAAGTTCCGTGATGGCTGCCGATTACGACAAGAAAGTTCCCGAGTTCGAAAAGAAGGTTCCCAAGTCCGAGAAGGTTCCCGAGTCCGAGAAAGTTCCCGAGTCCGACAAGAAATACCTGAAGAAGGCCGGAGGACATATCTGCCGAAACGTTGTACAAATAACAATGAAGATGGGGACAATAGTCCGAATAACGCAGATAATACTAATGTATTTATGTAATTCAAAATCATTTAAACATTATCTCAAACAGATCTATTTGGTCCCTAGATTGGGGCCTAACAGGTACTACCACCCCGAGTCAATAGCAATGAATGAGTGACTCCTTACTCTACTGAGTACCAGAACTGAAGCCTAACTACCGGAAGCAGTTTAGTATCATATCGAGAGAGAGAGAGAGAGAGAGAGAGAGAGAGAGAGAGAGAGAGAGAGAGAGAGAGAGGAAATTAGTCAGCTTATCAGGTTGAGTATAGGCTTAAGCTTGAACTGACATCTAAGAATTCAAGCGTTTGACATATAAGATATCAGGATAGACTTGTGTACATAAATAGGAACATAAGTGGATGAATAATATTCTTTAGCGCTTACAGAACGCATGAACGAGAATTAGGTTTAGAGGTCAGGCATTGATATATATATATATATATATATATATATATATATATATATATATATATAATATCCACATGAGCACGATGTGACACAAGGTCAATTTCTTGAGTGGAATTTAACTGGTTTGAACTTAGAGTTTTCCTTCTCCTAGACTGGTTGCTTAACCAAAGTTAAAGAGCCCAATCTGCCCTACTATTTACCCATAGCTGATGGGATATGTGGATACAAATGTATTAGCACTAGGGGCTGTTCTATTTTAACATTGGGGATGCACACCCACACGCATACACACACATGTATCTATTTACCAGCCCCTTCACACAAGCAGGATGTGCACATGGTCAATTTCTTAAGACAGGATTGGATTTAGAGTTTTCCTTCTCCTAGACTGGTTGTCTTTAAAAAATCTTGGAAACAGCATCCCACAAGAAAAAGACCTGTCTCCTATTAAACAAACCATGCAGGTAAGACAAAAAACATGCTGGACACTGTTGTAGAAACAAGGAAGAACATATAAGTGACATTCTCCAATGGACACCTACACGTGGATACACCATAGCAGACCGAATAGAGAAAGCTTACATCAATCAGCTCTGTGCGGATTCTTGATGGATCTGCCAAGAGCAATCACCGATAGGGACGGTTAGCGAGAAATAGTCTTGGAAACCCGTGCTGACTGCGCAACATGTTGATGATGAATTATCTTTTTAATCAAATATCAATCACTACATGTAAATTGCTGCATTTAGTGCATGAAATTTATATGCAAATGCAATAACAATTGTTTGACAGAGGTCATCAGGTCGTGCTGGTAGCACAGATATTCATGACTCTCTCTGTCTCTGTCTCTGTCTGTCTCTGTCTGTCTGTCTATCTCTCTCCAGCCGTCCCTACCGGTTATCGCACCTGGAAGGTTCTCTGTGCAGCATCCAGAATCCGCACTGATCTGATTGATGTAAGTTTTTGGTGGTCGGTCCACACTGGTATGTCCAAGGGTAGCTTTTCTACATGCAGTATTACTTTACTGAAGAAAATACGAGGGTAATCCCAAAGCAAGGAAAATCTCTAAAGCACTGGGGACGCAGAGGAACGGTTCGTGTGGCTATTGCGAACACTGTTGTGTTTGTTGTGCATGCGCCTGCGTCTGCCCCTTCCCGTGTGTGCGCCCCACTGCTACGCTGACTCTTGGCTTCGCAGTCATTTCTGATGAAATTCCTGATTGACCTAACTGCCAAGTTTGAAGTTCGCACAGTTATTCGGTTTTAGAACGCAAGGGACATTAAACCGATGGAAATTCATCAATAATTAACGGAAGTGTATGGCGAGTCGTGCATGGATGTCAAAATCACCCGCAAGTGGTGTACTTGCAGCGCCGACGAGGTTCAACACTTCCTCAACGGCGAGCTGGTATGACATGTGCATAGAAAAAAACTTCCATAGCGCCTAGAATAATGCATCGACTGAAATGGTAGTAATGTAGAAAAAAGATGTTGAAACTTTGAAACGATGTAAACATCGTTGGTTGTAAAGAAGAAACATTTCTGTGATTTCTAAATATTTTTAAACCTTGTCTAAGAGTTGGTTTCAAGTCTTCTTATCTAATACGAATAATTACACACACTTTATAAAGTATCAAGTAAGTAAGTAAATTCGTCGGGGCAGTCTAAAGTCGGTATCAGCCAATCAGCGAAGGAGTCTATCTCCTTTTCATGAGCGCTAGACCAAGGAGATTGTTTTTTCAGCTCATTACTTTACCGCACAGATCCCTGTGCTACTCATACGCTTAGTTGACGAGGGCCGACATCGAACTAGGAAACTTGTTGTTTCTAGCCGAACGCTCTACCGACTGAGTTAACGGATAATTTGCACACAGTTATATAGTATCAAGTATTCCTATTTAATGCAGTTTCGTGACCACTTAAGCAACAGCAGGTATTGTAAGTAGCCTGGGTCGATTTGTTTATGAAAATGACTTGATTTGTTATCAAATGAACCAAAAGAGGGTAGTATGTAGTAAAACAAACCAACCAACCATCTAAACAAACATTTTACAGTTATATACACCCCTGTGCAAAATAATTGAAACAACCGGTCAGTTTTAGATCCACTGGAGTGACTGGGTGTAATGTATTTCTATTTTTCCTCAGTTGAGGTCATTTGTTTTTTGGTGTGCAGTAATATGAATCTATTTTCGGGGTGTATGATGAAATTTGTTTCGCCTTGGCACCATCAGTGATTGCATCAGATTTTTATCACGTACAGACACTATTGTCACGGGCTGTCGATTAATTGTCCAACGGCCATTGTCTCCGATGGACGTTACTCCAGGGCAACGTACAAAAATTGTAACGCTGCACGAACACACTGACAAGCCTTACACAGATCTTGTAGATATATTATAATACTGGAATTATTCGTTTTGTTTCAATTAATTGCATAAAGGTGGCGTTTTACGTATTCTTATCATTTATGTAGTCTACTAATTTTTAATCGCATTTTTATTAGACGATGATAAGAAATAGTTTGCACGGTTATCTATACATACATAAAAGGCAATTGTATACGTATAAAAAAAATAACGACAATGTAAATATATATACACAATCACTATCACCAGAGCTTGCTTTTTGAAATAATGAAGATTTTATTTATACCTGGAAAGATATTTAAAAATTAGTATTTTAATAGTACGAAAAGGGAAAGTCATTGGTTGGATTCGTGATTAAAACATAAATCAATTATGTGAGACCAAAACAAATCAATGGATCTGCGAGACTAACTTTTTATTATACCCCTCTTCTCAGGCAACGCTGAGTAGCTGATTCTTGTATAATATACTTCAATAAAGTTTACGAGACTGTCTGTATGAACAGCACCAGGGCACTAACGTGGTTTATTGGTTAGCAAGCAAGATTCGCAGACCACCGTTAGTGAGTTCAATTCTCACTAGGCGCCCCATATTTCTAGCCTTGTGCCACATCTAAGCTAAACTTAGTAAATAGCTGTATGACCAGCACCATCTTCGAATCTGGTTATCTTTATTGCAACTGTTTTTGTAGCCCGCTTCATTCTGTAGAAACGATGACTCATCATAAAATTGGTAAGAGAATTGAAAGAAAAACAGAAATTCGAATCTTTTCTTTAACAAAAAAAAGAGAAATATTTTTCTTTGTAGTTCGCTTGAAAAAGGTATACGTATCTTCAAGAAATATACATGAGCATGTCAATTGAAGCTTTTACTTTTTACGTCTGTTTTAGACGTAAATAAATAAAATACAGGTGCATGTATCTCAAAGAAAATATTGAAAAAAGTGAACACAGAGGGATATAGTACGTGTTTATTTCTTAATAGATAACATATTCTTGACTTTGTTGTTTATTGTTTTTGTTGTTGTTGTTGTTCAGGATTATAGTTAAGATCTCGCAATATAGAACAAATATTGAGTTTATATATTTCTTTCATTCTTTCTTTCTTTCTTTCTTTCTTTCTTTCTTTCTAATATTTTCTTTCTTTCTTTCTTTCTTTCTTTCTTCGTTTATTTATTTATCTATTTATATATTTCTTCTGTAACTTTCGAAACTGTTTAGCTCGGAGGTAGATTCATATTTACTCTGAAGCTATCATTTTTTTTTTTAGGAATTCACATGGCCGTGTGCTCATTTCTTTCAACTTATTCATTCTAGTTATATACTTGGGGCAATACTAGTTTTTTTCTTCTGCTTTTTCTCAAAGCGGGAGAAACGCACAGAAAAATATTTTTCAGACAGAATAATATCTTAATTTAATGCAGTTGAATACATTTGGTTTTACTGTCTGTATTTTTAAAAACCGAATTTTTGACTCTTTTGGCAAATTCACTTGAGGCTCTCAATGGCTATTTCCATGTTGTCTTTTTTATGTTCAGTTCAGATGTGTGCACCAGTACACCATTTTGGAAAGCTATAATTAAAATTCTAATGATTACACGCGCTATATATATATATATATATATATATATATATATATATATATATGAGAAGAAAATTTTAAAAATATAACAAACATTTGTTATATTTAAAAAATATTTTCTTCTCATATAGTCGGATTAATTTCCTCACCGTATTCCCATATATATATATATATATATATATATATATATATATATATATATATAATATATATAGTTATTTATATCAGGGAGAATAACAGAATATTTAGATTTTTAGCATTATATATATATATATATAGTTATTTATATCAGGGAAAATAACAGAAGATTTAGATTTTAGCATTATAGACTATTTCAGGGAATCTAAAGAAATTGTCTACTAGCTCTGATCATCAGTGAGGATTCCTTTATTAATCGTCAGTTGAAAACATATTTTTGATTATGAACACAAAATGTTTTACGAAAACAGATTTTTATTAAATTTTCTTAATTAAAAAATCTGTTTTCAACTGGCTTAAGAAAGATAAAGGAATACTCATTTTGCATCTGATGATGGGAGCTACTTGACAATGTCTCTAGGTTCCCTGAAATGGTTTATAAAGCTAAAAATCTAAATCTTCTGTTATTTTTCCCTCATATAATTTTGCTGTGTGATTCTGACAATAAGAGCACATATGTACCAATAGATTATTTTTTGTTGGTACGACCATCTTGGTCATTTCTTTTTTTTTTCAAAAAATTTTTTCTCCCCGTTTGATGTTTGGTAGTATATTTTTACAATCAAACTATTTGCTGGTTTTTTTCTCACCGCAAGGATTTACCAACGCTTGGTATATTAAATTATATATATATATATATATATATATATATATATATATATATATATATATATATATATATATATGTGTGTGTGTGTGTGTGTGTGTGTGTGTGTGCGTGCGTGCGCGCTCACGTGCGTGTGTGTATCTGAATGGTATCAAGTGTTTCAGTGATAGGATTCAACCAAAATTGAGAACTTAAGTGTACATATAAAGATTTTACATAATCACATATAGATATGTGTATGTGCATATTTCTGCATATACGTATATTATAAACAAATATATATGAAAACCATAATCTCTCTGATAATTTTGTCATAAATCAATGTTTTCATATATATATATATTATATATATATATATATATAATATATATATGAATATGAATCCGACAATATGTGTAGAAAGTTTGTAGAAAAAACAACAAGTTGTTAAAAGTTTTGCTGACAGAAATCTGTTTCGACCATATGAAGAGGTCATTATCAAAGCAACATTGTAAACGGAAAGACAAATAAATATATCATTGGGCACAGAACGCTCTCGATCAGTTTCGGAATTTAAAAAAAAAAAATTTTGCGTATTTTATGTTAAAAATAGAATAAATTTTATTTTTAAAAATTATAAGCATTTTTATCATTAAAATATATGTATGTATATATATATATATATATATATATATATATATATATAATATATATATATATATAAACAGAATAGACTTAGATATCAGTCATATTAATAGGTATAACATTATTTCCACTAATATCTCGTATTGAAGAGAACCGGTCTCTTCAGATAGCTTTACAAGTAAGAAATAGAAAATTTTGGCGAAATTTGTTTAGATTATTTTTTTAATAGACTCTCCGACCCTTATATAATTATGCAATAAAAGATTTGAGGTGGGATGTTTGCTTTTTAGAATCAAGAGGGTAGTTAGGGAGAAAAGACGGGGGGGGGTGTCAAGTTAGGCAGAACTTTAGAAATTTGCAGTGAGTGGACATTGGCCATTCCTAACTAAATCATATATTTACACACAATTGTAATTACAATGTAATACAATTATAATTAAAACCTTTCGTTAGTTTTTACCCTGTTTTATAGTTGAAAATACTGGGATATATGTGAATTATCTATACCCCCCAAAAAAAAATAACCCAATTGACCTTAAGAAAACTCACCAAACCATTTATTAACAGCTGTGCCCTCATTATTGTCCGTCCTGTTGGCTGAGGCTGCAGAATATATCCCCTGCAACTCTGTAGAGAGTTAAAATCCCCCGCCCCGGAAATGGGGCCACCTCCTGGCCGTTGGTGGTGACCCGGGATGCTTAAAGACGGAATCCTGGTATCAGCGATCTATGATATGCAACAATCCACTTTTTTCCTTACTTAAGCTAGAGAGGCAGTCGAAGAGGCTCTTTCCTATTCATCGGCTGGCACCTATATGATTGTCCCGACCCTAATGCACTCATGGCAAACCCTCAACTTTTTTTTATCATATATGAGCTTGAAGTTAGTATATGAACGTAGTAGTAGTACCTGTTAAGAGCCCATATATGTTTTAAATAAAAAAAAAGGAATTTGAAAAAAAAACCCCAAAAAGCTGGGATTAAGAAAATGAATACCAATCAAGAATGAATCAAACAAAATATCTTCTGCATAAAATAACCCAACTAGGTTGACATGCCGTAAAATCCTACCAACCAACCAACCAACTCATTACTTTTTTTTAACTTGAATCCAATCCTACTGCTGATCATCCTGATTTGTTATTAAATAGCTGATTGTTGTACCGTATATACGTATGTAATGAACGACCCCTAATTTTAGCCAAACACACACACAAGTATATACATATTCAAACACACACACAAACACACACACACACACACGCACACATATATATGTATAATATATATATATATATATATATATATATATATATATACACTATGTGTGTATGTGTGTGTGTTAATGACGGTTCTAGGAGATCCTTTCATCAAGCCTATGTTTAGGGCTCAAAGCCGTATATACATATGTAATGAACGACCCCTAATTTTTAGCCAAACACACACACAAGTATATACATATTCAAACACACACACACACACACACACACACACACACACACACACACATATATATATATATATGTGTGTGTGTGTGTGTGTGTGTATGTGTGTGTGTGTGTTAATGACGGTTCTAGGAGACCCTTTCATCAAGCCTATGTTTAGGGTTAAAAGCTGGAAGTTCCCGCTACTTTTTGATCAACAGCTGACACTTGATGCAGAAATTCCTTAGCGCATTGAAAAGGCTGGCTATGCTTTTAGAAGACCCAGGAATCGGGTGGGGACTGATCAGACCGAGAAATCACCATTAACACTGAGCTTAGCTTATATGAAACTTGTGTTCCCACCACATTTCTTTACTCTTCTAAAGCCAGGACCACCTATCGCCAACATTAAAGTTCCATCGATGCTGTCTTGGAAAAATTCTAAGAATTATTTGGGACTAATTCACTCACAATTAAGATGTTCTCCAGAGCGCTATGGGGGTAACATAGGAATACAACAAATCACTTGTCATATGGGTTGGTTGGTTGGTTGGTTGGTTGGTTGATTGATTGATTGATTGATTCTATTTTACGGCATATTAACCCTTGGTTATTTTATGCTGAAGATATTTTTGTTTTATTTATTCTTGTTGGGTATTCAAATTTTGTTTAAAACTCATTTGTAAACACATTTTTTAAACTCAATTTTATCTAACCCTTAGATGAAACTATCAGGTACTACCACTCCAAGTCAGAGTATTCCAGCTAGATATTAAAAAGATGGCCAAACAGTTAGAAAGGATCGAACAAAAACTCGAAAGAATTGTCCGTTGAATTCAACAAAAAATGTTTAAAAGAAAAAATGCTGCCAAGATATATATATATATATATATATATATATATATATATATATATATATATATATATATATATATATATACCGTAGTTACCATTAAAACTACCAAGCAGATAAGTATACAATCTTATTTACTTCTGGATTTTTTCACTAATATCGCTTAAAAAGTGCTCAATTTAAAGAGCTAAATAGACGATTGAAATTAACCTACTTAAGTTTCTCACAGTAGCAGTGTATACCCCGAAGATTCGCGCTACTGCGAGAAACTTAAGTAGGTTGTTTTTAAACCATTCGATTTTTAATCGTATATATATATATATATATATATATATATATATATATATATATATATAAAGTAAATTGAGCCAGACACTAATTACTTAGGTTTCACAAAGATAATCTTAAGGATAATACTGTCAGTATCCTTTAGGTTTTCCATATTGCTCTACTAAGGAGCACTTTTTATGCATATTAGTTTGATTCTTTGGTTGCTTTTGTAAATGTTTATTAAAATGTGATAACTCCCGCTCCTCTTTTGATAGGTTACCATGGGATAACCTTATGATTCACCCCAGCCTAAAAGAAGAGGACTACAGCCTGCACGCGGGCTGTGTACAATACTTTGACTCTCGTTCTTCTTCTAGGTCATTTGAAGACACTCTGTCTGATGCGGTCTGCGTACAGTGCGGAGTTTCCCATGCCCAAAGACTGTGTTAAGTTCTTCACAGTAGGTAATTCAGTTGCAGACAACACCTGTAAAAATATTGTAGTTAGCTGCACTCAAGTTAATTTTTTTGTTATGCCAAATGAGCAATTTTATTTATTTATTTATTATTTTTTGTTTAATACTAAATTCAGTTTTCTTTATTCAAGCAAATTTTATTCTAAATTATTGAAAATAATTTTGAAAACTGTAAAAAAATTTTAATTTAAAATGTTGAAAACTCAGTTTGGGATATTTTTAATTGAAAACTCTTATCAAAGACATTTTGTTAGTGACAACAAGCCTCCAATGAATTTTTGACTTTACTGTTATTCCAATTGGTTGTTGTAGCTTTTGTCTGTCTGCCACAAAATACCTGTTAACCCTCTTCATTTGTAAACTTTTCTTCTTTATTTCAATTTAAATCTCAACCTGACCCCCTTTCTCTAGTAATCTGCCCTATTGGTAGAGCTTGGAATATCCTAACTGATAACTTTTTTTTTTGCTGATAACTTTTGTGAATAGACAAAAAAATAAGAGTGATTACCTGACAGTAATCGAAATAATTTGGATAATACAAGTCAATGGTTGATATTCAAGGGATGACTGATTTTGACGGCATGTCAATCTGTCTAGGGTTATTTTATGCCTACATGTTACGAAATTGCGTTCGTATTTACTGTTTTGTGTAGTTGTTTCTTCAGAGATTTTTTGGTACACAGTCCTATTGAATACAAATAATCTTTAGACACACATAGATGGGTCCCTAGTAACACGCTTTTGGCGTGATTTGACCATAATTAAATATCAATGGAGGCGCTCGTTTCACAACGGTCATCGTCATAGGAAGTCAATTTGGTTACCAGAGTTAAAATCCTGATTGGTTTCTTTGTGTCTAATGGAGTATCAACCTTCATGGGTTATCTGACGTCAAAGCCGTTCTTGTAGAAGAACAGTAGAGGTACTAAATAAGCCATAGGTGAGGGTAAGGGTTTCATACCTTTCCCAAGGATATTAGTCCGAAAATGAGCATAATAGCGTGACTGGAGTTCGAACTCGTTTACTTGTCGTTACTACGATGTCGCAGTCCAGCAGGTTAGCCACTATGCCACTCAGACCCTCACTCAAATTCTGAACGAGGCTATTTACACTATATTTTGATTCTGACAGTAAAAATGTTTAGTAAATAGAGCATTAAGCAGCATACAAGTAAAATACACATTATTTAAAACTTAGATTACAAAGATATAAAAATAAAATTACTCTTTCTATCTGATCTTTCAGGTGAACTGAGGCTGAAATCACTAATTTATAATCTCTAAGACATTGGTTCTCAACCGGGGACCATATAACATTTTTGGAACCCAGGTAAAATGTATTTAACTATAAAAATACAATGGGATTTTTAAACAACGAATGTCTATGGGGAGGTCCACCAGAGTAAAATAAGATTAAAAGGGGGTCAATAGGTAAAAAAAAGGTTAAGAACCATTGCTCTAAGTTAATCAAAGATGTTCAGAAACAGGTTATAATGCTCATTCAAGCCATTGGATCTATGATATAATTTTTGTAGGAAACCCATATACAAATCTTTAATAATACTGGATGATAAAGAAAATGTAGACTTAACAAAAAATGAGCCAATCTTACCAATAAACTTATTAGCACTTAATCTTTGACATGCTTGGACATGTCAGGAGGATGGACAAAGGCAGCATCCCCAAATATTGCGAAAAGTAGGAATTTAATATCAATTTTCTATTACGCCCCACCATCACTTACAATATAGGCGCGTGGTGTAATGGTTATCATTGAAGGAAATGGAATCGGCGACACGGGTACGAATTCTGGACGAGGTTGTTTGCATTTCATATAGCGCTAATACAATTAGGAAAGGTGTGCATCAACTAGTCTCCCTCCACCTATGAGTAAATAGTAGAACAGACTTGGCTCTTTAACATTGGTATAGCAACCCGGTCGAAGAGAAGGAAAACTGAATATAAACCAGTTGTAGACCTGGAGAGGGGTGGGTTCTGCCAACCGTCCATTAGGGTAGGCCGATTTTTCACTTTTTAAAAATATCAAATTGTCCATCTATGGAAAAGTTGTGTGTTAGTATACTGAATACTGATAACAAAAATTAGATCTTTTACTTGTACCATTGTTTGAGGAAATAGCATCAAAGATCGTCCGTTACAGCTTAATTAAATGAGGTAAAAAGCAGCATATCAGAGGTGTCGGTGGTGATATGGAGGACGCATTTTTAATTTGAATTTTATTTATAATATTTAATTCGTTTCATTTTAATAAAGGAAAATAACATTTCTGATTTTAAATATTGAAATATTGAAAACGATAAATTTTCTAACCAATCTCTAGGCTAAATTTTGCGTAAAAAGAAGATTTTTAGCGCATTTTATCTTTGATGCTATTTCCTCAAACAATGTTGCAAGTAAAATATCTAACTTTCGCACAGATGGACAATTTGATATTTTAAAAAAAAGTGAAAAATCGACCAACCGTATTGTCCATGCCCTAATTACGCTACACGAGTAACGCTCCAACAACCAAACCAGGTCACGAGACCAGTGACAATATCAATATAGAGTTTTTAATTAAAATTAAAATTTGACCCCCCCCCAAAAAAAAAAAAACACACAAAAATCATGAATATGGCTGTGACGTGAAACGAAAAGTTAGTGTTAACTCCAGTCAACAAGAAGGATTATCTGACTATAACCGAAGTAACGTTGATATCTACAAACCTTTGGGTGATATTTAAGGGATGAGGATAACATTCGTGATGATTAATATTTAAAACCATGGTGTTCGGCCTTTGCTTACTGTCGCGTACGTAACTGGGAAAAGAAAGAAAAAACATCATCGGAAGGCTTTGTATTTTTTCTTAAATCGATTTTCATGTGGTGATTAGGATTACAAGAAAGACGAACACAATAAGTTAAGGATTTTGAAGGAGGCGAGAAAATGAGAGAGAGAGAGAGAGAGAGAGAGAGAGAGAGAGAGAGAGAGAGAGAGAGAGAGAGAGAGAGAGAGGGTTCATAATTTTGAAATAGTTGGCAGATAGAAAGAGAGATGAGTATAAATAAGAGAAAAGAGAGAGGTAAGATTCTTAAATAATTATGAGAGATATATATAATATATATATATATATATATATATATATATATAATAGAGAGAGAGAGAGAGAGAGAGAGAGAGAGGGGGAGAAGTAAGAATTTTGAAATAATTGACAGATAGAAAGAGAAAGATGGGTATAAATTATAGAAAAGAGAGAAGTAAGGTTTTTAAAGAATGATGGTACACACACACACACACACACACACACACACACACACACACACGAAGAGAGAGAGAGAGAGAGAGAGAGAGAGAGAGAGAGAGGGTGGGGGAGAAGTAAGTATTTGAAATAGTTGACAGATACAAAGAGAAAGATGGGTATAAATTATAGAAAAGAGAGAGAATTTTATGATGGTACAGAGAGAGAGAGAGAGAGAGAGAGAGAGAGAGAGAGAGAGAGAGAGAGAGAGAGAGAGAGAGAGAGAGAGAGGCAGGGGGGTAGGAAAGAAACACAGTTGGAAAAAGCAAAAAAAAATGCAAGTGATAATTGAAGGAGAGTCCTTTCGGGTGTGTGTATGGGGTAAAGCCTGGTTTATGAATGTACAAGGTAAACTGTTACTAGGGAGAAGGGGACAGGTCAAGATAGCCGTCCAACTTAAGGATTTAATCCCCACCCTCCCCAATTCTATCTCAGTCACGTGACATCCAGTGTTAAATATGCAATGAAAGAAAAAAAAAACTTCTTTTGTTCCTTACCAATTCGATTCTGCCTTTTTTTTCAGCTTCCCCAAGGAGTCTTAATCGGTCTGATCCGAGACGACAGTTTTGTAAGTCATCGACACAATACCAAAAGTGTGCATGGGGTGGATAGGTGGGCTTTAAAGAGTCACACGCAGAAATAATGGGGCCAAGGAGGGATTAGAGTTGAACCAATATATATATATATATATATATATATATATATATATATATATATATATATATATATATATGAATTAAGGAATATCTCATTTAAGATATGAATTTATTTCGGCATATTTGGTCTCTTCCTGTCTATTTTTAAAAATAATTTGAAGATTTCATATCCGGTCTTATTGAATAAGAAGCGGGAAAATCATGTCAATAAGATCTTGTGATTTTCCTGTCTGTTATATCAACTAGCAAATATATGCACCCTCCGGGTGCAAGTATTTAACTTTTAATATTATAAAATATATTAAATTAGAAAGGTTAATGAAACTGAATAAGAATACAGATAAAAAGATTTGAAACAGAGGTGGTATGATTAAAAAATAGAACAACTTTGAAACTAACTCTTCCATCAATTTCCGTTACTCCCGTCTTTCATTGGTAACTTTTCCTAATTTAACTATTTAGCTAAATAGGAAGTAAAGAATAATATTACAGTTATTACTTCTTGTTCAGGGATTTCTTTTAAGATTTATCCCCGAGATTTTTGCTTATATTCATTAAGATAAAACCAAACAATTAGAAATCAATAATATTAAGCACATATTTATTAAAATCAAATTTTTAAGATCAATATGCAAATTAGCCTTCCCATTCACACTGTAAACCGCTATTTTGTTGTATATATAAATACAATTGCATGTTATTAGTATGTAGATATGGTCAACAGTATTAATAATGTAAAACAATTTTATTAATAACTGAGGTTTAAATAAAAATAAAATCATGGAGAATGTGATGTAAATAACAAAGGGAATTGTGACTTGTATAGTAATATAGTTTCGGTTACAGACAGAAAAACCCACAATCTCCATTATAATAAGATAAGACCGGATATGAAACCTTCAAATTATTAAGAATCAGACTGAAAGAGGAAAAAATGCTGAAATAAATTTATATCTGAACTAAGGTATCTATTTATTTATTTATCTATTTATAATTCTCTGTATATGTAAAAATATATACGCAAATCTAGATGCGCTATATCAAACTTTAAATAATCATTTCTCCCTTCAAATTCACGCACTTATTTTATCCTTATGAATCAAAACCTTTTCAATTCTATCCTCTTACATATCCTCATGTTAAAAAAAGTATCGAGATTGAAGCTATTTGTCAGAATACAGGGTGTGTCAAAAAGTACAAAAAACCTCGATACTTTTTTGATACACCTTATATATATATATATATATATATATATATATATATATAAATCTTGTGTTTTGTTAATACGACAAATCTTTTTAGCAATCTAATGATCTAATGTTAATTTTGTATAAAGCCCATCCTTCGGGAAAAAAAACGAAAAGAAAAAAAAGTACACGTTTTCAAGCTAAATAAACACGGCTAGTTGGATCTTGTGGAAGATGTGAGAGTTCGGGTTGGATGGAGGGTATGATAGCTGACAGCATCGGCCGTTTGAGAATTGAAAAGAGAAGTGGGTAGAAAATAATTTTCTTCTTCTTCTTCTTCTTCTTCTTCTTCTTCTTCTTCTTCTTCTTCTTCTTCTTCTTCTTCTTCTTCTTCTTCTTCTTCTTCTTCAAATGTAGAGATATGAAAGATTCAATGAATGCCTAAAGAGAAACAATAAGACTGAAATTGAAACGAAATTAGATACGACAACATCGTGTAACACTTGACTCAGACATTGTGCAAGAAAAATTGAAAGTAAACAGTTTTGAAAAAAGATCGGGTTTCTCCTGAAGATCTCCCTTAACTTTTTTTTTAAAGGGCCTACCCTTTCAACATGAGTGCCAGAACTCTCCACACCAAAAAAACAAAAAACAAAAAAAAAACAAAAAAACCCAAAAAAACAAACAAAACAAAACAACAACAACAACGAACCTACCCCCCCCAAAAAAAAAATAGAATAAAAATAAAAGCAAGAGATTTTCCTCCACAACGCTTTTTGACAATGACTGGACCCATTGATGAGACTTCTTTACAGCATGTCATCCCTTGGATTTAAAAAAAATCTTGAACATGTCTTTGTTTTATCATTATCATGGGTATTAAATTATTTTAAAATACATTTTTAAAACTCATTTTTTTAAAGTCATTTTTTATCTATTTAACCCATAGATGGGATTCTAACCCGGTATTACCACTCCAAATCAGAGTTAAACTGAGGGTAATGGCTTATTTCTTACCAGTGTAAGGTTCAATTTTTTTTTTTTTTTTTTTTACGGAATATCAACCTCAGTGGGTCATTTAATGCCGATAAAGTTTTGAAATAAATCAATTCTTAATAGATAATACAATTTTTTTATAAATAAATTTTTCTATTTAACCCATAGATGGGACCCTAAAGGTACTACCACTCCGGGCCAGAGTGGACCAGCGAGCAATGGTGATGAAGGGGTGCTCCACATTCCCCAAACCTCCAAAACTGAAACCTCACCATCAGAGTTTAACGTCATTCCAGGACGTGTAGACCCGCAGCCACCGCCTTCTAGCATCCATATGATAAAAAGGGGTGGGGCTTGCCATAAGGGCAATAGGGTTGGGAAAATCATATAGGTGCTAGGGCTTGACGGGACCAGCCGATTGATCGGAGGGGGCCTCTCCGACCGCCCGTCTAGCCCAAGATAGTGCCAAAGTGAAGTTTGCATGTCATGAACTGCTCATACACCTGGGCTCTATCCTTAAGCATCACGGGTCGCCACCCACGGCCAACAGGTGGCCCCATTGGGGGTAAGGGTCAAGGTTTATATATATATTATAACTGGTTGAAACAAACAACTCCGACACAAGTGTTGAACGTAACAAAAATGGGCTTTAATAAAAGCACATGGAGAGACATTTATAACATGAAGTACATATACATGAAACAAGATGCATAGTGGATAATATACGTACATAGATACATAAGAAGAGTTACATAAAGATATGTTTAATCATGGAGAGTCCATAGACTAAAGCCACTTACGAGTGTCTATAATGGGGGCTGAAGAACCCCCACACAGGGAGGGTGTAGACAAGTGTCTAACCCATTGTAGTCACGTCCCGAGAAGCAAGTGAGAGAGTTTTTGAAACAGGCGCTTAAAAGCAACAGACCCCTGGTGGTCACAAACGGGAACCCAGAGGAAAGATAACTCTTCCAGGCCCAAGGAAAGACAATCCAACACCAGCAACCTAGTGTCGCACAGCACCCGAGAACGCATGCCCAACATGTGTTTTTTACTTTCTTCTTTAAACAATAGACTATTTACATATTAGGACTTTTCTCTTATACAGCTTTACGTTTCTTTGTACCTTGTTATTGGAGCGGTTTAGCTCAGTCGGTAGAGCATTAGTCCAGGAACTGCAAGGTTCCTGGTTCGATACCAATCCCCACCAACTCAGTGCTTGAGAAGCAGGGCCTGGGTAATCTGATGTGTGTGACACAAGCATCTGGGAGCTGACTGTATGTGCGGCGCCCCACCTCAGCAAAATAATCTTCTTGGTCTAGCGCAAGCGAAAAGGGATAGATTCTCTTGCTGTTCGGTTGATGCCAACAATAAGCCACTCTGCAGATTTTTACTTATTTCTAATTTATTAATTTTGCTCAATTTGTTCTATTAATTTGTCATGAATTGTTTTATATATATATATATATATATATATATATATATATATATATATATATATAGATGTATCTTACTAAACACAGGTTTAAACACAATACGGTCAAATCACGCTGTAAGTATTGGTTCCCGCTAGATCATCGAAGTTAAGCCAGCGATGAAACTGTTCAATACATAATTTAGTGAACACTTAACTCTTTGTCTACCAAATTTTACCCACGGCTGTGCTAATTTTCTTAGTATATTTTACCTATAATATATTGAGATATTTTAAAGATATTTTAAAGTTCACGATCTATTCACCTTAGAACTCATTCTATTCATATCATTATTTGTAATCTGAGTCCTTCAGCTCAATTATAATGAACTAACCACCAGGTTTTGTACTTTGCTTGGGTGAGTGCGTGAGCAGTGGTGGGAAAGCCGCTGTGAGTGGTTTAAAGTAGGTAAGCAATACCAGGTACAATAAGTAACACGATTCTTTTGTGTATCATATTTACTTGTTTCGGCATTAAATCAACACACCGGCTTAAATAACAATGTGTTCAGGTTTATTCAGTTTCAACTAAAACTGTTAGCAACGAGTTGTGGTTTTCAAACCGACAAACTTACGAAAACAACCTTCTCACATCGAAACCACAGCTCGCCCTCGCAACAAATCTAAGAAATTGACTCTGTAAATTCTCTTTTGTTAATTTCACTTTATATGAGACCATAGTCTTTTGTTATATCATGATTTGACCTCTGACATTTCGAGTGAGTGTCTTTGTTTCTCGTTTATGCGAAACTCACAACCGTCTTGTTTGAGGCAAATATACCGCACGAAAAACTTTTCGTAACGTAACGGAAAAATTAAAAAAAAGAAAAAGAAAAAAAGTCAAATATTATAGAAGCTTTGATCAACTAAAATAATTTTTCTCGCCTTCTTTTTTTTTGGGGGGTGAAGGTGAGGTGGGGTTGAGGTCTTTTTTGGGGGAGGGGGAGGTCCGTCCCCCCCCCACCACACACACAATCGTTCATTTCACGTGTGAATAGACAGCAATAATAAACGCAGAGAAGAATTAAAGGGGGATTAGCCTCGACACGAGACGTGACGCTAAATAAACAGGCGTGGACGCCACTAAGGCTTGACGGGAAGGAACTGGGGTAACTGGGCGGGGGGTGTTGTGGATCCTTACAAAGTCGGTAAAAGGCTTTCCCTCCCGAGTCGTTGTCTTCTTCTCTTCTTCTTCTTCTTCTTCTTCTTCTCTTCTTCTATTACGACCCCAGACTTATATAGTCGTTATTCGGGCAAATATTTCATTTGAAAAGATAGTCTGAACAAATGGATGAGCCAGTTTCTCAGAGAAAAGAATTAGGTCAAAGATATTCAGTAGGAAGAGTGGAACCGTCTCTCTAGGAAACGGGATGAAGATGAGATTTATCAACCAATGCTCAACCAGGTTTTCCGAATGCGATTGTTGTTATTTACTAATCTTCGTCGCATTCATTTTGATTTATTTGTTTTAAAGACATATCAACCCCGTATGGTTTATCTAATACAGATATCATATATACACTAGCAAATGTATGCACACTCCGGGTGTAAGCATTTAAGTTTTAATGTAATAGAATATTATACTAAATTAGATAGGTTAATGAAACTAAATAAGAATGCAGATAAAAAGATTTTAAACAGAGGGGGTATAATCGAAAAATAGAACAACTGAAACTTACTCTTCCTTCACTCCCGTCTTTCACTGCTAAATTCTCCCAATTTACCTATTTAGTTAAGATATGAAGTAAAGAATAAAATGTCAGTTATTTCTTATTGTTAATAGATTTCTTTTAAGATTTATCCCCGAGATTTTTGCTCATATTCATTAAGATAAAACCACACAATTGTAAATCAATAATATTAAATACATATTTATTAAAATCAAATTTTTAATATCAATGTGCAAATTATCCTTCCTGTTAACACTATAAACCGCTATTTTGCTGTATATATAAATACAATTGCATGTTATTAGTATGTAGATATGGTCAACAGTATTAATAATGTAAAGCAATTTTTATTAATTGGGGTTTAAATAAAATGAAATCATGAAGAAAGTGACATATATAATAAAGGGAATTGTGAATTGAGTAGTAATATAGTTTCGGTTACAGTGAGACAAACACACAATCTCCATTATAATAAGATACTAGTAGGATCTGAGGATATACCACAGTATGATAATCTAATTATTACAAAGTTTGATATGTTTACTGAAGAGCTATTGCAAATAGTTCAATATGTAAAAAGTATAATAATCTTGATTTAACTCTCTCTCATTCTTTCTTAAAAGAGGTGTTGTAAAATATTTACATTGATTTGCCGATAAAAATCAGTGGGGAGGCGTTTAAAATATCTACATTAATTTGCCGACAAAAAAGTGACAAAAACACGACTCGGAAAATATCTAAGTTGGGGCGGAAATTCGCCAGACACTGGCTCACTAAAACATAGCGTAAATTAAGGCAGTAGACCGGACGACATAAAATCAAAATTACCAAAATATATTCTGCAATTCACAATTTCAATATTACAAATAAAACTAACATGTAAGTTCTTTTTTTTAAAATTCATTTTAATCTTACTTTGGGCATTTAAGTGACGCAAGACCATTTACAATGCATAATTTTTCAAAATTGGGTAAAATAAAATGGGACAAATAAGAACCCTGCAATTAAGCGACATCAGATAATTTGAATTTTTACATTTTTGCATTGCATCTTGAGCAATTTGGATGGTCTCATTTTTAACCAGAGAGTGTTGCAGGATGATAACGTACGGGGGATTTAGGAACACGCGTATTAATATATAGATAAGTTTAGGTAGCGTATACATGGAGTCAGCTGTGCCTGGTTACTGAGAGTTTCTCCCTGATTCGACCTTTAGACCAAGACTTTTTACATCCCGAGAAACGCCGGGTAGCTCTACTATTAGTGTATAAGTAGTAAGTAAAGTAGGCGGAGTGGCTTATCGTCAGTAACAGCCGAACAGCGAGGGAGTCTATTCTCATTTTACTAACGCGATATACCAGGGAAATTGTTTTTGCTTCTGCGGTAGAGCTGTAGAATCAGTTCCACATTTTACCACACAGATCCAAGCTGTGCTACTCATGCGCTGAATTGGCGAGGGTCATATCGAACCGGGACCTTGTGATTTTTACGTGGATGCTCGGATGACTAAACTAAGCCCGATCCAAGCGACTAATTTTTTATCGAATACGAATAATTTGCAAACAAATCTATTTGATCCATAGATGGAAGCCAAATGTATACAACCACTCCTGATCAGAGTGGACCTGGAAGTAATGACAATGGAAAGGTACTGCCACACTTCCCAGTAGGGTAGGTCGATTTTGAAACTGTAACGTCTCCCATGTGGTGATAGTTACAAATTAACATAAATAATTACGCCACAAAATATTTTTCTTCAAAACTTCTGCTTTCATTTGAGGAAATAGATTTGAATCTTTTTAAATGTTATCCCTGTTACAGCTGAATCATTAAAGTAAAGTAAAGTCGTCGGGGCGGCCTAAAGTCGGTATCAGCCAGTCAGCGAGGGAGTCTATCCCCTTTTCAATAGCGCTAGACCAAGGAGATTGTTTTTTAGCATCTGAGGTGGAGCGCCACACCTACCATCAGCTCCTTATTTTACCGCACAGATCCCTGTGCTACTCATACGCTGAGTTGGCAAGGAGCCGGTATCGAACTAGGAACCTTATGGTTTCTAGCCGAACGCTCTACCGACTGAGCTAAACCCGGCAAAGAAGCATATCGGAGGTGTTGGTGATGATGAAGGGATATTTTTTTTTATTTTAATTCTGGTTATAGTCTCTTATTCATTTCATCTTAGTAAAAATACATCTATATTTTACCCTATTGCCCTTATGGCAAACCCCAACCCCTTTTTATCATATGGGTGCTAGAAGGCGGTGGCTGTGGGTCTACATGTCCTGGGAATGACGTTAAACTCTATCTGATGGTGAGGTTCCAGTTTTGGAGGTTTGGGGAATGTGAAGCACCCCTTTATCACCATTGCTCCCTGGCCCACTCTGACCCGAGTGGTAGTAGTACCTGTTAGGGTCCCATCTATGGGTTAAATAGAAAAATGTATTTATAAAAATATTGTATTATCCATTAAGAATTGATTTATTTCAAAACTTTATCGGCATTAAATGACCCACTGAGGTTGATATGCCGTAAAACAAAACAAACCAAACCAAACATTTATATTTTAAATATTGAAAATTGCTGAATTGTATAACCAATTTCTGGGCCAAACGTTGCGAAAACGAGGATTTTTTAAAATTTTAAATGACGATGTTTGATGCTATTTCCTCAAACAATTTTGCAAGTAAGAGATCTAATTTTTGGTATCAGTATTTATTATACTAACATACAACTTTTGCTGTTTGAGAAAATTTGATATTTAAAAAAGTGAAATATCAACGTCCCCACTCGCCAGATCTCCAGAGCTGGATCCTCACAATCAGCTGCAGATTAGTGTCATACCCAGAATACTTGTCTTTAATAGAATTCTATTAATTGCAAGTGATTAGGGAACACTCCTTCCGTTGGTTGACATCTGAGACGTCCCTATTTTTTTAAAGAACCCAATTGATCAAGTGCATTCCAAAGTACGCGTCCCTTAACTTCCTTAACTGAAAAGAGAATTTGACCGGTCATTTTTTTAACGGTAATGTCCAAGCCGATCGCTGCTGTTTTGACCTTCCTATAGCTTTCACAATAGGGTAATAGGAATTCCGGCAACGGCTGCTTTTGAAAAATATTTCTGGCTGAAAACATCCAATTTCCTGACAATCAAACTTGTCTGTCTTTATTGCTCTGCTTGCGCCACTGTTGGAGGAATTACCAAATTACGCATGTTCTGGTTTATTCTAACCTTGCCTTTAGGGGAAGAAAAAAAAGAAAGAAAGAAAAAAAAAGCCCCTTTTCACCCAGATTGACCTGACAAGACGGATGAATATTAACCTCCCGTGTTTTACGCTAGTTGAATCTTCGAATTTATTGTTCTTTACCAGTCATCTAAATGAGAAAGTATGCTTGCCTTCTTTAAAAAAATAAATCATCCTTCGGACCCACCCTAAAAAGACGTGTCCTGAGTAGGATTCGAAACAGCATCTGATGGTGAAGCTCCAGTTCTGGAGATCTGGGAAATATAGTCAACCCTTCATTGCCATTATTCCCAAGTTCACTCTGAACTGGAATGGTAGTAGAAGTTAGGATCCCATCTACGGGTAAAATATAACTGTTCAATCATACTAAGGTCTATTATTATAAGTATTATCAATCATACCCATGACTAGTATTGTAAGTAGTTTAAAAGCTGTCCTGCGAAGGGCTATCGATTGGGCTTTCGGGCCATCAACGATACTTCAGGCATTGAGTATATATTAAATTCTATTTAACTTGATCAGTATATATATATATATATATATATATATATATAATATATATATATATATGAGAGTAAGTAAATAAACAATGTGTTTATTTGATATGGCTTTTAGCCAACAATTTTTGGAGGACATGTGCTTAATGGAAGTCATAACTAATTTTTAAAATTAATTAGTGAATAATTAATGAATTTAGGCGGGCATATATGTTCAAATGTATGGTTAAACAAATCGAGAAAATGTCAATCCCTGAATGTACATTTCGACCTATTAGGTCTCATCAGCATGGGAGACTGCTCCGTGTGTGACTCGAAACCTCGACTGCCAAGCTGATCTCATAACCGTTAACCCACTTTATATATATATATATATATATATATATATATATTATATATATATATATATGAAAGGTGTCGTCCAATGGTGGAGGGTGAATTTGGATTGCTCGGTGGAGCAGAGCAATCAAAGTTATTGTTGTGAATAACATATGGAATATGCTGATTTACTCTAACCTCCAATCTTTGGAAGTGTGTCTAATGTAGCAAATATATATATATATATATAATATATATATATATATATATATATATTATTCATATTTAAGTGCTGCCACTTAATTTAAAAAAATTGATATTCGTAGTTCTTTACTTTTCATACAAACAATTATTTCTATTTCATGGGTGACTTCCACTGGGTTTCACGATTAATTTTTATCGTACAAAAAAAAAAAATAAAAATAAATAAAAATAAATAAATAAAATAAAAAAAATAAATAAAATAAATAAAATAAATGAATAAAAATAAAAATTGTACCAAAAAAAATCGCGTAAAATTTCGCCGAAAACAATCGCACTGATCAAAACTTGGAAATCTGAAATGTTAGAATTATGGGTTCGGATTCGATCTGGAATGTTTTTAATTCCCAAATAGTATATGTTAGGCTACGACCTCTAGGAGTATTGTTGAAAAATTGTGACTCACTAACATTTACATTTATTACTAGAAATTAGTTACTTAAAAGCGCACAACTATATTTCGGTTTCTTTGTTTAATGGCATATCAACATACGTACGTTATGTAATGCCAAAGCCATCCTTGTAGAAGGACAGTAGTAGTTATATTTAATCCAGAGCTGTGGGGTTAGGAGGTTCATACCTTTCCCAAGGGTATTAATCGGAAAGTGAAAGTAATACTGCGACTGAAGTTCGAACTCACTTAATACGATATTGCAGTCCAGCACGTTATCCACTAGGATCCGGGAACTCCTCCCATGTAGAATTTATTTGTATTATATATTATATAATATCTGGTAACCGTTTGAAAAAATGAAACAAAACAACAGTATCATCCAAGTATATTTATTCCGTCAATGTTCTTTATCCCGTTTTATCTGTAATAAGCTGCTGCAACTGTTGAAATAAGCACGTATGTACCCTGTATATACTAAAATGAGACTATTTAAAAGACAGAAAACTAGAGGTGATAGAGCAAAACTGTTTATAAATTTGAATTCAGCACACCCAAATTAGTAAAAAAACAACTATTCACATTCTTGCCTTAGACAAAAATATTTTTTTGTAGACCAGTGTTATTATTTTTTAATTTTTTAAAATTTTATACTCTTGTTTGTATTTTTGTTTTATTTGAATTTTATTGTTTTTATTGTATCTTTTTTCTTTTACTCGTTTTTTAGGTTATCATTTTAATATATAATTCATTCATACCATTATTATATTTTACATAGTTTTTCTTATGGAAAATGTGGCAAAAGGTTTTTTTTTTATCCCAACCCACTCGGACAAAAATAAGGTACTACCACTCCGCGACAGAGTGGACCTGAGAGTAATGGCAATGAAAAGGAGACTTAAACGCTCTGAGTTCAGAGAGAGAGAGAGAGAGAGAGAGAGAGAGAGAGAGAGAGAGAGAGAGAGAGAGAGAGAGAGAGAGAAGAGGGGGGTAATTTACCTTATTATTACTCTAGACAAAAAGTAATGGATATATTTGATTGTTTTTTTCCAAAATATCTCGTGTTACCCTAACAACGGAGTTTCTAATTTCTCTGTAACGAGATCAGGTAGCGTGACCAATAAAAATAAATCTACACAGTACATAGTAACATGCTAGTTCCTCCAGGGTTCTTTTTCGGCGGAAGGAGGTAGGGGCAACAGTGGGTTCCTTTATGGTACTCCACTCTTCTAATAAGAATCTGTCACAAA
>CM042141.1:123355492-123412992 GCA_023376005.1 Doryteuthis pealeii
AAGTTTCAGAAAGACACACAACCTATCAAATATCGGACATATTCTGCCAAAATAATAACTCAATGCCTGAAGAAGACAGTAGATCAGAAACACGTGTCACGTATTTAAGATAAAAAGAATAATAAAAATTTTTCTGAGAACATAATACATTTTGCGGACCTTCTTCTTTTATATATAATATATATATATATATATATATATATATATATATATATATATATGCAAAATAAAGGTTTGGTTTCTTTGTTTAATGGCATACCAATATTTGCAGGTTATTTAATGCCAAACCCACCCTTGTAGAAAAGTAGTAGTGTGGTACAATGTAACCCATAGCTGGGAATTAGCAGTTAGGCAACTAATCAACGTTCTTCCGTGTGTGTGCACGCATCTGCCCTCTTTTCTGCGTTCGAAAGCTAATAAAGGTAAATCTCGTTGCGTTGACGACTCAGCAGACCTGTGAGTGTCGAGGAATTATTTTGGAGAGATGCCTGAATTCTTGCAGAAGATTGGTTATTAGCGTAGAGAAGGAGGAAAAAAAAGATTAAAGTTATTCCTTTCACAGCAAGGAAGCCTGAAGTCTCAAAACAAGGAAATTCTTCAACTATGCGTTCGTCGACATTTCAAGCAACAGCTTCCTTTTCTACGCACTACACATAATATCCATATTTCTTATACAGAGTTATTCATATAAATATTCTATAAAACCATATCTATCTATCTATCTATCTATCTATAAATATAAATATAAATATACTAGCTAAAGTACCCGGTCCATGACCGGACTAAAAAAAAAACAAAAAAGGAACACCAAAGATGAGTGGCGAAAAAAATAAGAGATAGGTATACCGAGGCTACCGAAAGAAACTCTTCCGGTGGCCTCGGGTATACCCAATTTCGGTTCATTTTTTTAATATCTCATAAAATAGAATAGGGGATAGGGGTAGACCTCATAAAAAACAATTTTCATTTTTCTACAATTTTTTGTGCATGACAACAATTTAATTTAAGTGAGTGTACATTGTACAATAAAAGTTAGTTCCAAAAACATACGATAAATATAAATAAATATTTAGAAAGATTATTAAAAAAACCGAATTTATTTTACGTTAAAATTTAGTTATAGTTCAAGTTTGTCGCTAACATTTTCATTCTTTCTTTCTTTCTTTCTTTCTGCTGCGAAAATGTTAGCGACTCGCCTGACTGTTTTAGCCAGGCGAGTCGCTAACATTTTCTTTCTTTCTTTCTTTCTTTCTTTCTTTCTTTCTGCTGGTAAAACAGTCAGGCGAGCCCCTGCTGATACACCAAGCATTAGCAGCAGCAGCAGCAGCTATGCTATGACTTTCGAAAAATCGTTTGATTTTTGTTTGATTAATTAATTATATCCCTTAATCAGTAAAAATCAATAACCAAATTTGGAGTGTTTCTTAGTTAGAACGATATCAATGTGTATGCAAGATTTTAAATCTGAGTGACCTCCCGTTTTGGAGTTATACGTCGACACGTACATACCAAAATCTCTGTTTATATATTAGATATATATATATATATATATATATATATATATATATATATATATATATATTTTAAAATGTTTTTTTAAAAATTAGGCGTTATTGTGAAGCATTAAAAATAAATAAATGAATGAACTCGATATTATGGAGTATTGGATTCACTTACTTTTTAATTATTTTTTACATAAATTTTCAGGTTCGTTAGATACCCTTTGTCAAATGTTACTGTTCAACGGTTTCGTTGTCTCTGTTGTTATCGACAGTGGCAGCGTTTGTAAAATATTTGTAATAACGGAGAATTCCGATATCTGCGTTTAATCCCTTCACGTGCGTTTGTAATTTTAGAATCCATTTAGATTCTGATTGTTTTCTAGATTGCGTTGTTGGAAATGCGTGTTCTAATAAGATGCATTTGAAGTGTGTAAGGTTGTGTGATAAGGTGTTAAAATGAAGTGCTATTGGACTATGCGGGGATTTGAGATTTTATATATATATATATATATATATATATATATATATATTAATAATTTGAAAGCAATTACAATGCACATAAAAAATAAAAACAAAAATATAATATTTTTGTCTTATCGATTTCAAAGTAGAACTTTATCTTCAGAGACGAATTCCAGAAATGAACACGTTTTTTTTATATCGTTATTTTTTTTATGTTATAAACACGCGTCTCGTGGTGTTCTTTTTTAAAAACGCCATGCGGAAAGCCGTGATAGTCATTTAGCCGTTCATTCAATTTCAATTTTATTATTTTCATCTATTTATATATCTATGTATTATTCATTTGATATATGTATAATGAAATGTACATACTGTGTACTATATACTATGAGGAACGTGTATTTTAATTATGTATTCAGTGTTTAGCTCTAATCTATTGTTTATACTAGGACCTAATTTGGCTATTAATAAACTTTCTCTAATTCTTAGATTTCTGTTTTTATTTTTATGTGCATTGTAATTGCTTTCAAATTATTAATATATTATAACATACTTAACAATGCTTCAAGCAAATTACCAATTACTTATATATATATATATATATATATATATATATATATATATATATATATATGAAAAGTTACCTTGACGTGGATATAAATTTAAATTTATTTCGACATTCTTTTGTCTCGTCAGTCCGGCCATAGTTGTTTTGAAGATGTAAGTTGGTGGTATATATTTATTTATTTATGATACTCTATAAATGTAAAAATATATACGCAAATCTTTATATGTACGTTTATGTTATCAATTTTGGTTGAAACCTATCAAGGAAACACTTGATATCCTCCACCTCATGTCTTTCAAAAACAAAAGCGACATCTCCACCATCGATGGCAAACTCCTAAACTCGGTAGAACAATTTAGATACTTAGGCAGTAACATCTCCTCCACAGAAAATAACGTTAATGCACGCATAGGAAAGGCATGGGCCGCTATAAATAAATTATCGGTCATATGGAAATCCAATCTCACAGACAAGTTAAAGAGACAGTTCTTCCAGGCCGTTGTAGGATCAGTGCTGCTGTATGACTGCACCACCTGGACCCTAACGAAGCGACTAGAGAATAAACTAGATGTGAGCTGCACAAGAATACTACGGGTGATCCTGAACAAGACGTGGAAACAGCACCCCACGAGAAAGCAGCTGTACGGCTACCTGCCACATATCACCCAAGCCATCCGAGTAAGACGGACAAGACACGCGGGACACTGCTAGAGAAGCAAGGACGAACATAAGCGACGTCCTCCAGTGGAAGCCAGCACATGGGCACGCCAGTGTGGACCGACCAGCAAAGACGTACATTGATCAGCTCTGCGCGGATACCAGGATGCTGCATAGAGGACCTCCAGAGAATGATGAATGATAGGGACGGATGGTGAGAGACTGTCATGGATATCCGTGCTAACAGCGCGACATGATGATGAATGAATATATATATATATATATATATATATATATATATCTTATTATAATGGAGATTGTGTGTTTTTCTGTCTGTAACCGAAACTATATTACTACTCAAGTCACAATTCCCTTAGTTATTGACATCACATTCTCCATGATTTTATTTTTATTTAAACCTCAATTATTAATAAAATTGTTTTACATTATTAATACTGTTAACCATATCTACATACTAACAACATGCAATTATATTTATATATACAACAAAATATCGGTTTACAGTGTAAACGGGAAGGCCAATTTGCATATTAATATTAAAAAATCGAATTTAATAAATATGTGCTTAGTATTATTGATTTCTAACTGTTTGGTTTTATTCTAATGAATATAAGAAAAAATCTCTTCAATGAATCTTAAATGAAATCCATTAACAAGAAAAAATAACTGTCATTTTATTCTTTACTTCCTATTTTAACTAAATACTTAAATTAGAAAAAATAACAATGAAAGACGAGAGTGATGGAAGAGTAAGTTTCAGTTGTTCCATTTTTTTTATTATACTCCCTCTGTTTCAAATCTTTTATTATACTCCCTCTGTTTCAAATCTTTTTATCTGTATTCTTATTTAGTTTCATTAGCCTTTCTAATTTAATACAATATTTTATTACATTAAAACTTAAATACTTGCACCCGGAGGGTGCATATATTTGCTAGTATATATAAATGAATCGTGTCTATTTTGCTATGTATATGTCACCTTGTAAATCAGAAGAGATGCCCTTGAGCATTGAAATTGTATATGTTTATAATGACGAAACATACAAATATTAGTTTTTGATTTTTACTGATTAAAAGATATAATTGAATAATTGAAATTCCATCGATTTGTAGAATTCTTCACAGTTCTTAATAAATCCGATTTGTTGGTGTATTGTTGAAACACACCAAAAATGTCACAGCGTACCTAAATTATGCTAGCGCGACAACGTTAAAATACTCTTAGAGAATAAATTAATTACCAATCGATTTGTAACTTATAACATTGATTGATTTTAATGACATGTCAATTTATCTAGGGTTATTTTATGCCGAGAGGTTAGGGAATTGTGTTCATTGTACGTTCATATTTACATTTTTGTATTGTTTCTCAAAAGTTTTTTTTTTTTTTTCTTTTTTACGCACAAATCGAATACGAATGGTTTCTAAACAAATCTATCTGGATGAGACCGTAACAGATTATCACTCCGGTCAGAGTGGACCTGGGAGTAATGGCAATGAAAGGGTACTCCACACTGACCCAGATCTTCAGAACTTGAGTTTCAACGCGATATGCAGTTTAACTTCATATAGTCTGCGTCCCCGCCGACAGGACAGAATATGTAACTTAGAAATAAATAGAGAGTCTGCGTTCGCGCCCCGCCGATTATATAATTAATCAAGCGAAAGAATTATAAAATATCAATTGCAGAATAAGTATTTTCACTTTTTTTATATGATTATATAGGAACACACAATCAAGCCTAATGACCATCGAAGGCGGCTTTTAAGTTAGTAATATAGTTAGTTAGTAGTTAGTTAGTTAGTGCTGTTTGCTATTCTGTTTAAATATAGTAAAAGATGTAAAGTCTAGCAAATTGAGAAAATATACCTTTGACGAGTAGGAATTTACCTAAACCGTTTGCCATGGGTAGGGTGTGATAAAAGGTCACAAGTATGGAGCATCTAGCAAGGATCGAACTCGCTATTCAATAGTAATGGATCTGCGAGACTAGATTGCTAACCTTTACAATAAGATGGGTCGCCCTTCTTTTGATAAGTATCATCCCTCATCTTCCTAATTCTTGTTGTTTTTTTTATTTTTAAATTTATTTATTGCAATTCCCTCAAGTTAGGGCGATGAAGGTTTGGTTTAGGGCATATCAACACTTATTGGGTTATTTAACACCGAAGACAAACATTTTTTGTGCAAGCAATTACATGGTTTCACGTATCTAATTGAATAATAATTTGAACACAATTACAGCTTCAAGGAACTACTCTTAATAAAAAAAATATTGCACAAGTGTTTTATATGGTTTCAAGTATTCTTATCTAATACTAATTAAAACACTAATACACAATTATATGGTTTCAAGTATTCTTGTCTCATAGTAATTAATACACTAATACACAATTATATGGTTTCACGTATTCCTATCAAATAGTAATTAATACACTAATACACAATTATATGGGTTCAAGTATTCCTATCTAATATTGATTAAAACACTAATACACAATTATATGGTTTCACATATTCCTGTCTAATAGTAATTAATACACTAATACACAATTATATGGGTTCAAGTATTTCTAATAATACTAATTAAAACTCTAAAACTGAATTATATGGTTTCAAATATTTCTATCTAATATTAATTGATACATTAATACACAATTATATGGTGTCAAGTATTCCTATCTAATATTAATTAATATACTAACACACAATTATATAGTTTCAAGTATTCCTATCTAATATTAATTAATACACTAACACACAATTATATGGTTTCAAATATTCCTATATAATATTAATAAATACACAATTATATGGTTTCATGTATTCCTAATAATACTAATTAAAACACTAATACACAATTATATGGTTTCATGTATTCCTAATAATACTAATTAATACACTAATACACAATTATTTGGTTTCAGGTATTCCTATCTAATTCTATTAATTTTCAAATAAATCTATTTGGCTCGTAGATGGGACCCTAACTGACCCTACACCTCTAGGTAAGAGTGAACCTGAGGTTATTGGAAATGAAGGGGTGACTCCATACTTCTCAGAGCCTTATCGGCTGGGGCTTTAGAATACACCGACTACACTTCTACAATGGGATATGACTCTTCCAATGGGACCACCGTGGGTGGTGACCCGTGAGGCTTACAGATGGAACCCTGTTGACTGAGCAGTCCATGACATGAAACACTCTTCCTTACTGAGATGGAACCCTGTTGACTGAGCAGTCCATGACATGAAACACTCTTCCTTACTGAGATGGAACCCTGTTGACTGAGCAGTCCATGACATGAAACACTCTTCCTTACTGAGATGGAACCCTGTTGACTGAGCAGTCCATGACATGAAAACACTCTTCCTTACTGAGATGGAACCCTGTTGACTGAGCAGTCCATGACATGAAACACTCTTCCTTACTGAGATGGAACCCTGTTGACTGAGCAGTCCATGACATCCATGACATGAAACACTCTTCCTTACTGAGATGGAACCCTGTTGACTGAGCAGTCCATGACATGAAACACTCTTCCTTACTGAGATGGAACCCTGTTGACTGAGCAGTCCATGACATGAAACACTCTTCCTTACTGAGATGGAACCCTGTTGACTGAGCAGTCCATGACATGAAACACTCTTCCTTACTGAGATGGAACCCTGTTGACTGAGCAGTCCATGACATGAAACACTCTTCCTTACTGAGATGGAACCCTGTTGACTGAGCAGTCCATGACATGAAACACTCTTCCTTACTGAGATGGAACCCTGTTGACTGAGCAGTCCATGACATGAAACACTCTTCCTTACTGAGATGGAACCCTGTTGACTGAGCAGTCCATGACATGAAACACTCTTCCTTACTGAGGCTAGACGGGCGGTTTGAGACGCCCCCTCTGACAAATCGGCTGGCCGCGTTAAGCCCTAATACCTATATGATTGTACTAACCATATTGTCCTTATGGCAAACCCCAACCCTTTTTATCATATATGTGCAAGAAGGCGGTGGTTGAGGGTCTTATTGTCCTGGGTATGAAATTACACTCTACCTCATGGTGATTTTTTTTATCTGGAGCACGGTGAATGTGGAGTACACATTCATCACCATTACTCCCAGGTTCATTCTGACCCGGAGTGGTAGTACCTGTTAGGGTTCCATCTATGAATTAAATAGAACAAAATAAGTTATAAAATGTCTGTAAAATTGAGGTTTAAAAAATTGAGTACCCACCAAGAATGTTTAAAACAAAACTTTTTCGGCATAAAATGAGTTAATGGGTTGACAAGCCATAAAATCCAACCAACCAACTAACCTTACTTTCCAAAGCTCCAGAACTGAATACAGTTTAGTACCATACCTAGAACATAAAAGGTGAAGGGGAATATTTGTCAAATTAATGATTAACAGAGCCTCAGCTAAAACATGAATAATATATATATATATATATATATATATATATATATATATATATATATATATATATATATATATATATATATATTTAAAGACAGTTACAAAAATAAGAGAAACTGACTAGACTAATTCTTGTGTACTGATGTTAGTAGTCTCTGTCCAAGTTCTGGTAAAAGCTCGAATTTCAAATGAATCAATCAAGTTGCATATCTTGTAATATTTAATTGATCGATTGATTTCAATCCATATAGGGCTATTTTATGCCTAGTGGTTAAGGAATCGTGTTCATTATACGTTAATATTTACATCATGTATTTGTATCTCAAAAGTTTTTTTTTCATAGAAATACGAATATTTTACATATCGAATACGAATATCATATACGAATAAACATATATATTTGAGCCATAGATAGGACCCTAATAGGTACTACCACTTTGGGTCAGATTGAATCTGAGATTAATGGCAATGAAGGGGTAATCCACCAGCCACAGAGCTTCAGATCAGAAGCCTTATCATCAGTTATAGTTTAGCATCATACCCAGGCCACCCTTTTTGTGGGTTCTTACCCCAATTCAGACAGTATTCTAATCCCTGCCAACAAGGCTGTAACTTAAAATGTAATGGCAATAAACGGCTACACCCAGATCTTCAGAAGTGAAGCCTCAACATCAGATGCACCAGATGCAGTTCGGTGTCCTATCCAGGACCCGCTTTTTTGGCAGGGGTGGTCTTCTTCTTCAGTGGATAAAACAGAAAGGCATTTTATGTGACCCTCTCAGTTGATCTTTGTAATTTGTTCTTGATAGAATTTGTGAAGCCATTGTAAGGGTTCAGTTGTTTTGTTATTGTTCATATAATCCTGTTAGATATCCTAATGTTCCTTTTGAATAAGTCCAAGTCTACAGTTTTTTTCTTGTGATATATGTTAGACGTCTATGGTTAGCCTCTGGTGTTAATTCAAAGATAAGTCTTCCTGGCAGATTGTTCAACCTGCAAGTAAAAGGAGCACAATGAAAACGATCTTAAATGCTTTCTGTCCTTTCATCTCATTAGCCAAATTATGCTACTGTTGGTAAAGGGCGTAAATAGAAGTGACGATTTTGCTTACATCATATATCTAGATATTCAAACAGTGTTACATAATGTTTAGATCCTACTGAGGTGAATGAGAAAGTTACATATTTTCTAGTGGATCTAAAGTCAAGTGAAAGATTGACGTAACAATTTCCAACTTCTATATTCTCCCATTTGACAATGAGCCATATTAAGTCATTCTAAGGAAAAAATAAAAAATAACAAAAATTACAATAACAAAAGACAAGACAAAAGACAAGACAAGGCAGTGGACGACAAAAAACAAGACAGGACACGACAAAATACAAGACAAGATAAGACAAGACACGACAAAAAGAAAAGAAAAGACAAAAGACAAAACAAGACATGACAAAAGACAAGATAGGACAAGAAAAAAGACAAAACAAGACAAACACACGACAAAAACGAGACAAGACAAAAGACAAAACAAGACAAGACAAGACAAGACAAACAAGACAGAGACAAGACAAGACAAGACAAGACAAGACAAGACAACAGGACAAACAAGACAAGACAAGACAAACAAGACAAGACAAACAGACAAACAAGACAAAAAAAGACAAGACAGGACACAAAAGACAAAACAAGACAAGACACGACAAGAACAAGGACAAAACAAGACAGACAAGAGACAAGACAAAAGACAAGACAGGACAAGACAAAAGACAAAACAGGACAAGACAAAACAAGACAAGACAAGACACGACAAAAACGAGTTGAGACAAAAGACAAGACAAGAAAATACGAAAGATAAGACAGGACATGACAAAAGACAAAACAAGACAAGACAAGGCACAATAAAAGACAAGACAGGACAGGACAAAAACGAGACAAGACAAAAGACAAGACACGACGAAAGACAAGACATAAGACAAACTCCAATAAAACACAAGCAAAACAAGCAAAACAGACCCCCCAAAACAACAACAAAAAACAAAAAGTAAGAATAAGTTTTTCACTCGTATTATTGACAAGTTTGCAATAGTCACAACAGCTTTTTCCTTGTTAGTATAAATCAGACAGTAACAGAGCTATAAGTTTCCTTACTCAAGGTCTCACTGCTTATATCACTTCGTAGTTAACTATCATGGTGTAAACATTTTTCTCAAGATATCTGGCAACAGAACAAAACTCCTGGATATATTATCATTATTAATAGTCTTGGTAGTTAATGTGGTTATAGTTATTTACTTAGCTTAGATGTGGCACAAGCCCAAAAGTATGGGACGTCCAATGAAAGTCGAAATAACTAACAATGGTCTGCGAATCTAGCTTGTAAACTATTACACAACGTAACGTATGCTAGTTAATGTTATAATCCCATAGCCTTTGTTAGCCATTTGGGTCATCGTGCCGAGCAGTTCAATTTCATAGCATCTCTCAAAACAATGGAACCGATTATATTTACATTTTTATGCTGTCGTTTTCCTTATTGCACTCAGTTATTCATATATATATATATATATATATATATATATATATATATATAGTATTTGTGGAAAAGGTGACTTACCGGTGAAACACTATATCACAATGGTTAGTTGATGCAAGATTCACAATGATAAGGCAGCGATATAACAAATATAAAGTGCTCAATACGTTGGTAGAGCAAATTTATTATGATAATGGTACACGGTAATAACCATAAGGATCTTCCGGGTTAAATCCACTGGATTAATCAAGATATTGATTAATTGCAGTCGATTGCCCGTGTGTATCTTTTTGCGATAAACGGTTGGTTACAAGACCGCGGTCAAAGAACGCCGATTCAAGATTCAAAAATTCAAAAAAGCCGAAGTTGCATTTTCTCAAGATCAAAATATAAACATTGTTTTTGTGCTATTGTTTTACTGGTTTATGACAATGATGAGGTTTCACTATATTATATATATATATATATATATATATATATATATATATATATATATATATATATATATATATATATATATGATATATATATATATATATATATATATATATATATATATATATATATATATATATATATATATATATATATATATATCACACACAGATGTATAGTTTCAGTATTCCTAGTTAATACTAATAATTTTACCAATTATATTGTTTCAAGTAACCTTGTTATATGGTTTCAAGTAACAAATAATAATAATCGTTACTCAACCATTATATTGTTCAATTACTAAGTACACTTAACACATATAATTTGCACAAAATCTTATGGAATCAAATATTTCTAATACGAATAATACGGATATATTGATCTTTAGATGGGACTAACAGGTAATACCGCTCTGGGACAGAGTGAACCTTGAAGTGGAGGCAATGAAAGTTTATTCAACACTTCTTAGAACTCCAGGTATGGTTTGGTTTCTTTGTTTATTGGCATATCAACATCCATGGGTTATTTAATGCCAAAACAATATTTGTATAAGAAAACTAGTGGTACTATTTAACCCATGGCTGGGGGTGAGAAGTTTTATATCTTTCCCAATGGTATTAGACGTAATAGTGCACTTGTAGTTCGAACTCGCTTACTACGATATCGCAGTTAACTACAACGTCATGGGGACTCAACCCCACCCAAAAAGCTCCTGATATTGATCCTCACTAACAGGTCCCTTGGTTATATATATATATATATATATATATATATATATATATATATATATATGTAAAAGTAATAGTAAAACAAATGTTAATAATATGCTGATAGATATCTGTTTCAACCTGTGTGGTTTATAAAGTACAATTCAACTGAAATCATTTTAAATTAAATGAAGACAATTGTAAAAGATGCTTTATAAAACCGGTCTTCTTCAAGAGCAACTATATTGATGAAAGAAAGAAGGAGGAATAGTTAACCATTTGGCACGAGAGGCTCAAATAACGCTCACGTTTTTGGGCCGGAATGTCTTTTTAAATTTTCATAAAAAATGCGTATTTTGGATTAAAAATAATATAAATTTTATTTTTAAACCTAAAAGCTTCTACTCTACATCAATGAGAAAAACTCAATAAAGTTTGGAAGTATAAGTTTATAGAAGATAAAAGTTGTATAAAAAGTGTTTAAGATGCAATACAGCCATGAAAACGAGTGCAAATGGAAGTCCGCAGCACAAATCAAGAAATATACAGAATAATCCTGGAATTCATATGATTAACAAATCCATGGTGTTGCGGTCTTTGTCATATCGAAAATGAACCCCCAGTGACGAAAAGTTAGTCCAATGTTTTGTTTTTCTGGAGACAGTATAAGTATATAATAAATGTATATATATATATATATATATATATATATATATATATATATATATATATAGAGAGAAGAAGGTGTGAAGCAGCTCTTAAACTAGATTTTGACTTACGAGAAGAGATCCCCTTTGGTTTGAATTCAGAGTTTAACTTCTCCTAGACTGATTGTTATACCAAGGTTAAAGAGCCCAGTCCTCCCTACAAATAGTAGGGAGGACTGGGCTCTTTAACTCATAGATGGAAGGGAAAATATTTGGATTCAATTCATATGGGTATTAGCGCTATATGAAATGCAAACAGCTGCATCCAGTATTTGAACTAATCTCGCTGTGTCCATTTCCTAAAACGGTAACCATTACACTACGCATATCCAACATCAACTATCAGATGTAGTTTAGTGTCATATCCAGAGGACTTCATTTTTGAAAGGGTTTTGTCCCTCTACAGTGGATACCATCAGATTATTCTAAGCCTCACCGATAAGGTGTATTGAGTGTCTGAGTAATTGAAATGAAAAGGAACTAAAATCAAGATGAAAGAAATACTAGTCATAAATGAATCGTACCTTCTCGTTTGTAATAAAGTGTTTACAACCAACGATGAAAAGAAAATGTAGATGTGAATGAAAAGTCTGGATTATTATATTGGATTTTATTCCCGTGTTTACAAGAATGTAAATATGCAATGGAATTAATGCTGACGACTAAATGAATAAAGCCATCGCTTACTCACAAAGTTGTCTTTTGGACGAACGCTTCTGGCTTGGGTTAGAACTGAATTGAACTAAAAAAGCAAAAAAAAAAAAAAACAAAAAAAAAACGACTTCTTAGGGGCGACTGGCTCAGCGGGGAAACTATTTTTTCTACCCTCCTTTCTCTCCCCAGCCCGCTCAAACTTATTTTATCCTATTTTTATTTTTATTTTTATTTCATTTATTCTTTTGTCGAGTCTTAAGAAATTGAATCGGACAGGTTAGTGAGTCACGCGGTAAGCCCGGGTTAAAAACGATTGCGACCATTATGATAAACAATGAGTCACACTGAGGTGAAGGGCCGATTTGGAGGCTTGCCTAACTTACCTATCAGTCAGTAAGCAGGGAGCGCGTGCAACAAAAAGTAAATAAATGAATTAAAAAAAGGGACCCTGAGCAGCTGTGAGACGGTAATTGGAAATCAAACAATAGGGGTGACAGCTGATTCGACTTTCTACTTGATCATATGATGGCTCTTTAACAATCGACACTTCATTTACTTTAATTTATTTTTCTATATATTGCTCTTGATTTGATCCAAGACTGAGATCTATCTATCTATCTATCTATCTATCTAATTTGGTTACATCAAACTTGACCTGTTCATTTCTATCTATCTATCTATCGAGATATACGATTATCAATCAATCTTCCAACTTATCAATCTCTCTCTCCTCTCTCTCTCTCTCTCTCTCTCTCTCTATATATATATATATATATATATATATATATGTGTGTGTGTGTGTGTGTGTGTGTGTGTGTTGTATGTCTGTGTGTGTGAGTGCGTGTGTGTTTGTGTGCGCTTGTGTGTATTATTTGTGTTGGTATATTTATTATATATATCTAGACATGCATCTATCTATCTATCCATCTATCTATCTATCACGGTCTATTTATTTTATCTTTTATATATTACTCTTGATTTGGTCCAAGACTGATATAGTTTAGTTAGATAGATAGATAGATAGATAGATAGATTAGATAGAGATAGATAGATAGATAGATAGATAGAGAGAGAGAGAGAGAGAGAGAGAGAGAGAGAGAGAGAGAGAGAGAGAGAGAGAGAGAGAGGGGGGGTCAGTGACTTGTGCACCTACCCAGGAGGATTGAGGGTAATTATTTGAAGTTGGTTACGTTGGGATTTGAGAATAGAAGTGGGATTCAAATATATCCGTAAATGGTCTTAGCGGGGCAAAAACCGTGATCACCAATGTCTTATTAGGTAAAAGAGACCCACCCAGCCCCTAGTTTTGTGCAGAAATACGAATAGAAAACAAAATACCACCTCACACAAAGAGACATTAATACGGGTTCAGGACTCATTTCATTTCCTTCATTGCTAAAAAAAAAAAAAGAAAAAGATTTCGTATATATCTTGTGTGTAGGTCCCTCCTCGTTTTATGATCACGAAACCATTAAGTGATCAAAATAACTATCCAGTCATACCCTCAAATTGTTATTATATCCCTAGAAGTTAAGGAATCACGTTCATCGTACGTTTATATTCACATTCTTTGTGTAATTTGTTGGATATCTCTTTCTTTCTTTTTATCCTATTATAGTAATTGGCTTATTCTGTCTTCAGGTCTCTCTCCTGCCGACCGGACGTCTCTGCCATGCAATGTTGGGCTGATTCCCTCTCTGTTCTTCTGGTCTTCTTTTTTGGGACTTCTTGAGACTTCTTCATCTCTGCGTTCGTTGTTGTTTTTAGTAACGAACGCAAAGATTTTGATATCTTTCAGACGTCTTTATTTAACCCAAGTTAACCATCACGCGCTGAAAAAAATAGCCATCTTGGAGACACGTCTTATTCCCCCCCCCCCAATTCAAAATGCCTTATTTGGCAGACATACATCAGACTCAGTCACTGCTTTGTTTCAAACTGACCTCACACTCTCATCTTTCACCTGCCACTTTTCCACACGTGACGTCTCTTTACCAGTAAGGTAACGTCACGTGGCGTTGTGCTGACTCCTCCAAAAAACTTTCCATTCTAAACTACACATAACTCTTACATTCCGGGCTTTTCCATTCTCTTTCTCTCCCTATTATGTTATTTGTAGTGATCGATTTTAACGGCATATCAACCCATCTAGGGCTATTTTATATGGCTCCTTCAAAACCTAAGCTAGAAGCCCCTAATTCCAAGTTCACTTCCCTCTACCACAAACCGAACTAACCAACCAGAGAACAGCTACAAAGTCAGCGAAAGGTCGAATCCCTATAAATTCAGAATTACCGTTATATTTAATTTATAATCTACCGTAATATAACAGTTGTTTCTTAAATGTTTTTTTGCACACCAATTATTCATATTTGTAATATGAAATAATTTTTTGTAATTCAGAGTAAAGGTGCATGAATGAGAACGTGACGCTCTCAAGAGAGAAAATGACGTTAAGCTTCATCAGAAATAGAACACTACTCAATCAGCATTAACGGGATCAAGAGACAAGGTGACACACGACACAGATAAGACAAAATAATACCCTGTCCAGTGGCCAAAGCTGCTGTAGGCGCCAGCGGAGCAGTACCGTCTTAGCCACCGAATTAGTATATTCTAAGCCTCACGACATGGCGGAATTAAATTCAAAGAGCGGCATTTTGAATGTAAGCAGTCTCTAAACAGCATACAAACATATGACAAACTGTACTAGGTTACAATGCTAGAGAACCCTACAATTACCCATAGCTGGAGGGAGGAGAGATGGATTCATGCATTTTCCAAGGTCGAGAAGTGAAACGTACACAGAAACTTTCAAGATTTGATTTACAGAGGATTTATTGATTAAGTTTAATGGTATGTCAACCCGCCTGGGATTATTTTATACCAAGAGGTGGGGGAATTGCGTTCATTATACATTTATAATTAAATTTGATTAAATCGAACTTAACAGACCTAAATTCCACCATCGTATGTCACCACCGAAAAAAAAGCAAAAATCAGGGAATTAACCGAATTTAATGAAATTTTCAGTGTTGATATATTAATGAATAAAATATATAATGCACCAGTTATTTTATTTCAAAACTTTTTAATTTTTTCAGGTCAGTTAACTTTGAACCATGTATCTTTGAGGTGTAACACAGATTATCAAAGATACGTGGTTCAAAGTTAACTGACCTGAAAAAATGAAAAAGTGTTTGCGTAGTCTTGAGAAATTTTCACATCCGGTTACATGATATCAAATATCCGTATCTAATACAAATAATTTGCAAACATATCTATTGGACCCATTGATGGGACCCGAACAGGTCCTACTTTTGCGGGTCCTAATGGGCCTAGGAGTAATGGCAATTAAGGAGTAAACTCATTCTCCCCAGAACTGGAGCTTCGCCATCAAATACAGTTTAGCGACATATACATTTTTTTTTGAGGAGATAGTCTTACTCCTCTGCAAGGGATACAGTCAGCGTATTCTAATTGTTATTGGTTATTTTGTTAAATGGCATATAAACCATTGTGGGCTATTTAATTCTAAATCTTTTGTAAATATGATTTTTAAGCAAAAGGTTTGTAGGAAAATATTTTTTTTTTATGAACTTATAGTAATACTTTTCATTAACTTTATGTATATTGGTAAATTGTAGAATTAATAAACTGGTGGCTGACCCTCTATCAGCGCTTTCTAGCACCCATATAATAAAAAGAGATTTGCTATAAGAGCAATTTCAAAAATACGGTCAGGAAAATCATGTGTCATGACATGACCAGCCGATTGATTGGTAGGGGAGTGTGGAATCTTACGGGACTACTTAGTACCCGAGTCACGGACTGCGCAGCCACAACGATCCCGTCTTCAGGCATTGCAGGTCATCACTACAGCCAACAGGTGGTCTAATTGGTGATCGGAGATGTGACTTAACCCTGCAGAAGTGCAGTCGATGTATTCTATAGCCTCGACGACAGGGCGGCAGTTATGCTAAGCACTGCCGACAGGGCAGTTGATTTGAATAGTCGCCAAACCTATTCTGTGGTTCGAAACAGATTTTCTTGAGTGAGGGGACTGGAAATCTATGTATAAAGCGTTGTTCTATGGCGATCAGCCATAAGAAAAAAGAGAAGTTGGTGTCGGGCCTACGATGTTAAATTTCAATAGTTTATTTCAGGATAAAAAAAAAGAAGGTTTGTTCTTACAACGTCTGATTTTTCGACCGTATCTCCGATGTTACACATCACATGGATAGATATAAAAAGACATCAATGTGTTTCAGTAACTTATTTCTAACATTTAGAGGAGGAGAATGAAGAATGATGGGAGGAGAGAGATAGAGGAAGGGGTAGTTTATAATAAAGTAAAGTAAATTCGACGGGGCGGCCTAAAGTCGGTATCAGCCAGTCAGCGAGGAGTCTATCCCCTTTTCAATAGCACTAGACCAAGGAGATTGTTTTTTAGCATCTGAGGTGGAGCGCCACACCTACCATCAGCTCCTTAATTACCGCACAGATCCCTGTGCTACTCATACGCTGAGTTGGCGAGGACCGGTATCGAACTAGGAACCTTGTGGTTTCTAGCCGAACGCTCTACCAACTGAGCTAACCCGGCCCCTTATAATAGATATACCTAATTTGTCGAAAAATCCGTGTTTTTTCGATACAATTTTGCCCCCCCCCCCGTTCGAAAATATTTTTACCAAAAATCAGGGAATTATCCGATTTTAATGAAATTTCAGTGTTGATTCATCAATGAATTAATTTTATAATCCATCAGTTATTTTATTTCAAAGCTTTCTGATTTTTTTCAGGTCACTTAACATTGACCCCCCCCCTTGTTTTGGGGGCGCAAAATATCGGTGGGGTATATATGTGATTGATACATTTTCTGCATAAATAGAAAGACGAAAGACTGAAGGTGTGAATTTTTTTAAAAGAATCTGCTCGGGTAGTAAATAAGTACCGAAAATCGAAAATATAATGAAAATAAAAATAATTTTTTAATGGATTTTATATGTTGATTTATCATAACAGAAATAGCGAATTAAAGTTTTGAAATGAAATAACAGATACGTTATAAAATTCATTAATTGATAAATCAATACTGAAAATTTCATTAAAACTGGATAATTCCCTTATTTTTGGTAACATTTTTTCAATCGAGAAAATTTAATATTTATTTTGTAAACACGCCATTTTTAAACAGCATTTGGCCATCCTCGATCGAAATTGACCGAAAAATCGTTTTAAATGTATCAAAAATAAATTACATATATTTTGCCTTTTTTTACTGATGATCATTATGTTACTACTTTTCGACAAAAATTTGACCTTAAATAATCGATTTAATTCATTTTAATTCATTTTTAAATTGAATAGCAGCCGAATTTTTGGGTATACCTAGTTAATAAGTAAACAGAGCGTAAATATTTCAGTTACAAACAAAACTAGAACACGGTATATCGTGTATCCAATAATTAATGGAACTACGACGGTAAATATTACACCACGGGCATTTATATATATATATATATATATATATATATATATATAGTGGAGGAAATCAAAGTGCTCAACTACACACGTATATATATATATATATATATATATATATATATATATATATATATATATATAAAGATGAATTTATTAGTAGATGATGACGTCGAGGTTAAAACGTTTCGGATAATTTTAAAGCCCTCATCAGGACATTAGGATGTATATAGCGTTGTTCATATATTTTAGAATACTTTCTATTTTCTATTTCTCCATATATATATATATATATATATATATGTGTGTGTGTGTGTGTGTGTGTGTGTGTGTGTGAGAGAGAGAGAGAGAGAGAGAGAGAGAGAGAGAGAGAGAGAGAGAGAGAGAGTGTGTGTGTGTGTGTGTGTAAATAATCTAAATGACTGGTAAGTAAGGGATGATTCAATTTCGGATTATCGAAATCTCATTGTCCAACCATACTTTATGCTCTTGTAGGTGCAAACTCATACAAGGATTTTTATAGATCCCTAAAAAGAGCTCAATGTATAATGACCAATAAATTAATTATATATAAAGCAATATTTAACTTTCAAAGAAAGAAAAAAACTTACCAAACTGTCATGCTATTATAATTTTATTTCGACCAGAAATTCAAAATGAGCCTAGCCTCTTCGGACAGATCTTAATGAAAAAATCATTCATATCCTATTTCTATCGTTTGTTTTTATCATAGGAAATACGGTGGTTTTATTTTATGGTATCTTGGTATCTTCCCATTAATTTTAAGACAAGCATTAAACTGGTTTTGGAGTTGCTATCGAACGAAGAAATGGGTCTGTTCTTCTTTTGTATCTTTTAAAAATTATCATTAACTTTAAGGGAGGAATCAATCAGACCGTAAAAACAAAACATTAATTTCATCTCGAGAAGCAACACTGAATCCGAGTAAAAACGATTAGTAAAGTTTTCCGTTCACAACAGCAATTAATAGCAATTAATATTTTTGTACAATCTTCTTCTTCTTCTTCTTCTTCTTCTTCTTCTTCTTCTTCTTCTTCTTCTTGTTATTATCATTGATAAAATAATAACGTAACTCAATCTTGTTCCTAGTTCATTGTATTGCAACGGGCTTTGATTATTAGTCAGCTGAAGAAAAAAAAAAAAACAAAACAAAAACTACAAAAAAACAAAAAAAAAACAACACCACCAGCAACGATGTTAAAATCGAATTTTTTTATATATCATCATCATCATCATCATCATCATCATCATCATTATAATCGTCATCATTGTTGTTGTTGTTCATTCATTCATTCATTAATTAATAGTTTAATCATTAACATTTTCCCCAATACGGTAAAGAAAAAAAAAAAAAAAAAAAGAAAAAAAGAAAGAAAAGAGAGAGAGAGAGAGAGAGAGAGAGAGAGAGAGAGAGAGAGAGAGAGAGAGAGAGAGAGAGAGAGAAGCATTTTCTCACTCACTTGAAAAATCTCGAAAATAAGTCATAACCCGCCGCAAATTCCAAAACGTTAGTGGGCGGCGGTGTTTCCTCGTTGTGTGTATGCCGTTCAAGAAAACATGGCCGTCGAGGCAGGTGTACGCATGCGTTTTTTGCACGCGCGCATGCGCATACAAGTAATACGTCTGCTTTGCTAATATTGCGCCCGGAGACGTGTATGTGCAGCACGAAGAAATTTATACGGGCGTATGGTTGCGCATGAACATTGGCACAAATGGATACGCGAAAGGGTGCGTGTCAAAATGACCTTCTACAATTACAATAATTTTGCTGCTGTAATATTTCAAATTGAACAAAAAAAAAAAAGAAAAAAAAAAAAAAAAACTTTTCAGAATTATATTTTCTCTCTGTTAAAAGTAAAGCACTTTAGAATGTGCTTGAGAGCTTTATTGGGGTTTTACGATTTCGTAGAAATCTAGAGAAGGAACGTTGAATTTTTATAAATTATTTTCTCATCATTATTCAGTCCTTCAAGAAATGATTCGGTTGATGCGTTCGCCAAGCTTTCTAGAATCAAGTTGGATTTTACGAATCGTCTCAAAAGGTTTGATCTGCCAGACATTATATAAGTTGGAGAGGAATTCTCACCGATGGAGCTGGAGGCGCGTGGTGTAATGGTTACTGTCGTGGGAAATGGAAACGATGAGACGAGTTTAAATTCTGTACGCAGCTGTTTGCATTTCACATAGCGCTATTCAACTATTCTCTGAGACTGGTTAAAGATGAAGTCGGGGGAAGAATTGAGACTGTCCAAGACGACAGTATTGTTTAGATGGCTAGAATACTGAGATGATTGCTGAAGAGTCGAGAAGACTGTCATTTGGACTTCAATAAAGGCTAACAGTTATTAGTGGTGCAAAAGACGCGCAAATATGAAAAAAAAAAATCTTATATACAACGGATCACCCAATCCAGGCCAGAAGACCAGATCTAATGTTAATTAAAAGAAGGAAAAAAATACTTGTCACCTACTAGATCTTACATTTACGTTCCAGCAGACGCCAGAGAAAAAATAAAAAGAATAAAAAGTGGACAAAACCTGTATATTGTCATGGAGGTAAAAAACTGGGGAACATAAAGTTGACGGTATTACCAATCGTAGTTGGAGCACTTGAATAGTTCCAAAAAACTTACAAAAGAATCTGGATGAACTGGAGATTAGAAAAAGAATCAAGACCATTCAGGTCAAAGTAGTAAAGTTGGCGGTGTGGCCTATAGTCGATATCAGCCGACAGCGAGGGAGTCTATCTCCTTTCCGCTAGTGCTAAACCAGGGAGATTGATTTTCATCTGAAGTAGAGCGTCATACCTGCGGCCAGCTCCCCACTTTACCGCACAGATCAGATTATACAAGCTGTGCTACTCATGCGCTGAGTTGACAGGGAACCAGTATCGAACCAAGAACCTTGCGATTCCGAAGCGAGTGCTCTACCAACTGAGAGAACTTCAAATTAATCTTAACGATTTGCTTGAATACTTAGAATGTTACATAATTTATGAGCAGCTCATAGATTATGAATGTAACTGTAGTTAGAATTTTGAATTGGGTCCGTTAGACTTAAAATGACGGGGTCCATGGAAAATTACCCGACAGTTATGAACGGGTAATAACCTTTTGATTTTACCCCTTGAAAGCGGTGATTGAACGCGTGGAAATAAGTTATAGTTTAGTTAGTCAGATGCGAGCCGGCACTCTATCAGAAAGGATATCTCTTAGGGTTCGCAACTCACCCGAAGCGGAATCATAGGCAAAGTTGCGTAATAAAGATTTATTATCATAAAACAACCAAGTCTTGTTTTATTATTAAAAGCGATGTCCAGCCCAGCCCAACGAAGAATCACCCTCCAGCAGAATCCCACTAGACGGAAGAAAATTGCAGCCGAGGAAGAACCAGAAACAGATAAAAAGTAAGCCCAATAACTATTATCTATCGTCTCTCTCTCTCTCTCTCCCCGTTTATATACCCGATGTTGAAGAAGAATCATGGAAAATTGCTCTTACTCAGACTTTCTTGAAAAACTACGAATTAAAACTGGATTTAAAAGCCTGAATGGAGACCACATCTAAAATCAGCTAGGATAGTTTTTAGAAGGATCCTGGAGAGTTGAGGAGACTTGCTGTCATTTGGAATTCAGTGAGGGCCAACAATTAAAACGCACGCGAAAAACTTGCATTGATAATAACGAAAATGAAACTGATCTACTCTGACTTGATATGCACATTGCACTTTGTTGATAGTCGATAATAAACTTTATAGTTACATTCACCCTGCATCTGTATGCTTTAAAAACTAACGGATAAGCAAGGTTGAATTTGCATTTCGTTTAGTGCATTTTATTTGAACTATTTACTGAGCAAGCCAATAAAAACAGTGCTGTTATAGAGATGCAATTTTTTGTTAGCGCTACTGTTGAATGTCTCTTTTTATACGTAAGATTCACAATCTATCTTATCGTCTGGCCAGGTTTTCGTTTTTAAAAATAATTAAATACCCCACACACAAAAAAAGCCATTAGTGTACAAGCGCAAATAAACACTGGTGTATAAACAGACATTAAACCCACGTACGCAATCAACAGTGTTTTATTGGGATATAAATGTTTGCCTCCAAGGTACACTATTTTATTGCATTATAATATGCAATCGAGAGAGTTGTGTCGCCTAATTCAACCAGTGGATACGAGCGTGCTTTTATTTTAAATCAGAAATTGAAGCCTTTATTCATTCAGTGAATGGATTAAGGCAGGGGGTTTAGGGCTACAGCTTAGAGGCCTGCAGCTTAGAGCTGGGAGACCTTAAGAGATTAAGTGAAAAGTTATTACATTCGTGAATCCAGAATTAAAGGATAGGTATTCCAAGTTTCTGATATCTACACCCTTCGAGTAAACAATAGTTTGATTCGTTCATTTTAACAAGTTTAGGGTTATTATATGCTTAGAGATTAGGGTTGGCTGGTTGGTTGGTTTTTATGTTGGAGGCGCGTGGTCTAATGATTAGAGTCGTAGGAAATGAATTCGTCAGCTCGAGTTCAAATCATGGCCGAAGCTACAGTTCACATAGCGCTAATACCCCTGAGAAAGGTATTAATCCAACTACTCTCCCTCCAGCTATGGGTAAATAGTAGGGCAGACGGGGATTTCTAACCTTGGTTAGGCAACCAGTCTAGGAGAAGAAACACTCTGAATTCAAACCTGTTAAACTCTGCTTGGGGTGGTCACAACTAGAATAGGTTCAGTCCTAATTAGTGATCTATTTCACTAATATGGCATGTCAACACTTGGGTTATTTTATACCGAATGGGTTTGGTTTTATTTATTCTTGTTGGGTATTCAATTATCTTTCAAATTCAATTTTTTTAAACACATTTATTCTAAAACTAATTTTTAACCCAAAGATTGGGCCCAGACATTCCGGGTCAGTGTGGGCCAGGAAATAAAGGTAATGAAGGGGTACTGTTGCATACTGTACTCGTATATCCGTATATTGTAGGATATAGAGTATAGTATACCTGTATACCGGTGGTTGTAACATATATACTTATCTTCTTTATACTTATCTTGTTTTGAGTAACTGGATCTTATCCCATTATGTTATCTGTATAGCTGTTATCTTATCTTCTTTTCTAGTTCTGAGTAGATGGCTTCGTCTATCTATTTTCAATCATGCTATTCTGGACTCGTAGATGTTCTTAATCTGGGCTGGATCTTCTGTACTTGATACTGGGACGTCTTGTATTGTTCTTTATTTTTAGTTAACGAACCCAAAACTTTGTTTTAATTAGAATTCTTCATCATTTTATAAGATCCAAATCAAATCAAACACGCATGTGAAAATTTAGTTCCAACGGACAGATCGCTATTGCGACCACCATGTTCAGCACACAACTAAAATCTGACTTTCCTAAACTCTTTCTCAAACCGGAAAAGAGGTCAAACACAGGTCAAAATATGTCCATCAGTTTTCTGTGTTTTTTTTCCACCACCGTTTGTTTGAATTTAAGTTACGCTTATTGTACATAATTAACAGGCCACCTATTAATTATGTAACTGAAATCCACACTCACCTGAATTGGAACTTCACTATTAGATGCAGTTTAATGTCATACACAGGATGTTGTATACCCACTAACATATTTCGGGTATATAATAAAGAGAGAAACAGACAGACAGAAATTATAGATGATGGTTCTTCCTTGTTAATATCTGCTTAATGCTTCTAACTCGTCCGCCATCTTCTCGTTGATCTGTTTTTTCGGCTGATTCTTCTGGGGTTGATTTTCCGTGTTGGGCTGGTCATTTCTTGTTTGAATTAATCAATTAAAAAACAAGACTTGTTTTCTTCTAAAGTTTTTATTCAACAACCCAGACTAGGATTCGATCGTGCGGTGAGTTGCTAACCTGAGAAAAATCTTATCTCCTCGGTGCCGGCTCGCATCTTACTAACTATCTCACACCTAATCACGTGTTTTTCAAGGAGTCAAGTAAAAAGGTTATAACCCGTCAATAAATGTCGGGTAACTTTCCCCTGGACCCCATCATTCTGAATCTAAGGGACTTTATTCAAATATTCTCTACTACAGGTACGTACGTGAATCATAAGCTACCTATGAATTATATAACAAGGACACTAGAGATTAGTGAATTGCGTTTGTATTTAGATTTTTTGTGTAGTTGTTTCTTGATTCATTTTTGTCATGGTTTTATTGAATACGAATGATTATAAACAAATCTATTAGAACCGTAGATGGGACTCTAACTGGTACTACCACTCCTAGACACAGGCGCCCGTTGTGTAATGATTATCGTCGTAGAAAATAGACACGGTGATACAAGGCTGGTTGCATTTCACATAGTGTTAATACCCTTGGGAAAAGTATGAATCCAACTATTCTCCCTCCAGATATAAGTTAAATAATAGGGAGACTGTGATCTTTAATCTTTAATCTTTAGGAAACCAATCTAGGAGAAGGAAAACAATTGTGTCACAATTTAACTCGTCTGTCATATCTATTTCTGTTCAAATCTATCAAAGATATTATCTGTCTGTAATTTTCAACTGTATCTACCTATATCTTTCAGTTTGTTTATATATATATATATATATATATATATATATTATATATATATATATATATATGAGAAGTAGATACACAAGCGATGTATTTATCATATGGCTTTCTTTTAGCCGACAATTTTTGGGAGAATATGTGCTTAGTAGAAGTCGTACCTAATTTTGAAAGTTAATTAATTAATAATTAATTAACTTTCAAAATTAGGTACGACTTCAATTAAGCACATATTCTCCCAATATATATATATATATATATATATGAGGTGAGATAAAAGGAAGAGTGAACACAAATAATGACTCAAACAAGTCCAAGTAGGAGAGACATATTTCGTCCATCCTCAGTCTCAGTCTGACTTTATTCAAAACAAAATACGTACATTTGTGTTTATAGAAGAGAAAGTGAGTTAGTGGTGGAATTTTACTCCAACCCTCCTATCTTCATATATATATATATATATATATATATATATATATATGTGTGTGTGTGTGTGTGTGTGTGTGTGTGTGTGTGTGTGTGTGTGTGTGTGTGTGTGTGTGTGTGTGTATTCTAAACCTGTCTGGCTTACTTCATTATGTGAGACAGACTTAGTTTTGAAAATATAAAAAGATGCAATTCATTATGAATGAAGAGCAGTTTAATTTACAGAATCGAATCTGAAAACTAAGCAAACAACCTATAGTTTAAGTTTAATGAACCCAGTCTCGTGATATCTGTGCGAGGATTTGTAGACAATGTCTTAACTGTCTATTCCTACAAGCTTTAATTTCAATTATTGATTACGCTGTTCAATCGATATTAAAAAAAGGGCAATGAATTTACTGAAAGGTGACAAATAACAACAGTATTTCTAGTTCATATCACTACACACTCTAATGATATCTAACGTAGCTTTACTCCAAAGTTTATATTTCATGTACACATCTAAATACACTCTGCGAATTTACAACACACACATACACACATACATAAATACGCACAGTCTCGGGTGATCTGCATATGAAATAAATGGAACTTATAGTCATGAAATCAACATAAAGAAATGTCAATTTCTCCTTGGTTTTATCCTGCTCTGCTGGCGTGTATTTGAGCACTTTTCTCTTTTAAGAAAAAACGGTTTTAAACGGTTTTGTTCACCCCCCCACGCACACACTTATATATATATATATATATATATATATATATATATATATATATATAATTTTTCTCTGCTTTTTAGAAGAAAATTATTTTCTAAAAATAAAACCCTGACAGGTAATTTTGACTCAACAAATCTTTAAAAAAGACATGTCCAATATATATATATATATATATATATATATATATATATATATATATATAGAGAGAGAGAGAGAGAGAGAGAGAGAGAGAGAGAGAAAGAAGAGACTGAGAGAATGACGGGCAGAGGAAGAAAGCAACTGAGAGAGAGAGGAGAGAGAGAGAGAGACAGACACAGACAGACAGACAGACAGACCAAAAGTGTGTTTGTGTGTGTGTGTGTGTGTGTGTGTGACAGAAAGAGATAGAGAGGAACAGAGACAGAGACAGACAAACAGAGATTACCATAGCGTTGTACAAGATTACAGGTGTAAAACTCCCAGTGGATATCAAACACCCGCACACAATAATAATAGACTGCTAGACGAGATCCGTAATTATTACTTGAAAGTTCCAATCTGAACCCACAACCTCCAATCTTACCTCCTTCAAATTTTATAGAGCAAATGTACGGAAAACAATCAAAGAAGCCAAAAGAAACTCCTGAAAAATGACATAAATAAATTAAATACATCCTCCACAAAAAACATCTGGGACATGATTCGAAAAATAGCTGAAAAAACAAAAAAAAAAAAACAACTCCTTTAAAACACCTCTCCATAACAAACGAGAAAATAACAACAACAAAAAAAAACTATTGCCGATTTACTAGCAAAAACTTCTCCAAAAATTCTCATAATATTCTATAGAAGATTATAACACGCCATTCCCTCTAACAGAACTTACCAACTCCATAGCAAAATCACATATTACAGCTGCCGGCCCTGATGAGATTCACAATGTACTTTAAAAAAAAACCTGTCAGAAGAATCTATCAGATGCCTTCTGAACATATTCAATAATATATGGACAAGTAACACTTTTCCAGAAACGTGGAGACAAGCAATAATTGTACCCATCCGCAAAACTGGCAAAGACACCACTAATCCACAAAACTACCGGCTCATCGCCTTGACAAACTGCCTCTGCAAGACGATGGGGTGGATGATCAACAAAAGGCTGACGTGGTATCTAAATCAAATGACTTAATCACAAACCTCCAAACAGGGTTCCGAAAAAAGAGAGGGACCATATTCATCTGATTCGCCTGGCGACCTTCATCAGGGAAGCTTTCATTAAAAAACAGCATCTAACGGCAATTTCTTTCGACCTGGAGAAGGCATATGACACCACTTGGAGGTATGGTGTCATGAAAGACATGCAGGATCTAGGGTTACAAGGAAGACTGCCATTCTTCATAAAAAACTTTCTCTTCAATAGAAATTTCAGGGTACGTGTGGGATCCACTCTTTCTGACCTCCAAAACCAAGAGGAAGTCACCCCACAAGGAAGTATCTTATCAGTTACCTTATTCCCCATAAAAATGCCTAAATCCTACAATCAACTGCGCTCTCTATGTTGATGACTTTGTCATCTGTTATAGATCCACAGATATCCACAAAATAGAAAGACAACTACAAATAAGCTTCAACAAAATAAACAAATGAGCAACAGACAATGGCTTCAAATTCTCTAAGTCCAAAACCCAAAGTGTACATTTCTGTTCCCTAAGAAAAATGCACTATTACCCTACCATCAAACTTTAGGAAAGTGAAATACCTGTCGTTGACCAATACAAATTCCTGGGTGTTATATTGATAAAAAAACTAACTTTCAACCCTCACATAAAATACTTAAGAAATAAATGTGCCAGAGCCCAACAACTATTACGAGTAGTTGCCCATACAGAATGGAGAGCTGACCGACAAATGCCACTCAAATTATACAGATCACTGATCCGTTCCCAACTTGATTATGTCAGTTTTTATATATGTCTGCTAGGAGGTCGTACCTCAAAGAGCTCAACGCAATACACCACGGAGACTTAATACAAGTCTTAGGAGCCTTCAGAACTTCTCCAGTCGAGAGCCTATATGTCGAGGCTTTTGAAGCACTCCTACTGCTAAGATGCGAAAAAATAGCCTTACAATACTAAACAAAACTCAAATCCTGCCCATCCAACCCAGCTTATGACTGCACTTTTAACCAAAGATACAAGGAGTGTTTTGAAAAAAAAAAAAGAAAAATCATAAAACTTTTTGGTCTCCGGTGGAACCCATCCTCGAAGAATCTAAAATCCCTCTCACAAAAATACATGAAATACCTAAAGCACCACCTTGGATCATTGAAAAACACTAATTCATCCTTGAACTAAGTGAGCTCCCCAAAACAAAAACCCATCCTAGCATTTACCTAGATAAACTCCACAATATTTTAGAACACTACCCAACCACCTCCACATCTTTATAAATGGCTCTAAGGACAATGACAAAATAGCATTGTGCAGCAATCTTGAATAAAAAAAATAGCAAGAAAAGCTCTCCCAAATGAAAGATCCATTTTTTTTTCAGTTGAAGCCCATGCTAGCACTTGATATCATCTCTGGAAAACAACGTCAAAAACCTTATCATCTTCTCAGACTCTCTCTCTTTAAACTCCTGAAAAGATTAGACTCTACGTCTAACTCTAAGGAGATTATGATGTGCTGGATCCCAAGCCATATTTGAGTAATGGGGAATGAAAGGGCTGACTCTGCAGCTAAATCGGCTTTAGATTTGACACCCGACAAGTTCAAGATTACATATTCTGACTTGAAACCCTAAATTAATAGATTCCTTCATATAAAATGGCAACAACGCTGAAATAACAACATCCCAATAAGCTTTCTCTAATCAAACCCAATCTGGGAGACTGGAGACCAGCCTTAAGGAAGTCCAGAAAGGAACAAGTCATTGTGTCCCGATTATGCATTGGTCACACAAGACTAACGCACTCCTATATTCTCAAACAAGAACAACAACCTCAGTGTGAAACATGTCAAACACCTTTGATTGTTAAACACTTATTCCTAGAATCCAGAAACCGTTATTTTAATGCAAACAATATGAAAAATCTATTTGAAAACGTCAACATAGAAGACGTTCTGTTCTTTTTGAAGGAAATAAAATTATACCATAGAATATAGACATGAACCTAATTAATATCATACAACATAATCTCAGCGATGTTAACACATTGTTAAAACCAATTACAGATACACAACATATATTACTTCCTAACCGCTAGGCATGACATAATCCCAGACGGGTTGATATGCCGTTAAAATCAATCAACCAACCAACCAATTTTAGGAAAATGGCTCCTAAGATTGACTTAATTAGATACAAGCTTGCAAGTTTGAGGCACTCAGTGAGAATCGAATTCATTACATTGTAATAATGGTCTGATTAGCTACCTCGGTAAGTCATTACCTACGGCAATGCTCTCTCTCTCTCTCTCTCTCTCTCTCGTTCGCTCTTTCTCCTTTCATGTGAATCTTGTACAACTTTGACTAACGCGAATTAGCATTTCGTTTTTTTCTTGTTCAGACTAAACCGCCTTACTTATCTTCGACTTTGTTGTTGTTGTTGTTGTTGTTGTCACTGAAGTCGCACTGCGGTAATCTGTTTCACCTGTCACATCTGATTAATGTCACTCGACATTTGTAAGCACTTTGTAATTTTCTGTCGATCTTTTCTCAACTGTGTTTTGATCACCCGAAACTTAGACGCATCTTTTTCTGGTCTAATGAATATAATTCCCTGCCTGTTGCATTGTCGACAACACCAGTCCGTCTGCTTACAAAAAAGAAGAAAGAAAAGGAAAAGAAAGGTAGTGCAAAACTTTTCGCCTAATTGTGAAAACAAGAACCATTGTCTCAAATTCTCAAGAAACAGGAATTATGGTCTTTGAGAATAAAGATTGCCAATCGCTGCAAACGGTATTCGTACTATTATTAATAATTCTTTTGTTTGTTTGATGTACTTGGTATTACTTATATTTCTTTTATCTTAATTGTAGCTGCTTTTTAATGGCAACTACTCAGATCTGTTTAAGCCTGTCGGCTGAGGCTTTCGAATACACCGACTGCACCTCTGCTTAGGAGTAAGCCCCCCCCCCAAGGGCCACTTGTTGGTTGTGGGTGGTGACATGTTACGCTTAAGGATGGAACCCTGGTGGCTGAGCAGTCCATTTTGGCTCTTACTTGGGTTACACGAGCAGTCCATTTTGGCTCTTACTTGGGTTACACGAGCGCATCCAGCTGGTCAAATCAAGCCCTAGCACCTATATGATTGTCCTAACCCTATCGCCTTTAATACAACCCATAACCCTTTTTATCATATATGTGCTAGAAGGTGGTGGCCGGGGCTTCATGTCCTGGGTATGACGTTAAACACTAGGTCTGTTGGTTAATTGGTTGGATTTTACGGCATGTCAACCCTTGTTGGGTTATTTCATGCCAAAGACGTTTTGTTTTATTTATTCTGGATAGGTATTCTAAATTTATTTTTCTCATGGTTGTATAGACACATAAAACTCGAGTTACAATGTGCCCTGTGTATGATACGAAACTGCATCTAATGGTGAGACTCCCGTTCTGGAGCTCTGGTGAGTATGGTGTACTCCTTCATTATCATTATTGCCAGGTTCACTCTGATTCGGAGCGGTAGTACCTGTTAAGGTTCCATATATAGGTAAAATAGATATACTTATAAGGGGCCGGGTTAGCTCAGTCGGTAGAGCGTTCAGCTAGTAACCACAAGGTTCCTAGTTCGATACCGGTCCTCGCCAACTCAGCGTATGAGTAGCACAGGGATCTGTGCGGTAAAGTAAGGAGCTGATGGTAGGTGTGGCGCTCCACCTCAGACGCCCAAAACAATCTCCTTGGTCTAGCACTATTGAAAAGGGGATAGACTCCCTTGCTGACTGGCTGATACCGACTTTAGACCGCCCCACGACTTTACTTTACTTTTTTAGATATACTTGAAAATTATTAGTATTAGATAGGAATACTTGATATATAACTGTAAATTATTTATATTAAGAATAGCTACTTGAAGTCATAATTGTTTACTAAGGATTATTATTAGTTACTTGAAACCATATAACTGTATGCTAACAAAAGATTATTATTAGATATGAATAGTTACTTGAAATTATATAATTGTGTATAGATTATTAAATTTAGATGGGAATACTTGAAACCATACAACTGCAAATTATTTGTATTAGATAGAATGCTTGATATCATATGTCTGCTAGAAAAAACTCTTTGGAAATAACTGTATCATAAATGTTAATAGTGATGTCAAATGAACACGATTTCCAAACCACTAGGCAAAAAATATACCTAGATGGGTTGACATGCCGTTAAAAAGAGGGAATGGGTGAATCAGAGAGTTGAATTACATTGAAGGGAGTTTTCACTCAACAGATGGATATGCTATGTTACCGGTTCATTTATCGTGCAATTTGAAGTTGTTGCTCAATATTAGTGGCCTTGTGCCAAACTTGCTAAGCTTAGTAAATGACACATATCTATATATAGCTTTATATATGTTCCCTTACAATCGTGCACAGCAGAAAAATCAATCTGACAGACCTGAATGTTTTAATTATGTTCAAATACGTCACCAGTGAAAAGCTAGGTTCAACATTTGGCCTTTGAATTCATAATAATAGTGTAATGAATGGGAGAAGAAAAAAAAAAGAAGAAAAAAAAAGAAGAAAAAAGAAGAAAAAAAAAGAAGAAAATAAAAATAAATAAAAAAGATTTAAAAAAATACACGGACTTCTTGGCAATAGCATTGCGTTTTCTATCCTCCGGGCACTTTTGTATGACAAGCTTACGTAATTTATCCACTCTCCCCGCCCTTCCTCGTTGTCTTGCGCTGGCACACGAACACACGCATGCGCACTTACGAACACACCGCCTTCATACGTGTAAGAGAGCGCGCACGCACGCACGCACGCATGCCCATGCACACACAATGTATAATTAGTGGACCAAAAATATCATCTAGATTGAAAAAGAAGACATGGAAATTCACCTGAATATAGTTTAATTCATTCAGGTTCGTCTTACTTTCTTAATCTAATTTATAATCCATAAGCATATGATACAGGGTTGAATGTTTATTTTTAAATTAGACACACTAACACACACATATATACACACACACAAGTAAATACATGCATACATACACACACACCAATATATATATATAATGGACTCTCCCGTCGATTTTCGACGTATGAGCGTTCATACACACAATGAACACCCACACAGGGATTTGTTTATAGTGGTGAAGGCTTGTGTTGGACTATTCCACACTTTTTGGCACAGTCGATAGGAAAGAATTGATGCATCAAGGGTTGCCACAAGCCCAATAAACGACGACCTCAGGAATTTTGAATTCAGAGTTATCCCTCTCCTAGACTGGTTACCTACCCAATGCTGAAGGGCCCAGTCTGCCCTACTATTTAACCCATAGCTAGAGAGAGAATATATGGATTCATACCTTTCCCAAGGGTATTAGCGCTATGTGAAATGCCAAATATATATATATATATATATATATTATATATATAGCGTATATATATATATATATATATATATATATATATATATATATATATATATATAATATATATATATATACAAACACTTACGCATATGTAATTGAGGGTGTATATATTCATATGTGGGATATATCTGTGTAGGTATATATATTTTAGCGTATATATATAATATAGATTATTGTTAACCGAAATATATATATATATATATATATATATATATATATATATATGCCGTGATGAAATACTGGAATCAATAATAGGTTAAACATTTTGTTTTAAAAATTTGAGTTTAAAAAAATTGAATTTCCAGCAAGAATGAATCAAACAGTGTCTTTAGCACAAAATAACCCAAGAGTTGACATGCCGTTAAAACCAACCAGCCAACCAACCAATCTAGAGGACGCTGCTTGATTTTCACTTCACGTCCTACACTATATACACACACACACACACACACACACACACACACACACACACATATATATATATATATATATATATATATATATATATGTGAAAAATCATATTAAAATACTTATATTATGAGTTTAAATGATATGGTTTTAACACTTTTCAACATTAATTCTATTAATTTAAGTGGATGTGTTATATGTGTGCACGGAAATATATATATATATATATATATATATATATATATATATATATATATATATATATATACATGTTCACAGTACCTTTTTCATGTTGGTTGGATCAAAAACGGTATGTCCGAAAAGAAGTAAAGAATCAAATCTTCTCCATCAAGGAATTCATATTCACCTTCCACCATTGGGCGACACCTGTTGGACAATCCTGATTGTGCTGCAGCATATAAACCCGAAATGTTCTCGATTTTTGCATCCTCATCCAACGAGTTGCACCTGGCTATACTCGAAGCCCTCCTCATCAACAGATTCCATCCCACTCTTTGCATACAAAAGCAATTTCATTCTTTACTCCTTTTCAGACATAGCGTTTTTGATCCAACCAACATACTATGAAATATATTATATATTGGAAAATATTTTATGGTTCAAGGAGCATGAAAGAAATGAGTGAAATAAATGAAGAACTGAGTTGAATATTATGTTCTAAATTACATTTATTTACCAATATTTCGAGGAGATTCATTCCTCTTCTTTAAGGGTTTGCATTAGACTGACTTTTGGGGTCATGTGATGCTTTTGTCTAGCCTTGTCTTTGTGTTGTGTGTTGTGTTCTATGCTACCTACCCCCTTCTTTCGGTTTGGCTTGATTATGGGGGAATGAGGGTAAGTTGGGGATTAGATCTTGACGTTGGTGTGTGGTATTGTAAATGAGGAGTCTGTTAATAGGTGTTTACATACTAGACATCTTGGTTTGTTGAAAAAAATCGAGTGAGTAACAATTTTGTTCATCGAGAAAAAGAAATAACTGAATAAGTCGGAATTATGAATGAATATAAAAGTGTTCAATATATTTGTAGAGCTAGTGTAGAAGACCGATAAAAACAGAATATATCTGCCTAGGTTTTACCTGTAGGATATTCCGGATAATTCTAACTGAAACTGATTAAAACATGCGGATGTAATCAAATAAATATATATATATATATACATAGCTCGAGTTCATATCCTGGGTGAAGCAACTCCCTTTTTCACTTCGTACTAATATACTTGGGAAGGAAAACTCTGCATTCAAACTAGTTAAACTCCTCTAAAAAATGACCTTGTGCCGCATCCTGCTCGTGGAGGAGGAGTTTGGTAAATACATGCTACACATAAACAAACACTTTCTCGGCATCATACAAAAGATTCTCTTTAGTAATTAGTCTGGCACAAAGACACTAAGACAATACACTGCATATTAATTTCATGAAAATTCTATTCTCCTTTAGTGTAATATTGGATTAAGTACTTAGTTAATTAAAATCTTAGATCATTGTCGGCTCTGTCAGCTGACACTGTAGAATAGTCCGACTGCACCTCTGCAGAGGGATAAGGCACCACTGGTGGGGTTAATAGCACCACCTGTTGGCTGTGGATGGCGACCCACAATACCTGGAAACGAGCTCCTGGTTGTTGAGCTGTGCATGACCCGGGTACTACGTAGTCATGTGATCTGTAACACTCCACTTCAGCCTTTACTTGGGCTAGAGGAGCGGTCGTGAGGCCCGATCCGATCAATCGGATGGTCGTATCAAGCCCTAGTATCTAAATTATTAACTCCCAACTGTATTCTTCAAATTGCTTTCTATGGTTTTTATGAGTTATGGCAACCAGTCTAGGAGAAGGAAATCTCTGAAATAAAACCCGTTAATTCCGCTTAAAAATGACCCTGTGTCGCATTCTGTTTATTAATGCATAAAAGGATGGCTTTGGCATTAAATAACCCACGAAGGTTGATATTCCATTAAACAAAGAAACCAAAGCAAACTATTAATTTTTTTCATTTTATATTTTCGATATAATAGGCACAGTTGAACAATTGTAGATCTTTCTATTAAAATCAATAGAAATAAATAAAATAATCTAAAATCAATCAATAAAATTGAATTTTAAGAATTAGAAATCCCTTTTGAAATTCAGAAACTGAGTTACACAGAGATTGGTTCTTGGGGGCGGTAGTGTATTAGATTCGTCCCTGGCCTTAATAACGCTATGCCACTTGCCATAGCACCAGTTTTGGTTTGTCAGAACTAAATTTTATATCCTACCATCTTACTCCCCAAGAAGACACGATTCCTTTTCAAATAAAGACCAATGCAATAAATTCTTTAATTATGCACCTTTTGTTCCTGGTTATTTCATTGGCCCTTAGTCTCGTCTCAGGAAATTCCAGGAAGCATCCATTCTGTCTGTTAGTCATTTTCTCTTCTGTGACTTGCAGTCTCCGAAAAAGCCGCCAACAACTTTCCGTGTGTCTTTCTTCGGTTTTGAAGTGAGACTCTTAATTGAAGTTAATATTCAAAGAACCTCTTCTCGTTACAAAGACCGAAAATTCTTTAAGATTCTACTTCTTCTGCATCAATGGCCATCATCGACGTCTCAGGGTCCACAGCCATTGAATGAAGAATCATTTCTCATTTCCACTAGGGACTAATTAGCAGTTGGTCAGCTTGATCCTTGCAAGTCAATAGAGCGCTTCATCTGAACAACGAGGGTCAATGTGACCGATGGGGAATAACTTCGGCAAAGGAACCTAAACCATTGGACATAGGCCACTGTTTTATTTTGGGGGGTGGGTAGGTTTGGAAATAAAACTAGTTTACTGTGTAATGGTTGGTTTGTAATTTTACGTATCAGGTTAGTAAGACTGTAGAAGGTAGTAAGATAGAACAAATAAATCAATTAGGTTCGTTTAAGGAAGGAACAAACATACTGTGAGCGGACTATCTTAAAGTTAGCCCATCCCCAAAATTTGAGTTTCCAATTCCAAAAATAGGCGGAATTATGTTGGTTCTAAAAATCTACACAACTCTCCAAATTTGGGTGGGGTGTCGCGAAAAATGGCGACTTTTTGTAATCTATTTTTGTCTTTAAAATGAGTTCTAGAGATTACTTACTCCTAAAAATTGTTTTCTAAAACCATTTTAGACCAAGGGATCCAGATATGCTATCAAAAAAGTCTTAAAGCTAACCAATTTTAAGTTATTAATGATTTCTGATTTGCAAAATTTTAACTGATGTAGCTTCTGTTCTGAGCAAATATCAAACTATCTTTTTGGTACAAATAATGTTCAATATATGTGAAATAATAATAGAATAAAATTGTTATAATAGATGCAGTGCCACATCGGGATATTGATCTTGCTATGAAAAAATCAGAAATCATGAGTCGCCATTTTTCGCCAACCCCACCAAATTTGGTGAGCTGAAAATCGACAGAACTCCGCCAATTTTTGGAATTGGAGGCTCAAATGTTGGGGATCGTTTAATGTTAACACAGTCTGCACCTGGAAAAAAATTCAGAAAAATTGAAGGGGTGGGTGACAATTTTAATTTTTTCTGGATGATTTGATGTGTACCCTTACATTACCTCGGTCAGTTAGAAATCAGCCAGCTTATTAGACGTGGGGTCGTATATAATAGTGGGCCGTGGTAGTACCTGTTATGGTCTCATCGATAGCTTAAATCGATAAAAAATGAGTTTAAAAAATGTGTTTAAGAAAAGGGAGTTTTAAAAAGATTGAATACCTAACAAGAATGAATAAAACAAAACAACTTCGGCATAAAATAACCCAAGGGTTGATATGCCGTAAAATGTAACCAACGAACCAGATAGTTCTTCGGTATAAGACAATTACATTTTCATTTTTAATGTTCATTTTTTTAATATTTTTCATTGGCATAAAATAAATTTGGAAATTTAAATGTTTTTAGTGAACTTATAAAATAAGTTTATTTGAAGCTTGCTTGTACCTCAAATATATCTCTCAACACAAAGCAAAAAAAAATTGACCAGTGACAACTCATAACTCATAAAACTTGTAAGTTGTCGCACTCGTAATTCAAAATACCATTGTATATCACAAAAGCTTAAAGTGAGATATGTTTCAGGCAGAAACTAAATACAAAGAAATCAGTAAGACATTTTTCAAACAAAAAAAGAAAGATTTAAAAACAACTTACATTGAATCCTATGACTCCAGGTGTTCCTGATGGTTGGGCACCATATGGCATAAATGCGTTGTCATAACCAGTAAACTGAGAATTATTAAAAAAAAACAAAAACTATTATTATGATGCAAATCTAGTAATAATGGAGATTCGCTTCCGGTTTTTGTCTGTAACAAAAACTACGTCACTGCTTACGTCACATTACCCAAAATCGTCATACATAGAATAAATACACTCAAAATTTGAACATGAAACATTACTTAGCCATGCAAATACAAGAGAAATGTGTTTAAGAAAAGGGAGTTTTAAAAAGATTGAATACCTAACAAGAATGAATAAAACAAAACAACTTCGGCATAAAATAACCCAAGGGTTGATATGCCGTAAAATTTAACCAACGAACCAGATAGTTCTTCGGTATAAGACAATTACATTTTCATTTTTACCATTGTGTATTGAAGCACAAAAGACTCAGCCATGCAAATATAGGTGAAATCTCGCGGGAAACTGATGTCTCTCTTTCGAGACTCCCCTGTTCGTTGCCGGAAGGAACAGAAGTACAGAATAGCAGAGTAGCGAGGAACACGGCTGTTCCCAAATACAAGGCAAAGATAAAAGTAGAAATATTTGTAGTCACCAGTGATATTAGTAGTCTAACGTTGAACTAAAAACCGCAATAGAAAATCGAATCGTTCGGTGATCTATATTCCAGCGATCCCAAAGCCAAACATCCAGGTAAAATAAATAATCATTACACCAGGTAGTCTTGTTGCGAAATGTAAATTCAATATTCACGTGATGGTTTCGTTCGTCGATGATAAAGAAAAGGTAGCCGGTCTCAAAGATAGAAAATAAAAAGCAAACAAACAATGCGAATGCTGAGAGGTACGACTCTTGGTGTATATTTTGTGTTCAGTGCTGCCCCGAAATAGAGTAAGCGGCAAAAAAGAAAGCAAGTAAACCTGACCAATTCTAATGTATATATAAAAAGAATAGGTTTTACATTTAAGATTTCTTTGAGAATGGAAAAAGCAACACTAAAGCCCCACCACCACCACCACCAACAACAACAACAAAAAAATAATAATAATAATAATAATAATAATAATAATGTTGATAATAATAATAATGATTTTAATAATAATAATAATAATAATAATAATAATAATAATGGTCCCCCTATCCCAGCAAGAAGACCAGACCTAGTGTTGATAAGCAAAAAAGAAAGAACTTGTCAACTGGTGGATTTTTCAGTGCCAGCAGATCACAGGGTGAAGCTAAGGAAAATGAAAAAATGGAAAAATATCTGGACCTTGCCAGAGAACTGAAAAAGTTGTGGAATATGAAAGTGAAAGTGATACCAATTGTAGTTGGTGCACTTGGAACAGCCCCAAAAGGATTGGAAAAGGGTTTGGAAAGTTAGGAAATCAGAGGAAGGATTGAAACCATTCAGAACACTGCACTGCTGCAACCTGCCAGAATACTCAGAAGAGTCCTGGAGACCTGAGAAGACTTGCTGTCTCTCAGACTCCAGTGAAAGACCATCAGCTAACACTGATGTGAAAACTCAAAAGGAGTAAATAATAATAATAATAATAATAATAATAATAATAATAATAATAAAGTCAGCAATATAGTCTAGCGGATCCAATACTACTGGAAAGTGGGTTCGATGCTCGCTGGATGCCCCATACTTGCAACTTTGTGTCCCATCTTATCCGTGGCGAACGGGATGGGTATTTAAGGGGGTCTCATGGGGGTCCAATTGTTAGAAAGATTCATTACTACTGAAAAGTAAGTTCGATGCTCACTTGATGTTCCTTACTTGCGACCTTGTGTCACATCCTACCCGTGGCGAACGGGATGGATATTTAAGGGGCTTTCATCGTGGTCTAATTGTTAGAAAACCTGTCTCGCTGACCCATTATTACTGAAAAGCAAGTTCTTTGTTCCCTTGATGTCAATTACTGGCGACCTTGTGTCACATCCTATCCGTGGTGAACGGTCAGAATATCTAAGGGTTTGCAATCGTAGTGTAATTGTTAGCAAGCTAGTCTTGCAGATCCATTACATCTAAAAAGTAACTTCGGTGGTCACTGAATGTTCCTTACTTGCGACTGTCACATACTACCCGTGGCGAACGGGATGGGTATTTAATGGGGTCGTTGATCCATTACTACTGAAAAGCAAGTTCGATGCTCACTGGATGCCCCATATTGTGACCTTGTGTGTGGCGAACGGGTATTTAATTGTGTGCCATCTTGTTGTAATTTTGAGCAAGTCTCACGGATTCGTTACTTCTAAAAGGCCAGTTTGATGCTCGCTGGATGTCTTGTACTTGCGACTGCCACACAGAAGGAACACTGAATTAAAACTTGTTAAACTTCAATTAAGAAATTGGCCGTGTGCCACATCCTACTCGTGCAGAGGGGTTGGGTAAACATATATTATTCCGATTTACAAAACGTGGAAACAACATCCAACGATAAAACAGCTGTACGGTCATCTGTCCCATATCACCCAAACTAACCGAGTAAAACGCACAAGACACGCAGGACACTGCTGGAGAAGCAAGGGCGAACTCATAAGTTACTCCCTCCTGTGGAAAACAGCACGCCAGTGTGGGCCGGACAGCCAGCAAAGACGTACATTGACCAGCTCTGTGCGGATACTGGATACCGGGCAGACGACCTTCCGAGAACAATGAGTGATAGGAACAGTTGGAGAGAGATTGTCTTTGATATCCGTGCTAATAACGCGACATGTTGATAATTCTTAGGTATACTAGCAACAGAAAACATCCTCCGGGCGTCGTAAAATTAATTTTTGAAAAACATTGCCTGAGAGGGTGGGAGTTAACAATTCAATGTCAGAGGGTTTGTATCATAAGTAAGCAAAATCCTCATATTTATTAAAGGAGTAAAAAAATAAATAAATAAAACAATTTGAAATGAAAACTGAGCCCCGTCCCTCTCAAATAAAATGTTGCGTGCATGTAATAATCAAACAATTATTTGAATATTTTCCACATCAATTTTACACAAAATCGTAGGTATTTATTTATTTGTAAACTTTTTAGTTAACTTCTTGTTACTGCAAAAAAAAAAAAAAAAAGGACGAGAGTAAAAAACAATTTTTAAAATTGCTTACTCAAATTTTGGGTGTATATAGCATAAGAATATTGTGACGTAATCTGTGATGTAGAGCTATGACGCAGTTTTTGTTACAGACAGAAATACAGACAATCTCCATTATTAATAAATTTGTTACCGAAGCGCAACACAAGCAACACATAAGAGTGATACTTTTATTTGGACATTACCTTTAAAATCTTGTAACATTAAGAATAAGGCAATTTTAAATTCAGTTTGCACCTTAATGATAATAAGAGTGTGGGGTCTGCGTACGCACTTACCCCCCTCTCGATAATAATGATACAATTTTTGCATGATTACGTGTTTATTATAAGAGCTGAAAAGAAAGTCATGTGAAAATTGAAGGAAGAAAAAGAAATGGAAATATCACTAATTGCTGAATAAGATAATTACACACATAGCATAATGATACCTTTATTTTGTTAGAATGTTTTTAATACATATTTTTGTATATATTAAAAAAATAAAGATAAACATATAATTATGTAACGGATATCATTATTTCATGTAAAAATGATTAACTTTTTTTTTCCTCGCGAACATTTACCCAGTTTATTACATAGAACAGCGTTTTTTTTTCTTCTTCTTTCCGAATTGTGTGTGCATGGCTGTTTCAATATTCGACTTCATCTGATTAGGAATAAGTAGAAGTAAAACTAACTTTGAATTTCAAGTCTCATCAACGGTTTTGCTAATCCCAGAGTTGTCTCCCTTATTTATCTATTTCCGTGTAATATTATACTATCAATCCTAAAGTCCAAACCCTTCCTCATCGTGGCAGGGGTGGTGACAACGTGCTAGTGTCAGAGCAATGCCATCCGGAAATCAAGTTCCTGGTTGGACCTCCCAAGGCGGATTGGTCTGTCACCCTCTCTCACTATCATCATCATCATCATCATCATCATCATCAACAACAACAACAAAACTAACGACAACAACAACAATCATATATATATATGTGTGTGTGTGTGTGTGTGTACATATATATAGTTATTTGTATTGGAGAAATGAAACTGAAGTGCTAGATTGCAGGTGTAAGAGCTTTATTCATTTGTTATGGTGTCCAATACAATTAAAAGGCGGTTGTTACCATTGGTTTCAAAGCGGCGTACTAGTCAATTCTCATTAGGACAATGCTCCCGTGAAAATTAATATTTTTCACAGTCGCATTGTCCTGATGAGAAGTGGCTAGTACCTGCTTTGAAACCAGTGCTAACAATTGCCTTTTAATTATAGTGTACACCATAACAAATAAATACAGCTCTTACACCTTTAATATATATATATATATATATATATATATATATATATATATATATGTCGCGGTGGCCTAAAGTCGGTATAAGCCAATCAGCGAGAGAGTCTATCCCCTTTTCACTAGCGCTAGACCAAAGAGATTGTTTTTGCGTCCGAGGTGAGGCGCCACATCTACGACCAGCTCCTTACTTTACCACACATATCCCTGTGCTACTCATACGCTGAGTTGGAGACAGGCAGATAGATAGATAGATAATATGGGTGCTAAATTATTAAGCAAACAGAGCTCAATACCATGGATAGGTTATTTATATCTAAGCTAAGGTAGCGTGGATATGGAGTCAACGGTGCCTGCCTACTGACAGTTTCTCGCCTATGCAACATTCAGACCAAGAACAGTTTCGAATGACCGAGACACTAGAATATGATTCCCATTCTAGTCGAGCGTTCACTCCTGGGACTGAAGTAGTGTAATGGTTACCGTCGTAAGGAATGGACACGCCGAGACGTGTTCAAATCCTGGTCGCAGCTGTCTTCATTTGACATATTACTAATACTATTGGGAAAGATATGCATCCAACTATTCTCCTTCCATCTATGAGTAAATATTAGGGCTGACGGGGCTCTTTAACCATGGTTCGGCGACTAGTCTAGAAGGAAACTCCCGACTTCAAACCCGTTAAACTCTGCTTAAGAAATTGACCTTGTGTCGCACCCTGCACATAGGAGTAAGTTAGAAAGTTAAAAAATACTATGCAGTTATATAAATTTAAATAATTTGGCTTTCCTTTCGTATGCAATATATTAAACTACAACCATAAATAATTAACATCACGCAAAGTTATTTTTTTCTGTATTATATTTAAAAGCTAAATTCTTTTAATGTTCTTTTTTAAATGTCTTTTACATAGTTGCAAATGCTAATTCTTATTCTTCAGTTTATGGGGATATTTTTTATGAAAAAAAAAATAGTTTACGTGCATCTAAAAATAATAGAAAAATAATCCTAAAGTTAATACAATGGTACTTTAACTTATGACTTTAATTCATTCAACTTGTAACTTAATTTCCTCGTATATCAAATCAATTTTTCCCATTGAAATAAAACTGAAATGCTATTAATCTGTTCCAGCCCTCTAAACACACTAATTTGAAAAAGTGAATGGAAATGAATCCGACAGTATGAAATAAATATTTTTAGAAAAAACAAACACATGATGTTATACTCGCTGACAGGAAATCTGTTTCGACCTTTTATTAAAACGGTCTTCATCAAGAGCGAAATATCTGTGATGGAGAGACGGTGTGAGTAAACCGTTACAAACAAAAGTGGTACAAACGAACGTTCGTGTTCGGAGCCGGATTTTTTTTTTAAATTTAGAAAATGCATATTCCGTTTAAAAAAAAAAAAATATTTTTATTTATTTATTTTGTCTTTTCAAATAAAAATAAAATTTATTTTATTTTATTTTTTTTAAACGGAATATGCATTTTCAAAATTAAAAAAAAATCCGGCTTCGAACACGAACGTTCGTTTGTACCACTTTGTTTGTAACGGTTTACTCACACCGTCTCTCCATCACAAACATTTCGCTCTTGATGAAGACCGTTTTAATAAAAGGTCGAAACAGATTTCTGTCAGCGAGTTATAACATCATGTCAAAAAATATTTATTTCACACACTAATTTATATATTTTTGGTACATATGTATATAATGAGTAAAATTCAGTTTTACTACTTTTGAAAAATAGAAGTTATCTCTGAACTTATGCCTTGTTTAGTAGATCGATTTTTATATATTACACACCATTTGCGTCATAGTTTTATATTAAAAAAGTTATCTAGATGATATGGCTTCGTTTTTATTTAAAATGACCGGAAACTATGGGGAGGGGGTCACTTTTTCTGAAGCACTAGAAATGGTTATTTTCTAAGCTTTGTTTAGTCAGGCACATAGAGGCATCATCAAATTGCTTGCGACACCTCAGTGTCCACCCATATCTAAAGTACTGAGCAGACTCGTCTACTTAACTTCGCTGATATGACGGGAGCCAGCGTTCTGGGCGTGACTTGACCGTAAGCACTGGAAATGGTTTCTTTCACTTTTGGTTGGGAGACATATTCAGCAGCGTAGTTCGACGCAAAACTGGTAGACGTCAACGAGACGGATCAATATTAAAACCTTGTCCAATAAAAACAAAGCATATGATGAGGTCATGTGAATGTAAGTATGATATTTATTCTCAACCCGATGAAGGGGAATTCAACACAAGGTCAGGTTTAATGCGCGACTTCCTTCACACGCATATAGAAAGTCCTATAACACACACACACACACACACATATATATATATATATATATATATATATATATATATATATATATATATATATATATATATATCCTTGGCCAGTTGTAAAAGAACTTAAAGTAAATAAGTAAGTAAGTCAATAAGTCCTGTGGTATAGTGTCCTTTGGTAAGTCAATAAGTCCTGTGATATAATACTACGTTCCGTCGTCCAAGAAGATCCAAGTTTACTACTTGAGCTTAGATTAGAATCAGGCAATATAAATACAACATCAGCAGCAGCAGCACTGCCAGTGATTGGATAAGAGGTTGCCTTCCCTGGTCAAATAGTAGTCGGCGAGTCTATATTTAGAAGTGACCATTTAGTACACACCTTATATCCGGAAAATCCCAACAATATATACTAAAGCCTCCCCAAGACATCAACAAGCGCTATGTGAAATGCAAACAACCTCATTCAGGATTTGAAATTGGGTTTCCAAGTCCATTTCCAACCTTCTAATACATCAATTGTGATTGCCTGGTTTTGTTAAAGTCTTAGTGGTGCAACCATACAGTAGTATTGTCATGGCTATAGATTGGAAGAATTCAAAGATTAGGATATATGTCAATGGTCGTAAGTTCCACCTCAATGATTGCAAGGGAACTGTGGCAAGTATCAGTGTTTAAGTAATGTATCAGCCACGCAGTATGGCTTGTTGATTGGCCAGAGGAGTAAACCACGTGACCTAGGCTGGTCTATAAATCCAGGTGGGAAATTAGAGCACATCTTATATCACCAAATATTCCAACAAGATTAACTCCAGACAGACTGTCATAGTATGAAAATTAATCAATCAGGATCCTGATAATAAACTCTTGGAATGATCGATTAACTGAACACACTTCTATCCGATAGAGAATCTGTGAAATATTATGAGAATAAATGTTGCATTAACGAGGATCATCAGCGTAGATTATATTTAGTCAATTGACAGCATGTTTGATGTTTTTTATGCAAATCAAATACACCTTAATAACCTCAAAAGTTCTGAACCAATATTTGTCAAATTTAAACTCGTCCATTTCCACAGATGCAGACTACGCAGATGATCTTGCGCTTCTCACAAATACACCAACACAAGTCCAATCATAGTTGTATATTCTAGAGGAGGCATCAAAATTTATTGAACCATACGTGAATCCCCAAATGGGTTAAAAGAGGCTCTTTAGCCTTGGTCGACAATCCATCTAAGTCAAGGAAAAGTCCGACACAAAACCTCTGCTGCATTTCAATGAAAAGGCTAGGGGAGTAAACCCGAAAATACATTTGGAGCTGGAGTCTCTAAGGTGGTGTGATGCTGGAATCCAGTGTTACCCATGAACTCCTGCGACACTACCGTTGCCAAACCGCATTGGTACCTTACCTTTCCTTTGGTAAAATATTGATCTAGTAAAATCTTTCCTGGCATTTCTAATGGTTAACTTTTGAAATTCTTCGAGGTTCTTTATAGAATACATCAAATAAATTCAATAAATCATACTGATACATTAATAAAATCCCTGTCTGCACAACACGCCGGGTTGCTCGACTTTCAGTAATTCTATTTTAATTATATCTTCCAAGTCGTCCGGTCACGTGATTCTACAAGCCAATGAGAATTCCGTTCAAGAACAGCTTGGGTTCAAAGCCTGTCAATTACAACACTGGTGATTATCCATGAGTTTACTTACGGTTGAATTAAAAATTCTAACTACACTTCATTACACAAATGATAGGCTATGTCTATTCATTATAAAACAAATAGTAGGGTAGACTAGGATCTTCATGTCTGGTACGGCAATTAGTCTTGGAAAAGGAAAACTCCGCTTACAGCCCAATCTGCTTTACTATTTACCCATGATTGGGAAAACATAGTGTATAGTTAATAATGGACACTCATCATTCACGTTGTGTTCGGCGTTCCATCGTGGTGTAATGGTTAGGAAGCTAGTCTACTAACAGATCTACTAAATAGCAAGTTCGCTCCTCAGTGGATGCCTCATATTTTCGACCCTGTGTCACATCCTATCCATAACAAACGGGTTGGGTAAATAGCTACGTGTCAATTAAAACAATGATGATTTTCCATGAGTTTACATACGGTTAAGCTTAGAATCTTAACTACTTTATTACGCAAATAATGCATATTTATCATGAGACAATAGTAAGTCAGACTGGTCTTTTTCACTTCGACATGGCAACCGGTGTTCGGGAATAAAAACACTGAATTCTAAACCCGGTGACTTGAAAATCGACCTTGTGTCGCACTCTGCTCGCATCGTGGTGGGTGGGTGGTTACATTATTGTTAAATTTAAAATCATATCTGCACTTCCTTACACAAATGATAGGCTATGCCTATTCATTATATAACAAATAGTGAGTAAGACTTGCCTTTTTAAAATTGACATGACAACCCGTCTAAGAGAAGGAAAATTCTGAATTTTAAACCAGTTTGACATTGTGTCGCACCCTGCTCGTTGCAGAGGGTTTGGATGACTATATTACGGTTATATTTACACACTTGTTCATTTTGTTTGCTTAATAGCATATCAACCTTTGTGGGTTATGTAATGTCAAAGCCATCCTTGTAGAAGACAGTAGTGGTACTCCCTTATAGCAAGCCCCAACCCCTTTTTATCATATGGGTGCTAAAGGCGGTAACTGAGGGTCTACATGTCCTGGGAATGACGTTAAACTCTATCTGATGGCGAGGTTCCAGTTTTGGAGGTTTGGGGAATGTGGAGCACCCCTTCATCACCATTGCTCCCTGGTCCACTCTGACCCGGAGTGGTAGTATCTGTTAGGGTCCCATCTATGGGTTAAATAGAAAAACACGAGTTGATAAACAAAATTGTATTATGCATTGAGAATTAATTTATTTCCCAACTTTGTCGGCATTAAATGACTCACCGAGGTTGATATGCCATAAAACAAACCAAACCAAACTGAGTAGTGGTAATATTTAATATGCTGGGGCGGTTAAATTTAAAATCCAAACTACACTTCATTACATAAATGTTAGGCTATGTCTATTCATTATGTACCAAACAGTAGGACAGACTGGGCTTCTTAACCTTGGCATGGTAACTGGTGTAGAAGAAAGAAAACTGAATTTTAAACCCGTTAAACTCAGCAAATAATCGATCTTGTGTCACATCGTGCACGTGTCGGAGGGGTTGGGTGATTACTTCTTTTCCTTTACTGATTTCTTCTTTCCATTCGTGTTATTCATCCACTGTTTGTAAAGCACATTCATTAAGATCAACTAATAGGGCGAAAAGAAAAAAAAACGTAATAATAAGGAACGTGACGTGACGGATCGGGTGTTTACTGATTGATTTCGACTTAATTTTGTTAAAAATCTGCGGGATATGTAGTTTAATATGTCATCGCAGATGAAAAGCCTTCAAGTGTGTAACAGTGAGTCATTCAGTTGAACTTGGACTAACGAGACATGGTATATATTTCCGTTTTTCTCTGCGTATTCTTCGTTGCGTCATTGATAAATGGACTCGCGGTTTCTAACAGAAAAGAAAAGGGATAGAAATAAATAAGGGGAGCGGGTAATGAGAGAGAGAGAGAGAGAGAGAGAGAGAGAGAGAGAGAGAGAGAGAGAGGGAGGAGAGGGGGGGTAAACCATATGCTTTTATTTGGGCCACCAGTATATGAAATAGATAGAAAGTAAGGATAGAGCAAGAGAGAGAGAGAGAGAGAGAGAGAGAGAGAGAGAGAGAGAGAGAGAGAGGGAGAGAGAGAGAGAGAGAGAGAGAGAGAGAGAGAGAATAAAGCTATATATATATTTATTCAGGCCACTGTATATTAGGTAGGTATAGGTAGATAAATAGATAGATAGATAGATAAATAAGAGACAGGTAATAGATAGATAAATAGATAGAAAGAGAAAGAGAGAGAGAGAGAGAGAGAGAGAGAGAGAGAGAAGGAGAAAGAGAGATAGGAGGGATAGAGCAATAAAGAGTAAATTAGAGAGAAATTGTGTGTGTGTGTGAGAGAGAGAGAGAGAGAGAGAGAGAGAGAGAGGAGAGAGAGAGAGAGAGAGAGAGAGAGAGAGAGAGAGAGAGAGAGAAAATAAAATAAAAATATATTCGAAAACTCTACACAACAAACAACGCATCCAATAAATTAAATTTATACCTGTTTTATATAAGCTATCATAAATCATTAGATTTATTGCCATGAACCGATCGTTTTTCTCTCTTCGGCGTTCATCAATTTTGAATTGCAATTAATTTCACGATCTTTGTTTTGTTTTAATTCAACATTCCGTTTCCATCAGCGCTCACTTCAGTAAACATATTTGACATATATGTTTATTATGAATGACTCGAAATTAATAGCTCAGTGGTTAGGCCAGTGGACAGTCGGAGGCGGGGAATAAGATTCATGAGTACGGCTTGAAAGAATGACAAATTGTATTATACACTGACCCACCAACACAAAAAAAGAAAATAAACTTTTCAGCATATATTTGTACGTATTTCTTAGATAAAGCAGCATCGTTATTATTTATACTAGCAAATATATGCACCCTCCGGGTACAAGTATCTAAGTTTTAATATAATAAAATATCATGTTAAATTAGAAAGGCTAATGAAACTGAATAAGAATTCAGATAAAAAGATTTGGAACAGAGGGGGTATGATTGAAAAATAGAACAACTTTGAAACTAACTCTTCCATCATTTTCCGTTACTCCCGTCTTTCATTGGTAAATTTTCCTTATTTAACTATTTAGTTAAAATAGGAAGTAAAGATTAATATTACAGTTATTTCTTCTTGTTAATGGATTTCTTTTAAGATTTATCCCCGAGATTTTTGCTCATATTCAATAAGATAAAACCAAACAATTAGAAATCAATAATACTAAGCATATATTTATTAAAATCAAATTTCTAAGATCAATATGCAAATTAGCCATCCCATTCACACTATAATCCGCTATTTTGTTGTATATATAAATACAATTGCATATTATTAGTATGTAGATATTGTCAACAGTATTAATAATGTAAAACAATTTTATTAATAATTGAGGTTTAAATAAAAATGAAATCATGGAGAATGTGATGTAAATAACAAAAGGAATTGTGACTTGTATAGTAATATAGTTTCGGTTACAGACAGACAAACCTACAATCTCCATTATAATAAGATATAGAAAGTGAAGAGACTTTCATCTTCTCTATGAATGACAGTTTGGAAACTCACAGAGATGGCTAGTCTGAATTATTAACATTAACAAACATGGGAATCAAACTCGATTTGCTGTTCTTTTGTTACTCGGATCAAGTGAAAACCTTGTCTCAATGTTTTCTTTGACAACCTTCAAGTCTACCAACAATGTAACTAATAGTTACAACAGTATTTACAGATAGATAGATAGATAGATAGATAGATAATGAAACTAATATTCACTGAGTGATTGGCTATTTTTACTCATTATGCCCCCCAATCTCCATTATAATAAGATTTATTTTATATTATTAATTTTATCATTACATAATCCCACAGGTTGTTTAACGCCGCGTCGCTTCTCAGTATTGTTGTTGGCATCCTTCCGTCTACGAGAGACGATGGAGTAGTGTCAAGGTTTTTGTTAACTTGAACTGCATAGCATGGGCGGGTTCATATGGAGGATGAGCTGTTGCCTGTGCAGCAAATCCTCCCTCTCCACACTGTCGCTGTGATCCAAAGGAAAGGTAAGGTACCAATGCAGTTTGGCAACGGTAGTGTCGCAAAGTCGAGCAACCTGGCGTGTTGTGCAGACAGGGATTTTATTAATGTATCAGTATGATTTATTGAATTTATTTGATGTATTCTATAGAGAACCTCGAAGAATTTCAAAAATTAACCATTAGAAATGCCAGGAAAGATTTTACTAGATCAATATTTTACCAAAGGAAAGGTAAGGTACCAATGCGGTTTGGCAACGGTAGTGTCGCAGGAGTTGATGGGTAGCACTGGATTTCAGCATCACACCACCTTAGGGACTCCAGCTCCTGATTTATTTTCGGGGTTTACTCCCTTAGCCTTTCCTTGAAGGCAACAGAGGTTCTGTGTCGGACTTCTTGATTTGATGGGTTGCCGACCAAGGCTAAAGAGCCCATTCAGACCCATTTGGTGATTTATACGAATAGTAAGTACCCCAATCTTACTACTATTGGTGTTCCTGAAAAAGAATTGAGGTTGGGGATTTGGTATATTTTGCATTTGTGTATCAGATTTTTTTATGTACTAATTCCTACTTTTTCTTTTAGTTAATTTTGCCTTATCCCACTGCCATGTCACCAAATGCTAACCAGCGTTCTCCTCCATCCCCCCCTTTTTTTCTTTTTCTCTTTGCCAAAACTACTAAGAGATATGCACAAAAGCCTAGACTCCGGATACCTTATAAGATGATTTTTGAAAGCCTTAAAAAGCATGTTGACTTATACTAAGTCGTAACTTATATAATCCAACAGCGCTCGTAAAACCACACGTGTACAAGAACGAGCGGATTTCACGTATACATTTGTATAAACAAAGTGGATATCAGAACTACCCTGACACCTATAGTGAACTTATCCTCCCCACCCCCCAAAAAAAACCGGCCTGAAGGTTCCTGCACTTATCTGATACATAAATGCAAAATATACCATATCCCCAACCTCAATTCTTTTTCAGGAACACCGATAGTGGTAAGATTGGGGTACTTACCACTCGCATAAATCCCCAGATGGGTCTGAATGGGCTCTTTCGCCTTGGTCTGCAATCCATCAATTCAAGAAGTCCGATTTTATTTTGTTATTATTTTTCTTACTAATTCCTACCTTTTCCTTTAGTTAATTTTGCCTTATCCCACTACCATGTCACCAAATGCTAACCAGCGTTCTCCTCCACCCCCTTTTTTTCTTTTGTCAAAACTACTAAAAGATATGTACAAAAACCTAGACTCTGCTTCTCAGTATGAATAATGAATAATTCTATTTCTAATACGTCGCCGTAACATTTCATATTCACTATTGGATTATTGAGGAATTTTAATTTTCAAGGATGACATAATATAAATGTCTACTCATATTGGGCCGTGAGAAAATAAGTTTTGAGTGATTTGTTAATAAAAGATCAGCTGGAAATTAGTCAGGAGTCATTTGGACAGGAAATTAGTTGTGAAGTCAGTTTAATACCTTAAGTATTGCATACTAATTTGTAATCATCAATACTGAAGTCAATTTGATACCTTAAGTATTGTATATTGACTGGTAGTCAGCAATACGAAAAGTCAATGTTATACATTGAATATTACTTATTGACTGGCAGTGATTGTGGTATACCGAGAACCGGAAGCACCGGTTATACCATTGTTGTATGAAACGGAAGTACTGTTTCAGCCATCTTGTCTTGTTGCAAATAAAAGGCGGAAGTGATTACTTCTCGCAGTTAACGTCATCTGGACTACACGTCTTATTATTCGCTAAGCGCGTTATAACAGTGATAAATATTGGAGTTTAGACTATGTACTTCCTTATCTTTTTGATTTCTCATAGTGTTAATACTCTTGGGAAAGATATGCATCCAACTATTTTCCCTCCAGCTATTGGTAAATAGTAGGGCAGACTATGCAACTAGCCAATAGGGTGGACTGGTCTTTTAAACTTTGGTTAGGCAACTAGTCTAGCAGAAGGAAAACTATGATAGATACCAATTCATGTCCGTCCATTGGGAGCGTTCCCCCGAGAAAGCACCTGTCTCCGTTGTCTAAAAGAGTTAAGGATCATGTTTATTGCCCATTTTCTGAGGTGTGTCCATATCGGGGAATGCCGACGGAACATTTTTGTATCTATCCTCCTTGTTCTACATAAAAATCGACCATGTATCTCATCCTGCGACACCGTCGTTGCCAAACTGCATTGGTTCTTACCTTTCCTTTAGACCACAACGGCAGTGTGGAGAGGGGCGACTTGCGGTTTGGGCGACAGCTCATCCTCCATAACAACCTGACCAGGCTACGTAGTTTACCACTATTAAATAGAGAAGACACTCCAAGGTCACGTGCCGATGCAGTTAAAAAAAATGTGGACACTACGCCATCGTCTTTAGCAGATGAAAGGATGCCAACATTGGCAGGGGAGAGAAAGGGAAGGAAGAAGAAGGGAGAAGCGAAGAGAAAAGGAAAGAGAAAGGAGAAGAGGGGAGGGGAACGTAGTCGAGGGAGGAAAAGTAGATATCGCATCTCAGTAATTTTGATTGTGAAATGAAGATATATCTATATTCCAGTCCCAGGAGCGTCCCACTTGGCTGCATCTTTCCAATTGCACTAAAATGTGTAGGACACTGGTACTCATGTCTGAAACACTGCACAAAATGCTTATACCAATAAAACTGAACACTTTTTCTCATTACCAACGGGGTCCATACAGACTCAGAAAATGAGCTTTAGAAGTTATGAAAGGGGCGGTGACCTAACATTATTTCACAGGTGAGGCATTTAGCGTGCCATTTTTGTAATCTTATTTTAATTTATATTTGTTATTCTAATAATTCGTATTTCAATCCTATAAAGAAATTACACCTGTTATAACAATTAATTATTCTTTCAATCACGTTAAAATAATTTATCTTAATTAGTAAGTAATAAAAGCAAAATCGTCGGGGTGGCTTAAAATCGTTATCAGTCAGACAGAGAGAGAATCTATCCCCTTTTCACTAGCACTAGATCAAGGAGATTGTTTTTGCATCTGAGGTTGAGCGCCACACCTACCGTCAGCTCCTCACTTTACCATACATATCCCTGTGCTGATCATACGCTGAGTTGGTGAGGGCTGGTATCGAACCCGGAACATTGTGGTTCCCAGTCAAGTGTTCTACCAACAGAACTAAACCTGCCCTGATTGTTTTCAATCATATCAAAAATAATGTTAATTTATTGATAAGATAATTTTTTTACATTTATTTTAAATACAATTGCTAACTTTATTATACATAAGGGTATCATTTTGGGGTGATAGAAGTCCGGGGTTATTTCTATCTCGATTCTAGATAGAAATGATCACCGATTTGTTTTAGATTTACAATAGAGCTAATACCAAGAAAGATGTATGTGTTTGTTATCTGTGAGGCACTGGAGATCTTGTCTGACAGCCAAGGGGTCAGCAGTCCGAAAAATATTGGGAACATTCCAGGTAGATTCAGAGCTGAATAACTGATAGATAATTTTCAAGAGAACTTCTATTCATCTTAATATAAATCTGTGAGGAAGAGTAAAAAAATATCAACACTTTTGCAATAACATATCTTTATTATTGTCACGCTGTGTTCTGTGCCTGTGTGCTTATAGATGGTCACGTGATTGAAGTTTGAACTTGATCGCACCATTTTGTTTGCTGTCTTTACAGTGTAAATACGGTCACTTCACTAGCAGTGTGTATGTATCAAGGAAGTGACATTGAATTTCTTTTTGCCAAATGTAAAACTAAACATAATATCTTTTTTTCAATAAGATTTTTGAATACTTATTTATCAATGAATATATTTATTTGGTCTTAGTAAATAATGACAAAAATGTAAACAGTAATTACTTAACAATCACCCTAAAAAATTAGTTGGGACGTCCAATTCGATTTGGTGCGATGAATGTACAGATGACGGGAAAAGCTACAAAACGTTTCTAAAAGTTATTTTACCGTAACAAATCTTTGTATCATGACCCGATTTCTCTGGTTGAAAGGAATATCAGAGAATAAGACTTATTGGAGAACCGCCCTGTCGACTGGGGCGTTAGAATGCACCGACTGCACCTTTGCAGAGGGGTAAGACTCCCCCAATGGGGCCACCTGTTGGCCGTGGGTGGCGACCCGTGATGCTTAAGGATAGAACCCAGGTGGTTGAGCAGTTCATGACTTGCAATACTCCACGTTGGCCCTATCTTGGGCTAGACGGGTGGTCGGAGAGGCCCCCTCCGATCAATCGGCTGGTCATGTCAAGCACTAGCACCTATATGATTTTCCCAACCCTATTGCCCTTATGGCAAGCCCCCAACCCCTTTTTATCATATGGGTGCTAGAAGGCGGTGGCTGTGGGTCTACATTTCCTGGGAATGACGTTAAACTCTATCTGATGGTGAAGTTCCAGTTCTGGAGGTTTGGGGAATGTGGAGCACCCTTCATCACCATTGCTCCCTGATCCACTCTGACCCGGAGTGGTAGTACCTGTTAGGGTCCCATCTATGGGTTAAATAGAAAAATGTATTTATAAAAAAATTGTATTATCCATTAAGAATTGATTTATTTCAAAACTTTATCGGCATTAAATGACACACTGAGAAATTTAGCGCAATAGGTCAATGGGCTACCGGGTAGAAATATGGATGTGGAAAGAGAAGTTTAAAAGTCGCCGGACAAGCGTGACTTGTGAAAGAAGCGATGCATAAATGCTTGTGTTGTATACCCTTTCTTTACTTCTATTATTCTTCTGCTCATCTTTGGTATCTTACGTTCTTCTTCTAACGTCTCTTGGTCGTCCTTGATTCACTTCTTCTTCTATGTCAGTCTTGTTGCCAAGACATTCATCAACCACAAAACCATATTATTTATGTAAACTTTTATTTACTTAACTAAACATATTTCTCTAACTAAACACAACGCACGTGTGCAAGTGAGCTACAGCTAAGGCAGATAGGCCTTATCTGCCTGACGTCCAAGCTGAAACTGAGAGCCAACCAGGTTCCACGTGATTTCACGTATTTCCGGGGCTTTCTGTAATATTCCATGGAAAGACCCGCCTGTGATATGAAAAGGGGCCATCCCTTCAGAAATACCGGGGATTGACAATAATCCATGCATATATTATGCAACACTTGCACGACTAACCGAAAACCTTAAAGAAAACCACAAAAACAAATTACTATACATTTAATGTTGAAAAATAATTTTTTTAAACCAAGTTTAATTGAAATTATACATTGCAATACTAACACAAACAACTGAGACTAATGTGTTTACCGTTGGATTCAATAATTAATTTCAATGGTTAATTAAATGTATAGTAATTTGTTTTTTTAAGCAATAAGTAATTAAAAACAACCTTAATCCCCAAACCCCTAAACCGTAACCCAATTCGCAAAAAAGTTATACATTGTAGTTAAACTGTCATGGATCACCGCCAAATAAGTTTCCGTTTTAATTTTGACGACGATTTGCAAGTTTAACCGAAAAATGATGCACTTGTTTATCCCTGCTTTGTGTAAATATATTGATAAAACAAGAGCACGGATAATTTTTGAATCTCCTTCGTAATATCAATACTTGTAAAGTTTATCTAATATGGTATTTCAGTCAAACTTTATGTAAATAAAAATGTGCAAATTTACCCGCTTTTACATGGAAAATAGGTTAATTCGTAAATTTCATTATTCAGGGATCAAAAGCACAATTTGAACGAATAATTACCCTTTTCTAAACTTTTACAACATAAGCAATTAAGAAATAACACATACTATTCAGGAACAACCTTTGTGTTACAAAGAGTTATCCAGGGTACAAAATAAAATGTTGTGAGGGAATAATTGGCAGTGGAGACGCTTCATATAGTAGTTACCGTCCTAGGCAATGGACACGGCGAGATGAGTTCAAATCCTGGACGAAGCTGTTTGCATTTCTCATAGCGCTGATACCATTGGGAAACGTATGCATCTAACTATTCTCTCTCCGGCTATGGATAAATAGTATAGAATGCTCAACTCTCTAACTTTGGTATGGCAACTGGTCTTAGAAGAAGGAAATCTCTGAATTTAAATCTGTTAAATTCCACTTAAGAAATTGACTTTATTTCAACCCTGCTCGTGTGGAGGGATTGATAAATATGTATAATTGACATTGTCTATACTTTTACAACTAAGAAATAAAACTACAGTCCACGAAGAAACTTTGTGTCATCTTGTGTAATAGATAATTCCACAGTAGTTATCGTTCCAGTGAAGACTGCTAGAGTAGACGTCCTTGGTAGGGTACGTGGGTATAGTCGGTATCGGTAGGTGAGATGTTAAAGGTCTAAGAGAGAAAAACGACCAGATAAAATATAAGAATTTCAAGAAGTAAGAAAATAATAATAATAATAAAATAATAATAATAATAATAATAATAATAATTCTGCGAATGTAGCAAACTAGCACAACGAGAATACAAAACTAGACACGACTGGGTTGGGAAGGTGATCCACTGGGAATTATGCAAAAATTTAATTTTGACCATACAACAAAATGGTATATGCATAAACCAGAATAAGTTCTTGAGAACGAAATGCATAAAATTCTCTGGGACTTGGAAATAAAAACGGATCAGCTTATCCCAGCAAGAAGACCAGACCTAGTGTTGATAAACAAAAAAGAAAGAACTTGTCAACTGGTGGATTTTGCAGTGCCAGCAGATCACAGGGTGAAGCTAGAGGAAAATGAAAAAATAGACAAATATCTGGACCTTGCCAGAGAACTAAAAAAGTTATGGAATATGAAAGTGAAGGTGATACCAATTGTAGTTGGTGCACTTGGAACAGTCCCAAAAGGATTGGAAAAGGGTTTGGAATGTTTGGAAATCAGAGGAAGAGTTGAAACCATTCAGAACACTGCACTGCTGCAATCTGCCAGAATATTCAGAAGAGTCCTGGAGACCTGAGGAGACTTGCTGTCCCTCAGACCCCAGTGAAAGACCATCAGCTAATGCTGTGAAAACTCAAAAGGAGCAAATAATAATCCATACCTAGAATTGATTAACAAAAACAAAAAAGAGAACTTGTCAACTGGTAGACTTTACAGTTCCAGCAGACCACAGGGTGAAGATGAAGGAAAACGAAAAGATAGACAAATACCCGGATCTTCCCAGAGAATTGAAAAAGTTGTGGGATATGAGCTTAAGAGTGATACCAATTGTAGTTGGTGCACTTGGAACGGTCCCAAAAAGCTTGGAAAAAAAGAATGGAGGAAGCTGGAATAAGAGGAAGAATTGAGACCATCCAGACTACTGCATTGCTGAAATCATCTAGAATATTCGGAAGACTCCTGGAGACCAGAAGACACTTGTGACTCAGACTTCAGGGAAAGACCATCAGCTAACGCTGGTGTGAAAAACTAACAAGGGGTGAAATAATGATAACAGTTTCGTTAAAGGTTTCATTTTTATTTTGTTGTGCTAATGAATATAAACAAATCAATTATGTAAAACCAAGACAATCAATGGATCTGGGAGACTATGTTTTTATTTCCCTCCTCTACCCAGGCAACGTCGGGTAGCCGCTTCTAGTGAATAAATAAATAGGAATACCTTTGAAACCCAACTATATTTACTGACATCAGTAAAATGGAAGAACACGGACGTTCCCTTATAAGTCCTAATTTAATATCTAACTAATATCATTCAGATTTGAAATGTTCATTTGATTTGCACACAGACCCGTTAAATTGCAATCGGATCATAAATTTATTTTCCTTGTCACGTTCTGGCGAATTGCAGGCCAAATTGGAAGCAGCTGTTACTGACCAAAATTCGATAGCAAATTTATTACAAAGATTATCATACAACTGTTGGAATGATAATTGACTTGATCAATTGTATTGCCAATTACCGAACGTGATTAGCAGATCTTTTTTTCCCTCTCTCTCTCTCTCTTCTCTCTCTCCTCTCTCTCTCTCTCTCTCTGTCTCGATTTCTTTTT
>CM042141.1:123417992-123430492 GCA_023376005.1 Doryteuthis pealeii
AAGAACGAAAAGAAAGCGAAGAAAACAGAGAAGAGAAGAAAGAAAAGAAGAAAGAATTGAAGAAGAATCCATATATATAAAATCAATAGAAACAGCAGACAAAGAAAAAAAAAAGAGGAAAACGAAGGAAGAAGAAGAAGAAACTAAGAAAGAAAGAAAGAAAGAAGAGACACAGAATGTGTGAAGGCAAATATCCATGTTATAATAAAAATAGCAACAGAAAAAGAAAAAACAAAAAAGAGAGAAAGAAGAAAGAAAGAAGAAGAAGAGAAGAAGAGAGAAGAAAGAAGAATGGAAGAAGAATATCCATATAATAAAAATAGGAACAGAAAAAAGAAAAAAAAAAAAAAGAGAAAAAGAAGAAGAAAAGAAGAAGAAGAAGAAGAAGAAGAAGAAGAAGAAAGAAGAATGTTGAAGAAGAATATCCATAATAATAAGAAATAGAAAGAAGAAGAAAAGAAGAAGAAGAAGAAGAAGAAGAAGAAGAAGAAAAGAAGAAGAAGAAGAATAATCCATATAATAAAAATAGAAAGAAGAAGAAGAAAGAAGAAGAAGAAGAAGAAGTAAAATCCATATAAGCAAGAAGAAGAAGAAGAAGAAGAAGAAGAAGAAAAGAAAGAAAGAAAGAAAGAAAGAAAGAAAGAAAGAAAGAAAATGAGCAAAGCCTAAATTTCTAAGGCGAGTAGAGCAAATCAGGGAATCGTCCTTGATAATATGAACATGATTCGATGGCTGGCTGGTTTTTTTGCCAACGGCATCATGTCTCCCCGAAGGTGTTTTTTAGTCGAGATATTGGTAATGAGGTGTCTTACCGAGTTTCCAATATGTGTGCCCAAAGACAAAATCGTGAATATTTGTATTGCTGTTGATCAGTAGTTAATCTTCATTGGGCCGAGAGAATTCGTTCATGTTTAGTTTCACCCGCAGCTACGAGCTGTCTGTTTATAAGGTTCGTACAATGTTTCGCTCGGTCTAGCAAATTCGCGCTGCTTATCATTCGACTGTTTATCTCGATATATTGCCAGACAGGCGCCATATTTCCCAAGCGCGCGAAAAATGATCGACAAGGCATTCTGTTGAACGAAAGGAGAAACCGCATTGCCTTATGACAGTGTATGGCATCTGACCAGAGAAATATCATATCAGAACTCTGCCAAGTGTAATGCGTTTCTTAAGGTGAGTGACTTTCTGGACAACAAAGGTGGCTCGACTCAAGACGTTGTACAACTTGAGTTGAATACTCCGCGTTCGGAACCGAATATATTACATCAAGCATTATCTATATATTATTGAAATTACTATTATGCTTTTGTGTATATATGTGTGTGTTAGATAGAGTAAATACAGAGTCAACGGCGCTTCATAACTGTCATTTTCTCGCCTATGCAATCGTCTGCATCTATCTATCAATCTATCATCTATTTATCTATCTTATTCTGTTATTATCCTCTCCCTCTGTTGTCTGTCTTCTTCTATTCTACTCTATCTACTATCTAATCATTCTTATTCTGTAATTATCTCTCTGTGCCCACTGTCTTCTATCTATCTATCTATCTATCTTATTCTGTTAATTATCTCTCTGTCCCTCTGTCTTCTATCTATCTATCATTCTGTAATTATCTCTCTTGCCCTCTGTTGTCTAGTCTATCTATCTATCTATCTAATTCTATCTATCTATCTCTATTCTGTTAATTATCTCTCTGTGCTCTCTGTCGTCTATATCTATTTATCTATCTATCTATCTATCTATCTTATCTGCTTAATTATCTCTCTGTGCCCTCTGTCTATCTATCTATCTATCTATCTATCTTATTCTGTTAATTATCTCTCTGTCCCTCTGTCTGTCTATCTATCTATCTATCTTATTCTGTTAATTATCTCTCTGTGCCCTCTGTCTTCTTATCTATCTATCTATCTATCTATCTATTCTGTTAATTATCCCTCTTCCTCTGATCTATCTATCATCTATCTATCTATCTATCTATCTATCTATCTTATTCTGTTAATTGTCTCTCTGTGCCCTCTGTTTGTCTGTCTGTCTATCTATTTATCTATCTATCTATCTTCTTAATCTATCTCTGCCCTCTGTCTATCTATTATCTAATCTACTATCATCTATCTATCTTATTCTGTTAATTATCTCTCTGTTCCCTCTGCTGTCTAATCTATCTATCGATCTACTATCTTAATCTGTTAATTATACTCTCTCCCTCTGTCTGTCTATCTATCTATCTACTATCTATCTGATTCTGTTATATCCCTCTTGGGGGGGGCCCCCCCCCCCCCCTTTTCCCCCCACTTTGTGTTTCCCCTTGGGAATGTTCTCACACAAAATCATTTTTCCAAAATTTTTCCCCAGATTTCAAAAAAAAATTCCCTCATTCAAACTTTCTTATTTTTTTTGTCCCCCCCCCCTTTTTTAAATTACATCCTAAAAAAAATTCCTGATTTTGCCCCCCCCCTTCCCATCAAACTGTCTTGACTATTTTTTTTTTTAATCCCCCCATTAAAAATCTCTTTCCCCCCCCCCCCCCCATATTTTCCACCTTCTACTGCTAATTTTTTTTTTTCTTTTCCCCCCTGGTAATTATCTCTCTGTGCCCCTCTGTCTGTCTAGCTATCGATCATCTATCTATTCTTACATTATCTACTCTGTGCCCTCTGTCGTCTAATCTATACGAACTACTCTATCTATCTATTCTGTTAATTATCCCTCTGCTGCCCTCTGTCGTCTAGTCTGTCATCTATCTATACTATCTATCTTATCTATCTTATCTGTTTAATTATCTCGCTGTTCCTCTGCTTCTGTCTGTCATATCTACTATCTATCTATCTAATCTATCTATCTTATCTATCTTATTCTGTAATATCTCTCTGTTGCCCTCTGTCTGTCTATCTATCTTATCTATCTATCTATCTATCTATCTTTATTCTATTAATTATCCCTCTGTGCCTCCTGTCTATCTATCTATCTAATCATCTACTATCTTTATTCTTTAATTAATCATTCTGTGCCCTCTATCTATCTATCTATCTATCCTATCTATCTATCTTATTTATCTGCGTTTCTTAAGGTGAACTTTCTGGACAACAAAGTGGCCGACTCAAGACGTTGTACAACTTGAGTTGAATTCTCCGCTTTCGAACCGAATATATTACATCAAGCATTATCTATATATTATTGAAATTACTATTATGCTTATGTGTATATATGTGTGTGTTAGATAGCGTAAATACAGAGTCAACGGCGCTTGATAACTGTCATTTTCTCGCGTATGCAATCGTCTGACGATCCATCTATCAATCTATCTATCTATTTATCTATCTTATTCTGTTTATATCTCTCTGTGTCCTCTGTCTTCTGTCTGCTATCTATCCATATCTATCTATCTATCTTAGTTCTGTTAATTATCCTCCTCTGTGCCCTCGTCTGTCTATCTATCTATCTATCTATCTACATCTTATTCTGTTAATTATCTCTTGCTCTCTATCTATCCTATCTATCTATTCTAACCAAATCTATCTATCTTCTTAATTCTGTTAATTAAATCATTCAGTGCCCTCTGTCTGTCTATCCCTATCTATCTATCTATCTATCATCTTATTCTGTAATATCTCTCTGCCCATTTGCTGTCTATCTATCATTATCTATCTATTCTTAATAAACTCTCCGTGCCATCTAATCTATCTATCTATCATCTATCTATCTATCTATTCGTTAAACCTCATCTGTGCCCTCTGTCTGTCTAATCCTATCTATCTATCTATCTTATTTAATTTATCCCTCCGCCCTCTGTCTGTCTATCTATCTATCTATCTATCTATCTATCAATCTATCTACTATCTATCCCATTCGTTCAACTATTAATGTCTCTCTATTTATCCATTACAGATCCTATTCATCATCTATGTCTATATATCTCATCCTTTTCATCTCATCCTGTCCATCTCTGCCAGTTTCTCTCTTTCACAATATTACATTACTAATCTCTCTATTTATCTATACCATTCAGTTTATATCTATCTTATCTATCTATCTATCTATCTTTCTAGCATTTTATATTTATAAATATAACAAAACTAGAATATTAATGTACACACACACACACACCGGTATATATATTATATATAGCTATAATATATATGATATATATATATATATATATATATATATATATATACTAAACTATATATTATATATATATATATATATATATATATATATATATATATAGTTTAGAGTCATACCAAAGGCGATAGATGGTAGATATGAACAGTCTGAGATCGATAGATAGATGTAAGATACAAAGTCATTTTTATCACTATCAATATTAGACAGAATCTTGTAGAAGACACAAACATACTATATACAATATAAAAGAAACGACAAATATTTGAAGCCATAATTCTAGAAACAAAAAAAGGAGAGCTTACATTAAATAAAATAACATCCAATCAGAGTAGTAAATATATTTAACATCTTATAAATATGCAGACAGAATAGATATTATCGCCAAAGATTTACATCCGCTGTAACGTCATTAACACGTAAAATTTAAATTTAAATTTTTAACGTTATAGAAAAACAGACACATAAATTAGAATAGGTTTCTCTGAATAAAATATAAAACAAAAACAAAACAAATATACTATCTAAATTTAACCTTTGAAAATGATCAATGATGGTCGAAAAAGTTCTGAAATAAAAGTTTGACTAAACTTGGACTAAACTCCACCAGACAAGAGGAAATACATAAAAAAGATCCAGGATAAAGCTCTAACCGCATCAGCGTGGATATGACAATCCCACTGTGTGACACCAAACTAAGAAAGTCTGGTGGTAGCGTGAGATACTACTGGGGCGTTCTGGGTTAGTAGTAATGATGCTTCGGCCCCGAAATCATACCTGAACCCAGAGTCATCATCTGATGAATGCGTTGTTGGATGCAATGCTACTGTTTAAACAGCAGTCGTTATATGAAGTTATTTTATATATATATATATATATATATATATATATATATATATACCTGTCTAGAAGGAAAACTCTTAATTCAAACCTGTTGCGTTCTGCTTAAAAATTGACCTTGTGTCCCGTCCTGCTCGTCCCGATGGTTAGGTAAACCACACACACACAGACACACACAAACACACACACAAATATATATATATATATATATATATATATATATATATATATATATATATATATATATGCTACACACCTATATCTATTGAAGATCTCTGTTCCGCATGCAGTCCTCATATATGATGCTTTTCTTTCCTTCTCTCTACCTGAAGACATATCACCATAACATAGGAAAATACCTGATTTGCGTGTTTGAATGAATGGTGCCCAATGAATAACACGCGTAGATGGTGAACGCCAGGCAGAGAGGAAATGGTGGTGTTTGCGAGTTAGACATGGCTGGGATTAGCGTTCAAGAAAGGAGTTGGGAAACGTCCTTGTTCTTCAGTCGTCTTGCAATAACTCTTACTAATACCAATATCTTATTTTGAGAGTAAAGCCAGAAAGTAGAATTTCCTTTTTGATATATGTTATTATTATTATTATTATTATTATTATATTATTATTATGCTGGAATAATTGGTTTATTTATTCTTCCATAAAGAATTCTAGTTCTCGCGACATTGACACTTTAAGACAGTTCATCATTGATGTCTCTGAAGAAATCGATAATGACAAGGGTCTTTATTACCGAGTCGGTGTCAGTGTGTGATAAAAAAGTAAAAAGAAGAAAGAAAAAAAAAACAAGAAAGAAAAAAGAAAAAAAAAAGAAAAAGAAAAAAGGATGAGCCTTGCCAGAAAACAAGTTGTGAATTTGTTTGATTAAATTAACTATTGTTTCATTGTCTAATTTGTACAGATTTAGAAAATTATTAGTTTCATTTCTCAATGATGACAGATTTATAAATAAAAGAAAATAATACAAAGGCCAAGAAAAATGTACCTTTGAGCTAGCTTCTATGTAAGAGGGATAGTCAGATAGAAAGAAAGGGGACGATTGAGGATTGAGAGAGAGAGAGGAGAGGGAGAGAGAGAGAGAAGAGAGAGAGGGAGAGAGAGAGAGAGGTGGGAATATTACTTAATAAATTTATTTGGTTTACCTGTATATGAGATAGATAGATACATAGATTGATAGATGAGAAATAGATTGAATAAGAGAGAGAGAGAGAGAGAGAGAGAGAGAGAGAGAGAGAGAGAGAGAGAGAGAGAGAGGGTGGGAATATTACTTAATAAATTTATTTGGTCTACCTGTATATGAGATAGATAGATATTGATAGATATGAGAAATAGATTGAAAGAGAGAGAGAGAGAGAGAGAGAGAGAGAGAGAGAGAGAGAGAGAGAGAGAGAGAGAGAGAGAGAGAGAGAGACGGCTAATTCTATACATTTTATTTGTTCCACCTGTATATAAGATATGTAGAAAGGGGGGAATAGAAAAAGACAGGGTAAAAAATAGAGAGCGCACGCGATAATATATATATATATATATATATATATATATATATATATATATATATATATAGAAAGAGAGAGAGAGAGAGAGAGAGAGAGAAAGAGAGAGAGAGAGAGAGAGGCTTATGATATGAAAGGGATTGATAGAGAAGGAGAAGGAGGAGTAGAAAGAAGATAAAGAAAGAGAAAGGGAGAGAGAACGTGAAAAGTATAAATCTTTATTCGGTTCATTCTTTATATAAGATAGATCGATAAATAGAGAGAGAGAGAGAGAGAGAGAGAGAGAGAGAGAGAGAGAGAGAGAGAGAGAGAGAGAGAGAGAGAGAGAGAGAGAATGATGGAGAGAGAAGGGCGGAGTATATAGTATATAGATAAAAATTGATACATTGTATCGATATTCAATTTTTTCTTCGATAGCTTTCAAGAAATCAAGGACAACAAAGATTTTGTTTTATCCGAAATTCTCTGTCAGTTTTGGAGATTGGCTGCAAAATTGAGTGAAGACCAAATTAATTGGCCTTCCATTCTTTAATTTCACAAATTGAGAAAAATATTAATTATTGTTTCCTTTCTAAAAAAGAAAAAAAGAAAAAATGGAACCATATTTTGGGACACTCTCTATAGAATGTATGTACACGTACAACAATAAATACTCACACAAAAACTAATTTTCTAAATTATTGGTCATTGCCAAAAATGATACATACAAAATATAATATCTGTTCAACTCAACCTCCTGTTATTTGTTTTACTGTTTGCTTGTTTTATTTTTGTCATATAGTACCTAAATAATGAGTATGGAATCGTCTGTTTTTTCCTATAATTATTGTCTGGCGGAACCTCCGGAGAGAAACAATGATATCTCACGGCGGTTGTTAATTCAACCTAGTAATTGATAATTACTCTGTTCAGCTTGTATCTTTGCTTAGAAAACATTTTATCATATTATCTACGTTATTCGGACTATTGTCCCCATCTTCATTGTTATATGTACAAATAACAATGAAGATGGGGACAATAGTCCGAATAACGCAGATAATACTAATCTTCAAGCCTCATCTCAAACATTCAGAGAAATTTTATCCTATCCTTAATACTCATTGTGTTTCTTCCATTTTTTCTCTGCAAAACTGATTCTCGAGTTACCACAATTTTATAACTCATTTCACCATTAACCTTTTATTAGGATACCCGGGATATATTTTATCACAGTACCCGGAAGACACCTCTGTTACATTTTGTAATGGACTCGTTACGCATTAAAAATTCGCGCTACACCCGTAGGAAGCTAACTCTCTGCTGTATAACCTCAGAGAAAACTAAGAATAAAAAATCATCATCATCATCATCATCATCATCATCATCAGTTCTCGCTGACAGCACGGATGCGCATGACTCTCTTCCTCCCTCCCTCCATCCCTATCAGTTATTCCCCTCCCCCCTGGCACGGGATCCAGAATCTACACAGAGCTGATAGGTTTCCACTGGAGAACATCACTTATGAGTTCGCACTTGCTTCCCAGCAGTGTCGAACATTTCTTGTTCGTCTTACTTGGATGGTTTGTATGATAGGAGGATGTATAGCATCTATCTCAGAGCTGCTGTATGGCTGCACTACTTGGACTCTAACGAAACGCCTAGAGAAAAAAGATAGAACAAATTCAGTTGTCCGTAAATAACTTTTATGTTAATGTTTCTTCCGAAAAATTTAGGGGTTATCTTTTTTCTAATGTATTTTCTGTAGAATAGGTAGATATTCTATGGACACATGGCCTGGTGGATAAGGTAGTTAGGTTAAAACAGTTCTAAGTGACAAGTTATCTCTGGATACCAAGTTCAATCCTGAGTAGATGCAGTTAGAAAAATAATTAACACAACTCCTACCCCAGCTATGGTTAGCGGAATGAGAACAGTATAACCCCGTGGAATGAATAAAGGGTTAGGTTCAAAGTTCGTTATGACTCCAGATTACGACAAGAAAGTTCCCGAGTTCGAAAAGAAGGTTCCCGAGTCCGGCAAGAAATACCTGAAGAAGGCCGGAGGGCATATCGGCCGAAACGTTGTACAAATAACAATGAAGATGGGGACAATAGTCCGAATAACGCAGATAATACTAGTATTTTCTGTTGTATTGAGAAATCAAGTTCATTGTACCGTAATTTGGCAAACTTTTGTATTAGTTAAAAATTGGAAGGTTTTTTTTAATGCACTGACGCTTGCTGCAGAATCAAACATTGAAATATCTCCTAGGTTGCATCCTTCTATTCTTAATGAATGGAAAGAACAAACGAACATAAGATAAAGCTATAAGTCTTCCAAACTGTAGCTATGTTAGAGCTGCTGTATGGCTGCACTATTTGGAGTCTAACGAAACAATTAGAGAAAAAAAACTAGAATGAATTCAGTTGTGTGCAACTATAACTTATGTTAATCTTTCTTCTCAAAATTTGTTGGCTGTTTTATTTTCTAATGTATTTGCTGTGTTACATAATCTATGCATATATTATTGTCAACCCCCTGTATTTCTGAAGGGATGACCCCTTTTCATATCACGGGCGGGACTTTCCATGGAATATTACAGAAAGCCCGCGAAATACGTGAAGTCACGTGGGACCTGGTTGGCTCTCAGTTTCAGCTTGGACGTCAGGCAGATAAGATGTTACTGCTTTAGCTGAGATTCACTGCACACGCTCGCTGTGATTAGTTAGAGAAATATGTTTAGTTAAGAGATAAAAGTTTAAATAAATAATATGGTTTTGTGGTTGATGAATGTCTTGGCAACAAGACTGACCTAGAAGAAGAAATGAATCAAGGACGACCAACCAGAAGAGACGTTAGAAGCGACACTAAAAGAACGTAAGATACCAAAGATGAGCAGAAGAATAATAGAAGTAAGAAAGTAAAAAGAAGAATATACAACAGCTGTGGTGTTGAAAATTTAAGTTTGTTGGAGGTTTATTGTTTCGTAATTTGACTTATTTTGTTTCAGTTTAATATTGGAAGGCGGTTTTTAAAACACTGACATTTGCTGCAGAATCGAACATTGAAATATCTCTTAGGTTGCATTCCTACACTCTTAATGACTAAAAAAGAACAAAAGATAAGATAAAACGAGAATTCTTCCAAGATGTAGCCGGGTCAGTGCTACTGTATGGTTCCACCATTTATACTCTAACGAAACGTTTATTGTATCGTAATTTTGCATATTTTGTATCATGAGAACGTTTCTTTTTTTTTTTAATGGACTGACGCTTGCTACAGAATCGAACATTGAAATACCTCTTAGGTTGTACACCTACACTCTTAATGACTGGAAAGATAAGATAAAACGAGAATTCTTCGAAACTGTAGCCGTGTCAAGGCTACTGTATAGTTGCACCATTTGGAATCTAACGAAACGTTTATTGTATCGTAATTTGGCATATTTTGTATCATGTTCAAAATTGGAGAATGTTTCTTTTTTTTTTTAATGCACTGATGCTTGCTACAGAATCGTACATTGAAATACCTCTTAGGTTGTACTCCTACACTCTTAATGACTGAAAAAGATAAGATAAAACGAGAATTCTTCGAAACAGTAGCCGTGTTAAGGCTACTGTATAGTTGCACCATTTTGGAATCTAACGAAACGTTTATTGTATCGTAATTTGGCATATTTTGTATCATGTTCAAAATTGGAGAACGTTTCTTTTTTTTTTAATGCACTGATGCTTGCTACAGAATCGTACATTGAAATACCTCTTAGGTTGTATTCCTCTACTCTTAATGACTGGAAAGAACAAAAGAAGAGATTTGTATTTACCTCCGATCCTGTTTGATAACTTGGAACAATTTCAGAATTGATCTCAGAACGGGGAATCGGACTGGCATTTCTATGGAATCTTCAATCCTGTCTCTAAACTGCGCTTTCTTAATAACAAGAGATTCTAAGTGCTGTAGGGTTTGCAAGAAAGAAGACCGGCAAATCCGCCGGTGCCTTAAAACTGTTGCTAGTCAAGCCTCGATTTCGTTTGATTAAAATGCCACAAGAGATAACCCATTAATGGTTACGGCTGTACGGCCTTTGGAATTCAAGGATTGCCATAGAACAATATTTAATTCTCTAGCAGTGGATTAGTTTCTACTGCTGTTTACATGTATCAGTGTCTTGTACCCTCTAATGTTTGGCTTTGTTCCAAGGCTTTGGATATTTATTTTTCTTGTCTCAAAGAGATTCGGATTTTTTCCTTCTTTCTTTCTTTCTTTCTTTCGGTATTTTTCCTTTTTTTTTTTTTTAAATTGGTTGGTATTGTCAAATTCCGAAACAATTGAGATTAGTTTTCTACAATAATCTTATTTAAGAAGAATTGTGATCGAAGAGGCAAAAGACGAAAGGATCATTTCGAATTGATTCCTTTGTCTCCATTTATCCCAACTCGGTTTCTAAGAAAGGAAAACTTATAATGCTTTCTCCAAAGACTCACGATCACAGCAGCACGATTTGTCGCACTCGTTCCATTTTTCTACCTATCTTTCTATTTAATTCTATCACATTGTGTTCATTATCTATCTATCTATCTATCTATCTAATAGGATAGATAGATAGATAGATAGATCTACACACATATGGGTCTAAATAGAGTTGCATGGGTGTGAGCAAACGGGAATCTATCTATCAATCAATCTATCTCATTCTATTCATTATCTATCTATCTATCTATCTATCTATCTATCTATCTATCTACTTGGGTTGGTAGATTAATAGATCGATCTACACGCATATGGGCCTAAATAGAGCTGCATGGATGTGAGAAAATGTGAATATATGTATGTATGTATGTATGTATCTATCTATCTATCTATCTATCTATGATCATTGATCATGTCATTGATTTTCGTAAACAAACGCGCATATAAAAATTAACGGTTAATAACATCATATTCATACATTCACTGTACACTTAACATCTTTCATTTTGTCCCTCACATAAATATTACTTAACAGTGTCCTGAAGATGGTACAATATACCGAAATGCTTAAGTATTGACACTAAAAATTGTTTTTCTGATCATAACATCCTGTGTTTGTTATATTTAAAAAATATTTTCTTCTCATATTGTCGGATTACTTTCCTTACCATATTTCCATTCTATCTATCTATCTATCTATCTATCTCATTCTTAAAGGGCGGAGGAAGCTATTGGCTCCACGGCCATCTAGAACATTATTCCTGGGAGTGTTGCACCCCTTATTCCTTGTTAGGTTATTCAACTACGAGAAGGACAACTCTGGTTTAAACACTGCGATTGACATGATTACCGGTTATCTTGCTTCAGTTTGTTACTGGATAATAATCATGAACATTTAGAGAGTGGTATTCGTGTTGTACAAGCGTTGACCACTATAATACCATGATGTACAAATGTTCCCTTGATTTCTTTTGATCTATCAACTTCTCAAAAAGTCCCATGGCGATGGATTTGTGGCGATGTGTGCAGACCTGACCAGTTGGAAGCATGCAGTTACATATCTACACATTGGCGGCAGGAGTCTTATCCTAACATCGTTGTTATGTCCACCTGTGACAGAGACTGACCGCAGTGGAGACTCTTGTGTCTGAGCAGCCCTACTTAGGAGAGCACTGCTCACCCAAACTAATGGGATAGTGCTAGAAAAGGTGCACTAAACATTGGCTGTCACCTCAACACTGGTTATTTTCCTGCGGCTAACGGTGGTTCATTTCTAGCAGGAAGAAAAGAAATATAAAAGAAATTTTCAAATGACCGGATTAAACTTAACATTTATTGTTGGAATGTGAGAACTCTTTCCGGAAAGAAGAACAGCACTCGTGACAAAGGAACTTCAGAGATTACAGATTGATATTGCTGCACTATCGGAAACCCGATTGTCAGAGGAGGATCAGTTGACTGAAGTATCGACGGGTTATAAACTCTTTTGGGTTGGAAAGCCAAAGGGTTAACGATGCGTGGGTGGTGATGCATTTGCCACGAATACAAGACTGGCAAAGTTTGTGGAGTTT
>CM042141.1:123432992-123435492 GCA_023376005.1 Doryteuthis pealeii
AGACTCCTCACACAAAGTATTATTTAATATCAAATCCATCCTTATATAAGAAAAGTAGTGGTACTATTTGAAATAGTTAAGGGATGAGGGGTTCGTACCTTTCTAGAAGGGTAGGAAGTTGAAGTTCAAACGTGAACATTATTGCGCGACTGGAATTCAAACTCACTTGCTACGTTATCGCAGACTAGCACGTTAACCACTACGCCACAGAGATCTTTCCCCGCAAAGCATTAGAGCAGAGAGAATTGTTTCTTTTCTACGTAAATCAAGTCAAGTAGGCGGTGGCCTATTGTCGGTATCAACCAGACAGCAAGGGACTATATCCCCTTTTCTCCAGTGATAGACCAGGGAGATTTTTTTATGTCTTAGGTGGAGTGCCACACATACCATCAGCTCCCCACTTTACCGCACAGATCGAAGCTGTGATACTCATACCCTGAGTTGGCAAGGGCCAGTATCGAACACCAGAACCTTGTTGATTAGAAAGATTTACCCCAACGTAAATGTACCCTATTCATAATTTCTACACTAGATGGGTGGGTCCAGAAGCAGTCGTGAACAGAGACGTGTGTGATACCCTCTCTACGGAGATCAATCAACTAGAAAAAAGGGCCAAAAAAATTTACGATCAACTTTGGTTACATTTTCATCGTTTGTGTAGCTTTTTATCACAGAATATCGTTGAAAACCAATAATCGGTTATTGAATATGCACAAGAAAACAATTATGTCGAATACAACCGCCATACATTTAAATGTATAATTGTCAAAGAGAGAAAATATGTAATTTTTCTGTCCGGATTTCGACTTTAAAATTAACATGTGATACGGATAGGTTTATTTATTTTTTAAGATAACGATGTAATTTTTCCCAATCGGATAATTTGAGCTTTGATTTAACTGTTTTTTTTTTGTAACAACTCTGTAGGATCGTTAATTTTTTTGTGAGATATTAAAAAAATCAAATTTAAAAAATATTCTTGTTTGGCTGTTAAAGAATTAGTAATACCCTTGAGTTGTTTAAACATACTTAAATTAAGTATTTTATTCTTGCACAACACACTGTGCTATGTTTTACTGTTTAGTTCTTTAATGAATAATATTTTTCTTTGGCGTAATAAATTTCAAAATTTAAATGTTTTTAGTGAACTTATTAACGTAAGCGTATGTCAAGGTCATTTGTACCTTAAATTTTAGCTCTCAACACAAAGTAAAAATCAACCAACTAACAGCTCGTAACTTGGAGCAGTTGTAAGTCAAGGTATCACTGTATTTCAATTCACAGCATCTTGTTGATCCGATGTGAATGTTCTACTGACAGAACAATACCGCATCGATCATGTTCTATATTTTTAATTCTTTCATTACGACATTTTCGCCTGACCGTTTCAGTTTGTTTCCAATCATCTTTTATTGGAGCAGCAACCATTGCCAAATACGCATGTTCATTGAACTAGTTAAGGTTCTTCTTCTTCTTCTTCTTCTTCTTCTTCTTCTTCTTCTTCTTCTTCTTCTTCTTCTTCTCCTCCGGCCTCTTCTTCTTCTTCTTCTTTTTCTTCTTCTTCTTCTCCGGCCTCTTCTTCTTCTACGTCTCCTCTTCCCCCTCCTTCTTCTTTTTCGTATCCTCCTCCTTCTCCTCCCCCTCCTCCTCCATCTTCTTCTTCTTCTTCTTCTTCTTCTTCTTCTTCTTTTTCTTCGTCTGTTCTTCCTACTCCCCCTTCTTATTCTACGTCTCCTCCACTCCCTCCTTCTTCTTCGTCTCCTCCTCCTCCTCCTCCTCCATCTTCTTCTCCTTCTTTGTTTCCTCCTCCTTATTCGTCTCCCCCTCCCGCTCCTTCTTCTTCTTCGTCTACTCCTCCCCCTTCTTCTTCTTCGTCTCCTCCTTCTCCATTTTCTTCTTCTTCTTCTTCTTCTCCGTTTCCTCCTCTTTCTTCGTCTCCTCCTACCCACTTCTTCTTCGTCTCCTCCTCCTCCACCTCCATCTTATTCTTCTTCTTCGTCCCCTCCTCCCGCTTCTTCTTCTTCTTAGTCTCCTCCTCCCCCTTCTTCTTCTTCGTCTCCTCCTCCTCCATCTTCTTCTTCTTCGTCTCCTCCTCCTTCTTCGTCTCCTGCTCCCCCTCCTTCTTCTTCCTCGTCTCCTCCTCTTCCTCCTCCTCCTCCATCTTCTTCTTCTTCTTCTTCTTCTTCGTCTCCTCCTCCTCCTTCGTCTCCTCCTCCCCTCCTTCTTCTTCTTCGTCTCCTCCTCTTCCTCCTCCCCCATCTTCTTCTTCTTCTTCTTCTTACAAGATTTCGGCTTTTATATTTCAATTCATTTGTCACCTAATCTTCTGGGCACACACTATCAATAACAACACAAGATTCTTTCTTCTCATCCTTTTATGCCGATGTCAGATTAGCTGGCTTTGATTTCTTCCTTTGTAGTAATTGGATAATCCCACAGGAGAGTAACTTTATCCTTGCCAAAGATTTCTGGGCGATGAGGGCTAAGAGTATGCTAACTC
>CM042141.1:123440492-123469908 GCA_023376005.1 Doryteuthis pealeii
AATTTAGATAGATAGAAAGAAAAAAAAAATATATATGTAGTATATTAAGAAAGATTTAAAAAAACACAGGTTTTAATGAGTTAAGTGGTGAGTTTATTGGCCGACACGGCAGTGTTTCGATCTATTAATTAGATCATCTTCCGGGAATTTGTTGGTATATGGAAGGTAATAAGAAATTTTATTCGTTATTCTGTGATAAAATTTCTTATTACCTTCCATATACCAACAAATGTCCTGAAGATGATCTAATTAATAGATCGAAACACTGCAGCGTCGGCCAATAAACTCACCACTTAACCCATTTAAACCTGTGTTTTTTCAATCTTTCTTAATATACTACATACCGTCGGATTCACTTCATTTTCTTCACATATATATATATACCTATATTATGTATGTATTATATATATATATATATATATATATACAGCGAGAGAGAGAGAGAGAGAGAGAGAGAGAGAGAGAGAGAGAGAGAGAGAGAGAGAGAGAGATCGATAGATAGTTAGATAGATAGAAATATAACTTAGATAGACGGAAAGATAGAAACAGATTTGGATAGATAGATAGATAGATAGATAGAGATAGATAGATAATTTCGTTAGATAGATAGATAGATAGATAGATTAGAAAACAGACTGGAACACCTAGATAGAAGCTGCTGGCTTCTCATTGTAAGCGATCAATGATGATGACAATGCTTCTTAGTAAACGCAGCCTCATTCAGAATTCGTGTTACGATTGTGTGGCCATTTTAGGGCTGTAGGTGAAAGCAGTTTTACAGTTGAGATCCCTTGTGGCATAAAAGTTTGACCCTTTCTTGAAGTAGAATTATGTAGTATCAGTTTTAATTCTTGTCAGCTGATCTGTGTTAAAGAATTTTATAATCCTCATCGGTTAGTTCGTACTTAGAGAGTTGTATAACATACACACCGATGACGATGACCTTTAAATAGTAGATCAAAAATGTTTGGGCATTTTGGTTGGCCGATTCAGTCAGTGCTGTTGGAAGAGTTTATAAATACAAGTACAACCAAAAATACATCACGTGGTGTAATGTTTAGCGAGGTAGATTAGCAAACACCCCTACTTCTGGTTTTTTTTGCCAAATCTAAGCAAAGTTTAGTAAAGCTAGATCGTAACCATTGTTAGTGAGTTCGATTCTCACTGGGCGCCTCATACTACTGGCTTTGTGCCACATTAAGCTAAGTTTAGTAAAAAAAAAAAAGGCACCTCACGCGGTGTAAAGGTTAGCAAGCTAGATTCGCAAACCATTGTTAGTGAGTTCAATTCCCGCTAAGCGCCCTATACTTCTGGTCTTGTGCCACATCTAAACGAAGCTTAGTAAATAACTGTTAAGTTTTTAAGGGCAATCCTTAGCAAGTGGATTCTTGGTTTGGAGTCCTCCGATACCGAATCCTTTGGTAATCCTCTCAAGAAGAGAATCCTAGGTTCCTTCATCAATAGTCGCAAGTATACCGAGAAAGAATCAGCACTTAGGTAATGTATCAGCCACGCAGTATGGCCAGCGATTGGATAAGGAATAGACCACATGGTCTCGCCTAGTCTATAAATCCAGAGCACACCTTATATCATAAAACTCCAACAATAGCTATATACCAAAAATAATCCAACAATTCGAGAGTAAAGAAAATTAGCACTAGGTGAATACAGACTCATCCAAAGTTTGAACTTGCCTTGCCGGTTCCGATTTCCTTGACGGTATCCATTTACGTCACACTCGCCTCCGTAGTGTTTTATGACGTTGCTTTGATATTCCCTAAGTAATGAATCTGTAGAAATTCTATAGAATTACTTATATCTCTTCTTCCCTCGTTTCCTTCTTTTTCCCGCGCTTCCTGCAGCGCGGATCGACTTTAAGAATCGCATTGAGAATCGAGCACCGATTGGCTATAAATAAACACCGGTTGTCTTGAAAAATGATCGTCTTGGAGGTTTTAAATGGCTGCGTTGATCCTGCACGCGGATATTGCGGATCAAGCTAATACTCGATTAGAGTCAGCATAGATCAACAAACCGTAAATATCAACACGCTTCCGCTTCTTCAGACCCTCCCCCTCTCCGCCAACACACACTTTCATTCTCTCCGTTTCTCCGATCAAATTGTAGATGTCCCTCTCCTCCTTCTCTTCCTCCTTCTCCTCCTTCTCCTCCTCCTCCTTGACCACGGTCAAATTGTTGTTGTCTTTCGTTTCCAGATCCTAATTGCTGTTGTTTGACCATTTGTCCGTGAGATTGTGTCTTCACGTGCCAATCGTCCTAATTGGTCAGGTGATCATTAGGAACGTCCATCGCACCTGCTGCTTCTCGAGGGCGGGGTCTCGATGAGCTGGCAGGGCGATAAAGAAACAGATACTCGGCTCAACTGATCATTTCGAAGTGTGTACAATTCAATGCTTCTAAAGAATAAATACAAAATTAAGACAAAAAAAGAAAAAAAAAAAAAAAAAAAAAAGAAGAAGAAGAAGAAGAAGAAGAAGAAGAAGACTTGGCTATTTAATCTTGGTTAGGCAACCAGTCTATGAGAAGGAATTCAAATTCTGAATTCTGAATTCAAACCTGTTGAACTTCATTTGAGAAACTGACTAAATATGGTAACTGGTAACTGGTAACTGGAAGACTTGGCTATTTAAGCTTGGTTAGGCAACCAGTCTATGAAAAGGAAAACTCTGAATTCAAACCTGTTGAAAATTCACTTGAGAAACTGACTAAATATGGTAACTGGTAACTGGAAGACTTGGCTATTTAAGCTTGGTTAGGCAACCAGTCTATGAAAAGGAAAACTCTGAATTCAAACCTGTTGAAATTCACTTGAGAAACTGACTAAATATGGTAACTGGTAACTGGAAGACTTGTCTATTTAAGCTTGGTTAGGCAACCAGTCTATGAAAAGGAAAACTCTGAATTCAAACCTGTTGAACTTCACTTGAGAAACTGACTAAATATGGTAACTGGTAACTGGAAGACTTGGCTATTTAAGCTTGGTTAGGCAACCAGTCTATGAGAAGGAAAACTCTGAATTCAAACCTGTTGAACTTCACTTGAGAAACTGACTAAATATGGTAACTGGTAACTGATAAATTTAGCTCAGTACGTAAAAGGGTTCGGCTAGAAACTCAGCGTATGAGTAGCGCATGGATCTGTGCGGTAAAGTAAGTAGCTGACGGTAGGTGTGGCGCTCCACCTCAGCCGCAAAAAACAATCTCCTTGGTCTAGTATCTGTGTAATTATGTATGTATGTCCGTAGGAAATTACGAAAATAAAACAGTTAACGACAAGGTAAACATATACACACATTCACTGTTACTGTAAATATTTAGAAATTAAAACAGCAATAAAATTCTACCTGAAATGTCCGTGAAACTCTAAGTTCAACAAATTAATATGGAAGCACAAAATAATCATTTTTTTTCTTTTTATTCATTTTCTTTTCCAGAGTCGGATTAACACTAGGGATTTTCATGGGACATTCAACAAGGATCACATTCACTATTCAGTAGTAACAGATTTGCAAGACTAGTTTGCTAACCATTACATCACATTTTGTTTTTTGTTTTTTTTCTTCTCCTCTACCCAGGCGACGCCGGGTAGCCGCTTCTAGATGATTATAGGAACGAACAGAGAAATATAGCATGATAGGTGGATATGGTCAAGCTGATATTTGATAGATAGATACGGACAAACTGAGAGAGAATGATAAAGAACAGACAAGGAGAGATATAAAGAGACTGCAATTGATGGATAAATAACCAAGGTAGATAAAGAACAATGATGAATATGAAAAGATTGCAATAGATAGATAGATAGAGAGATAGAAATGAACAGACAGATAGATATACTATGAATATATAGATGAAAGTACCAAAATACATATGAAGAGATTGAAATAGATGGAATGGTAGATAGACATGTATAGACCTTGACAAATACATATATAGATGCATACATATAGACTGTGATAGACAGATATGTTTAGAGATAGAAAAACATGAACAGACATTGATAAATTGATGTGAACAGACTGTGAAAGATAGGTATATATATATATATATACTATATATATATATATATATATGTGGGCGTAAATATGGAAATAAATCCGACAAGAAATTTGGATTCTCGTTTTTTCAAATTTCTTAATATATATATATATATATATATATGTTTGAAATACGCTAGACTTAGCGCAGGATGGCGTCGTCAGTTATGTTATTGGCTGGCTTCATAGGGGGGTTTCGGGTCTTTCAACATAATACCCCCCTCAGCCAGCCAGACCCCGTTGGAGACGATCAAACTCCAACACGCCACCCTTGTGCAACACCAACAAAAAAACTTTGACGTAGTCAACGCGATCCCCGAACTCTTTATATCCGAATGGCCAATTCTACAGCCAATCAATGATAAGAGTAGTTGTTATAAAAGGGATCGCGCGATTCAGACATTTTCTTTTAATAAATGCATTGGCATGGCTAGGATGTTACTAAGAAGAAAAACGCGTCGGATATATGAGGCTGAAAGGAATGTAAGTCGTAACAATTGAGAAGACTTTTTTTTTTTTTGTTATTTTTGTTTTTTAGGGGGGGGGTCCATAATATATATATATATATATATATATATATCAATAGACTGAGATATACATGTTGACAGATAGACACATAGATATAAACAGACAGAGATAAATAGATAGGTTGATAGATGTAAACAAGACTGATAAATATAGAGAGATAGATATGAAGAGATTTAAATAGAAGGACTGATATCGAAATATATAGATACATACTTAGATGAATGCATAGAGACTGTGATATACATTTAGATAGATAGCAGACAGATAAATATGAACAGACTGAGATGGATAGATTGATATAAACAGAGATAGATGGATATCAACAGATTGATATATATATATATATATATATATATATATATATATATATATATATATATGCGCTTACTCATGCATGAAACCAAATGGTTGTGACTGTTCCTTTGTCATCTATTAAATAGATATGTAAAAACTTTATTTTATTATATTATTTCATATCATATTATATATATATATATATATATATATATATATATATATGTGTGTGTGTGTGTGAGTGTGTGTGTTTATATATTTTACGATCCCAGAGAAATCTAGTTTGTGATCATTGCTTATATGCTTAGTAGTGAAAGTTAATTTAAATCACCCCTCAGAGAGCTCATACCAAATTTATGGGGGCATATATTAATAAGTCATCCACAGACACGTGTTTCGTAGTTTCACGCCTCTTCAGTGTGACTAGACATAACAACTATCCTTGACTAGGGTCGAACTCCGACTGACTGTTATATATATATATATATATATATATATATATATATATATATATATAGAGAGAGAGAGAGAGAGAGATAAACATACTGAGATAGACGAAATATAAACACACTAAGAGATAAACGTAAATAAATGAATATGAAAAATGTTATATATATACAAGGTGTGTCAAAAAGTATCAAGATCTGTTGTACTTTATGACACACCTTGTATTCTGAAAAAAGAATAAAGTTCTATTCATTGTTCCTTTCTATCTTGGTAAATACTGCTTCAAACTCGGCACTTTTATGAAACACCTTATATTCTGAAAAAAGTAGGAAGCGCGTGGTGTAATGGTTAAAAGTCATAGGAAATGGACTCGTCGCCCCGAGTTCAAATCCTGGACGTGGTAATTAGAGGCCTGCAGCTTAGAGCTGGGAGACCTTAAGAGATTAAGTGAAAAGTTATTACATTCGTGAATGCAGAATTAAAGGATAGGTATTCCAAGTTTCTGATATCTACACCCTTCGAGTAAACAATAGTTTGATTCGTTCATTTTAACAAGTTTAGGATTATTATATGCTTAGAGATTAGGGTTGGTTGTTGGTTGGTTTTTATGTTGGAAGCGCGTGGTCTTATGATTAGAGTCGTAGGAAATGAATTCGTCAACTTGAGTTCAAATCATGGCCGAAGCTACAGTTCCCATAGAGCTACTACTCCTGAGAAAGGTATTAATCCAAATACTCTCCCTCCAGCTATGGGTAAATAGTAGGGCAGACTGGGCTCTTTAACCTTGGTTAGGCAACCGATCTAGGAGAAGGAAAACTATGAATTCAAACCTGTTGAACTTCGCTTAAGAAATTGACCTTGTGTCACATCCTGCTCGTGCGGAGGGGTTGGTAAATATATATATTATGAAAAAAAAATTAACGTTTCATTCATTGTTCATTTCTCTCTTGGTAAATACAGTTTCAATCTCGATACTTTTATGACACATCTTGTGTATAAAGACAGATATATAGAAAGTAGATATGAACAGAGACAACTAACTCACCAATTTGCTAGATATATAAGCAGACTGAAATAGATCTTTGCCTATAGATAATTGATACAAAAAGAAACACGGATTCGTTTGGTCATTTACAGTGCCCTTGGCGATCAATCGATATTCGATTGCTTCAGATATATTTTACGAATGGCTAGCTAAGAAAATAGGATTCCTTCCACATACATTTCTGTACCGGTCAGATACCAAGGAAAAAATGTCAGTTTATTCCCTGAATCAGATAATGTGCAATATTCTATCTTGGAAAGATAATCCTGCAAGCTATTGACTGTGGTTTTCTTCTGAAAACTTCGAAGTTGTGTGAAAGTCAGCTATATACGAGGGTGAGTGAAAAGTAATGCCATTTTGTTTAGGACAGGTATATTTACAAACACAGGGACATGTGTCATACATCAAAAGAAGCTGGTCCTCTGTGGATCACATCCCACTTCTACACATATTCAGAAAAAGTTTGCTATTTTATATGGCTAAGGAGCCATGCATTTTGTGTCTAACATGTGTTTAGAATTTCCTTTCTTTTGGTTTAATAATTCCTTGTTTTTTGTAGTTAGCTATAGCAATTTTTTTCTCCGTACAAAGTTGGCCAAATTTTGTATTTGCGACATTTCTTTATTATTTCCATTATATATAACGAGTGTGAGTTAAAACGTAATGCCATTTTGTTTAGGACATTTATAATTATCAACACAGAAACATGTATCATACTTCAACCTGAAGCTGGTCCTCTGTGGATCACATCCCTACTTCTCCACATAGTCAACATTTCTCTCAATAGCAATGTTCGACCTTAGACTGAGAGCATGTATCCCTGTCCCGCAAAATTCTTTTGACTGTTCTTTGAGCCACTTTCTCACTACAGATTTCCAATCCGTCCTTCGAGGCGGGGGTCCGGTGTGCTCGGCCACTGGATCGGTGTTATTCACATTAATAGCGTCGATCCGAGAGGGGGTCTATCCCCCCCCAGGCAATACTTGCCCCCTTGATTTAAAGTTGCAGAGCTGGGTTTATTGCTCCTCGTGGGGGAATGCCGACGGAATCGACGCATTTTTTTGTGCCTACCACCCATGAGTTTCGGCTTGTGCGTGGGCCCACATAAAAATGTCCTGTGTCACGCCCTCCTAAGTGGGATGAGAGGCAAATACCATTACCTCATCGTCACTGGAATAATGTTTGCCTCTCAAACCCTCTTTCATGGTACCGAAGAGGTGATAGTCTGAAGGCTAAAATCTGGTGAGTATGGGGGGCGCGGTAAAGTTGTCCACCTGAATGAGGTGATACTCTGCTTTGTCCTGATGCTTGTTTATGGTCGAACATTGTCATGCAGAAGGTGGACAATGCCAATTGGCAAGTTATGGCGAGAAAGAGTCAAGGGAAGCTGTGCTGTAGGTAGGCATTGATAATGAGGAACATCATTACATTTGGATCGTATGTTTCTTCGGGGCTTCCGGCCTTCAATCCGCTACTGTAATGATTTACCCAATCGACGCTCATATATATATATATATATATATATATATATATATAATATATATGTATATATAATGTGTTGGAGAAAAGTAGACACACGGGATGTTGTGGAAACTTGATGTTTATTGTCGACGGTGCAAACGTTTTCGGTCTCTTAATTAGACCATCTTCAGGACTTGAATATAGTTCTTACTTCAAGTCCTGAAGATGGTCTAATAAGAGACCGAAACGTTGCACCGTCGACAATAAACATCAAGTTTCCACAACATCCCGTGTTGTCTACTTTTCTCCACATACTGTCGGATTAACCTCCTCACATTTCTACCATATATATATATATATATTATATATATATATATATATATATATATATATATAGGGTTTTTTGGTAGCAAGAAGAAATTGTATAACACGTAAAAGTGGAGGAATCATATGTAATTTGGGAGAATATTTTATTAATGAATAAAAATATAAAATAAATGGGGGGGGGGTTACATGAAGGCCTTTTCATTATTTTATTTTTTAATTAATAAAAATATTTCTCCCAAATTACATATGATTCCTCCACTTTTAGTGTTATACCCTATATATAAATATATTATAATATTTAGTATACATAATACATTACTTATTATATATTAACATATATAGGAGTCAGTATACGTATATTAGTATATATAATATATGAGGGCAGTAAGTAAAATCCACCAACCGCAAAGGAAAGCAAGATATATGTAGGGGCCCACCCAGCAACCTGTAAAGCATTAGGATATCACAGCACGAAGCTTATCATTTAGGGATAGAAAGTACAGAGAAATCACCCACATACCACTTGAAAATGTGTGGAAAAACTAACAGAAAAGCATGGTAGAGGATCCAGGGGTAGAGTGGAGAATAAAAAAGGGCACCTTCACATAAAGGAAATGAAAGACCCTGTATGCTGTGTTAAAATGAGAAACTGAAAATAGCAGAATGCAGAGACCCAGGGAAGATGTATATTGAACTCGCGATCTTGAGTTAACAAACAAATGTAGACATTTGATAAACATAGACTGAGCCAAAGGGTTATGGAATTACGTAGGGTGAGACCCACGTAACTTGAGAATGGATACAGCCGGGATATTAATAAGAGTAGATGAACTAGAATAATGTGATTATTCCATGAAGAATTGCTCGCGGCATTGGAAACTGCAGTTGGGGAATTTTAGTGGAGCATGCATGCAACTTTACATTATATCATCATATATCATAATTATATTAATATTATGATATAATATATATATACTATACGTGAGCATATATCGAGTTTATATTTGATTACGTCTTTTTTAAAACGCAGCGCACTCCTTACCCAGGAGTTTAGTTCACGGTAGCCATTGGAGCGGAGGCGATTTTGACCGTTTCGTACCTGCCATTCAATTTAGGATATCGTACTATATCGCGTACAATTTCGTTGGAACGTGGCATATTTCGTTTGACGTCATTAATTGAGGAGTTAAATACTTTGTCAGATCTCATCATTAAAAAATTGACTAAAGAGGAAAGAAAAGTAAAAAAGAGTTTCAAACATAGTGAAATTTTGTCCGCACGTGTTGCACGATCATGTTGTCCTAAGGTGAAAAAGCTGTTCTTGAGGGCTGTTCATTTTCTACACCATTTGCCTAAAGACACGTGTTCTCGGCAACGTTCTTTGATGGAATAAATCAAGTCGAAAAAAGGTCTAGATTTAATCTTTATATTTCATATAGAAATTGATCGACCCAAAGTAATAAAAATGAGCCCGACGCGTATTTGCGTTCTGCAAGCTCAATGATGTCGACCTTCCTGCCAAATAATATAATATACATAGTCACCGCTAGGATCCAGGAAGAAATAGAGTGTTGATCGCCAATCCTTAACCTACTTAACACAGTTGCAATTGGTTTCACCCGACCGTGGCCATCCTTGGGTGGACGGGCATTTTTAACCACTCTCTGCTTAGCGGAATCTTGGCCTACGATTTTGGCCCGGTTCCTCCTTTCTACACAGACGTGTTTCTAAAATTAACGTCCGGAAGATTTCCGGAACAAAGCGTCTTCTCATGATTAATATAATTAATAATAATAAACAATAATAATTTTGAAAACCTTGGATATAGTAGATATATTTTCATACGAAATAACTTATGATGGTGATGGTGATTGTGGTGAGGATCGATAGATTAGGGATGACAGTTATACAGACGCAAAGAATGAATAATGTAATGATGAATGATGTATAATGAATGTGAATGATGATATTGATTATTAATCATAATATCGATTTGTTTGTCTCATTATTTCGAGACCAAATCAAACACCGAAGATAATGGAACCGACTTTTATAAACATTTTTGCGCAATCGCACATAATGAATCAACAAGAATTTATAAAAAAGAAAAGAATTGCCGTTTTGTTTAATTTTTTTGTTTTTTTTTTTTTTTTTTTGTTTTAATTTTGTTTTTTTCTTTTTTGTTTGTATTTTTTTCTGTTTTTTCATTCTTCTTCATTGGGTTTTTTTAAACCCCACTGGTTTGATTTAATTTCATTTGCATTTTTCTTAATGCATTTTTCTAGATTCTTTTTAACTTATTTGTTAAAATTTGTGTTTTTTAAATTTATTTGTTGTTTAATGTCCTGTTGTTTAATTTTTTTTTATAATTACCTTTTTTACACTTTATTTTGACCGCTACGCTCTTTTGTTTACTTATTTTTGTTTAGTCAATTAATTTTTTTATGATATTTTTATATTTTCTCAATTTAAATCTTGTCACTTTATACTATATACTTATATACATTATTATTAAAATTTACTCGTCTATTTTTCTCTTTTTGCTTTCTTCTTTTATTGTGGTTCTTGTTTTCTATCAATAATTTTTGTTTTTACTAAAGCAGCCTTCGTTTTTTTTTTCTTTCATTTTTTCATCACACATACGTATTATAATACATGATCATAATTACACACATACACAATATATTAGCAACCGATCACGGGGATATGATCAACATCATTCTATCTCATATTTAAAATAATCAGCACGGCATAATATACTAGGTACTATTATAAGGTGTAACTTGTACTATTTATAAATACTATGTATCCGGGTTGGTACCGGAAGATAGAAGCCAGGGCGCAACTACACATATGAAAGAAGTAGTTCTGAAGTACACAGGTGGGTGAATGGCTGCTGAAGGTGAGGGTGACGAAGGTGAATGAGGGCGTAGAACATACATGTTTAATCATTAACTAGTTATATATGACCCAAACACCACGAGTCTTCAGTGCCCCTGAGTTAAGAGAGCGAAGTATCCAACTACCCCGCCTTCACAAGACGCGACACATGATCTCTACGACCCCTAACCACACAATATTAAACATTATCGATTATTATATAAATAATATACACATTAATATATACAGATAGATTATTAAAACTACATGTCAAATATATTATTTTATATATATCATATTAATATATAATAATATATAATATTATATAAATACACACGCATAAATATTATACTATGGAGAGGATATCACTATATATATATATACAATGAAGTAGTAGAAAAGAAAAGAGATATAATATATCATATACCATATTAGAATTATATATATATATAATTAGTGTGGTCTATATATATATAACATGGATATATCCGAGTATTGATAAAATCACATGATCATAATATAAGACGCACTAGATAAAACCATATATAATCTCACCTGATCATATTGCTCCATTATATAATATATATTATATCATAATATAAATCTCCAGTATAACACACACATAACATATTAAATGTATAAATTAAAACACTCATATATCCTACACGTATATTAACTCTCATATATTCAAAATATAAATTACGATGATCTAAATATAACACGATGCCATGCTTAAGCACATTTCCACTAAACACATACACATTATTCACAATATATATTTCTTTGTATATTAATATAATTACTGTTATTTTAGTATAGTATAGCTATTATGATACTAGACACACGGACACACATCAAATATAATATAATAAAGACCGCCATCAAAAGGGACACACCAGTCCCATCTATATCTATGTGCTATGTAGTGTCGTGTAGGTGTTATCCACAATTCTTTTATGGAATTGCCTTTAATTGTATTAAATGTGCATACTACACACATACATTCTACACTTTGCACACCATATATATATAATGGATATATATATATACCACATGTATTTGAATTCCGGGCAAATGCACATATTTACATGCACACAATCTATACACATGGAGCATAAGTACATATTCATATAACTTTATACGCATATATATCAATATGTATATATAATATATATAATATATATGCTTTCCCTATGTATAGCTTCTGCTGATGAGGCTAAATTAGCCGAAATGTACATACAGAGATTGATTTTTCTCCGTTTGTTTAGCCCTTTCATTTGAAGTAGGTATGTTCCGCCTAATCCAATTAATTATTAATTAATCAGTCTTCAAAATTCAGGTACGACTTCAATAATACATATCTCGTCCAAATATATATATAAATAAAAAATATATATATATATATATAAGTATATATTATATATATATATATATATATATATATATATATATATCTAAACTTGAGCGAATTACTTTTGTCTCTTGAAGGCTTTTTTCAACTGTTTATTTAATGATAGATAGAACAGCCCCAAATATTCCTTAGATTTAGGATTAATTTTATGTTTGAAAATAAATTCCATAAATATTTGGTTCTAATTAGTCGTAATTTGCAATTAAATCAAAAAACTGTTAAACACTGTTTATTCATATATATATTATATATACTCTCACTTACTTATAACACTAGTTCACATGCGGTTTCATCAATCATCTAATATAAGTTCAAGTTCTATCTAGTGAGTGTTAAAAGAGAGTATGATAAGAATGTGAGAAAGAGAGAGATGCTTTAAATCACAGCGAGCTTTAACAGATGTCAGAAACTCATGACAAGCGAGATCCAATAAAACACACAATAAAGTGAGAAGGAAAATCATACCTCTTGAATTCCCACTCACTTCAAATCTTCTCCAGCCTCATATCACATCTCTCTCTCTCCTTCTCTCTCTCTCTCTCCTCTCTCTCAGTCTTCTGCTCAAATTCTCTTTCTCGCGAGTCACAAAAGAGCAAGACTAATAAGATCCTTGTTTGTTTATAATTTTAATCCACCTCCAAGAATAATAATTTTAGAAATAAATAATTCTCTTTTCCATATATCGGATAATTTCTTACGTTCCTTGTATATGTTGCACAATTATATAGAGAAAACTATTTTAGGTCTTTTTTTTATCTTAACGTCCATAAATACCTTTAAATATTACGCTGTCTCCCTGCCACCCAATATCCCACTTTGGGGTGCTAGGGGCGTCGCGTACAGCTGCTTTTCAGGTGTCAAACAGATGATGTTATAATCTCGAGTCCAGGGTTAATCATTTGATGCGCAATAATTAATATATTTAACGTGGTCTATTATACCACAACATTACTTATATGATCTATCCCTCATCTGACGTCAAACATTGCTGAATTTTCTAATTTACTTATAATATACAATTTTCAAATATTTGCTGAACGCTCTGCGTACAACCACCAACTATTCAGCTTTCGTAAAAGGTATCTAAGTTTTCGAATACTAATTACAAAAATTTTTACTTTTTTTCCCACTGGAACGGTTGTACGAACTCTATTATCACAAATGATAAATTTATTTAATCCATATATAATGATTATAACTACAGAAATGCTTACTATTAGTCTAATACCTATGCGCAAATTACTTTGATATATGGAATTTTTTGTTAGTAAGTAACCAGCCAAATCAGTAATTGTAGTACGATTTAACCTATACTATTTCAAAAATAAATGTTATCATCTGAGTTGACAGGTCGATTCTTTGTAATGGTTGCGTTAAATATTTTCAACAAAGCACATAAACTGACGCCGAACACCATGTGTAAGTGATATCGATTAAATGTGCGATATCGACTTAACAATCTCATCTTTCATCCACTCCAACCTCTCACATTTTCTTTTCTTATACCCTCATTTTTTGCCCCCTCCATATCTGTCGGACTTGCCATCATTTTCAAATTGGGGGAATCAACATTCCTTCTGTTGCCACTCTAGAATAACACTTTTTCTTTACCTAGCTATACAGATTACATAAGGTTTAGAATTGATTATAGGTAAGTCAAACTACTTCTTAATATAATAGGCAGAGGAATGATTTTTATATGTATTTGTTAATTAAAATTAGATTTTTTTTAATCTATAGAGCCATATATCAATAACGGCCAGGACTCCATTCCCCAGACACCGTCTCTACAATTAGAAACCACCTAGAGAGCTAAATTTATTAGTTAATATATGTGAACTAGTTTCTCATAGTGGCATCTTCAATAATTACCTAGTAACGCCCAGTTGACTAGACATCTATATATAATATACTAGGAGAATATCAGTAAAATATTCACATAGTGTTTTAAATGTTCAAGTTTATTATCATTGTTTTTAAATTAATTATTCAAGAAGTTATGTATTTTTTAATAAATACTTCAATTTTGCAACAGTTTTCATAATAAAGTTCTAACTTAAAAATTTTAAATTGAGGGAGGGCGGAAACATGAATATAGCTCATTCGCAATGTATTATATTATTTTCTAATTTTAAAAAAAACGTTCTTAATAATAAGATTCGTCATTATATTATATATATATAACATATTATATTACTAAAAATATTATGTGTCTTAAAAAATAAGTATTTATTTTCTCATTTGGTTGAATATATAATACAAATAAACTTGAATGATTCTTAGTTTTTATATAAAATATAGATTTTTTATTATTAAAAATACAATATTTTAAAGAAATTTTGATTACGAGTCACCAAAAGAGTGGAGAATAATACACTAGTATAATAAATCATAATTGTTAGTAAAAATTTATAATCTATGGCAGAGGCATAAACATCATATTTATTAAACTCGTTTCTGGTAAAATACTATGATAAAAACTTTTATTTTTAAGGCTTTATTTTACTCACTTATTATATTATGAAGGTACTACGTACTATGCATACATACTCGAGTTAAAATATTTTTACTTTAGGAATAGCAGTAATATAGTTAAAACCATAACACACAGAATTTAACACAACAAGTTTATTTATATTAGTAACCATTTAATAATCTATATTTATAGTGAACGCACCTAACCAAAGCACATACAAAAAATACGAATCACTATCTAAGGTAAAAAATATAAACTACACACACACACCGGCTAATAATTCTAAAGTAAGGAACACCAGATAAAGTGACACAGGACTTTGTGATACTGAAACATGGTGAATTTTTTATACAAATGAGCTTTAAATTCACACGAGCATGATGTAGTTAATAGGATGATATGTAATTTGATTTATCGTATGCTGTTTGTGAATTTGTTTTCTATTGGTGGAAATATGATGCTAATTTATTTGACATGAATCATTCTTAAATTTGTATTAAATATAAACATATAAAATTTGTATAATTCACCTATAACCCTCAAATACTCAAATTAAGCTATATTTTATGATCGGATTGTTTTATAAGTTTGTTTGTAATCTACAAGATATGTTAGGCATACATCAACTTTAATTATTTATTAAATAAAGCAGTATTTCACCTATATTTATCTAATAATCCCACAACCGTGCCTCCAGAGATCATCTCATTCCGCTAAACCGTCTCAACAAACCAGCTGTTTAGGATAATTCTTATATTAGATGAGACGTTTAGATTAAGGTCCTTGAAATTAATATATTATGATTAATTTAGACTATACCGCGATACGTACCCACTAAAAAAATAACACAAACCACAGCGCCAAAAAAAAAAGTTTTCGGTGTACATCAACAAAACCCCCTCTTGCAAAGATCAACATCGAAAACGTGTTGCTCCTTGAACACACCGGCACGACTCTGAATTCAACGTAACAATGCAAACACGAGCAATAAAGTTATAAAAAAATACCAATCCTGTAACATTTTTCCAAAAAAGATAATAATCTAACTAATCACTTTTTTTAACTCTAGTAAATTTCCTAGCCATCCAGGCTACATAAAGATCGACTGTCAGTTTACCAGTGATCTTCTGAAAAAGAGATTTATCTCGATAAAATCAAGAATAAATAAAATTAACAGATTAACACACATAAACTCAACCATTGTCAAAAACGTGATTAGTTATTTTAAATTTATTTTCTTTACAATATATATAATACTACTTTTGCATTGTTGATTAATGGCGACCATTCAAATATCACCACTCCTCATCCACGCTCGAAACCAATATATACGAATTACATAATTTCCGCTGAAAGTGAGCCACAATTACTAATACTCTCTTATAATGATAAGGGATAATTCATAACAAATATACGTTAATTCCTAGAGTGCACCTAGCAAAGATATCATGTTTAAAACATCACAAAACTAATAGTTATTATTTCTAAGTAAAATTTAAGAAGCTTTCCTTTCTCTCTACTCGGCTAATTCCATGTTAATAATAGATTTTCTAGTTGCTCGTTAAGCGAGGAATTGTTATTGTTATCGGGAGCCATCCAATGGTATCGTTTATTTGACACGACAATCTAAACATGTCTGGCCACTTAGGCAGCATAAAGCTGACGTAGTTCTTAAGAAATCGGTGCACGAGACGCGTTCATCAGGGTTTGCAGACCAACATTACAGCGGAGACCTGACCTTCAGGAATTTTGCATTCGAGTTATCCTCTCCTATTAGATTTGGTTCCTACAAGGCCTTCATTTGAAGGCCCAAGTCTGCCGCTACTATTTACCCATAGCGGGGGGGGGATTTTTGAAGTTCAGAGGTTTCACCTCTCCTTAGATGGTTACCTAGCCCAGGGCTTGAAAGGCGGCGCCCAGTCTGCCTACTATTTTAAAGCCAGCTGGGGGGTGAAATTTTGAAATTCAGAGTTATCCCCTCTCCTATATATTCGCTGGTTACCTTCCCAAGGCTGAAGGGCCGTCTGCCCTACTATTTAAACCATCAGAGCTGGGGGGGGAATTTTGAATTCGAGTTATCCCTCTCCTTAAAGACTGGTTTACCATACGCTCAAGGCTGAAGGGACCCATGTCTGCCCTACTATTTAACCCATTAGCTTGGGGGGGAAATTTTGACATTCAGAGTTATCCCTCCTCCTAGGACTGGTTTTACCTATAACCCAAAGGGTGAAGAGCCCAGTCTGCCCTACTTATTTGAACGCCATAGCTGGAGGAGAAATATTGGATTCATATATATATAATATATATATATTATTAGTATATATTAATATATATATAATGAATTTGTAATACACTGGAAAATAATGGTAATAACTTTAAAGAAAATGTTGAAAAAAAACCCGAAATGTACCTTACATCTAAGCCTGTTGATTGCAGCGTCTCTCAAAAGTTATATACTATATATAATATATATATTATATATATATATATATATATATATATAAATATCCTTGAATACCGGGAATTTTTTCATAATATGTTTCAATTGCTTACGTTCAAACCTTCCGTATAATCTCATGTGTCCAAGTGCTGAAAAAGGTGCTTCTTATTTTTCCCAAGCATTTCTACCACGTCATGTTCACGGTCAGGGCGATTATTAGTTGTAGGTTTTTTTTTGTTTTGTTTTGTTTATTTCCGGGTTTTTGTCGGTTTTATTTTTTTTTTTTATTTTGTGTGTTGAGGTTTATTCAGTTATATTATATACGTTTTAAGAGAAAGGAAATGAATCCGACGGTATAAGTATAAGATAAAAGGATATGAAAAGAAAACACAATGCTGTTAAAATGAAATATTTTATATCATTTCATAGCTAATATTGAACAATATTTCGATTTATAAAAATCATCATCAGAGATTGTTTTTAAACCGGACTCATCGAGAGAGAAGCTGAAAATAATTTGAATTCAAAACGAAACATTGATGTTCCAAAAAGTGTACAAAACGATCGCATAGACTTGTACGCTTTTTGGAAACATCAAGTTTTTCGTTTTGAATACACACACACACATCAACACAGACACATACACACACACACACACACACACATATATATATTATATATGTGTGTGTGTGTGTGTGTGTGTGTTGTGTGTGTGTGTATTAGGCAGCATTTTTTTTTGTATTGTTAAATAATGCAGCTTTTTTGTCTGCAATTTTGTCCTTTGTTTTTCGTATTGCCGGATTATTTTTGTAATATCTGGGCGAAAAATTGGCTATGTATTTGCCATATGTCATAGACCAAGTACTTTCCGCCTATCGTGGCATCTCAGGGTATTTTGAAACCGTACAACAAATGGGCTATTCCATTTTCCATTTATATAGGTTGTGTTTTTATTGTTGTTATTTGTATTATTATTAGTGTATTATATTATTGTTTTTATTATTATTTTTATATTATTATAAATTTCTTAATTTATTAATGTAATTATAGGCATTTTAATACATTGTGCTATTATCAAGTTTATTTTTGTTTAGTTTTGGATTTTTTGTGTCTAATATGCAGTGCTTCTAAAATTTTTAGTCGTTGTTTACATGTTTGTGTTTCTATAATGGTGGTGTTATCGTTAAGTATTTTCTGGAATTTAGTATTGGGACAAGAGTGTGGTTTTAGATGTTGGGTATGATATTTTATATATAATATATATATATATATATATATATTATATATATATATATATATATATTTTATATATTATATATATATATATATATATACCAAACTTGTTGGTAAATCCTCGCGGTAAGAAAAAACAGCAAATAGTTTTGATTGTAAAATATACTACCAAACATCAACCGGGAAGAAAAAAAATTTTTTGGAAAAGAAAAGACCAAGATAATCGTACCAACAAAAAAATAATCTATTGTACAATATTTTGGCCAAAAGAAAAAAACAATTTATATGCATATATATCTATAAGATATTATATATTCATACAAAACGCCCAGGAAACTAAAGCTAATAAGTAAAAGTGCCCAATACCTAAGTAGAGCAAATAATAAAGATAAATCTAATGAGTCAGACGAATCAAAAGTTTCGCTTAATGCTTTCAGGCTAAGATCTGACTCTCGATGAGTCCGTTTAAAAACAATCTCTGATGATGATTTTATAAATCGAAAATATTGTTCAATATTAGCTATGAATATGATATAAAATATTTTCATTTTAACAGCATTGTGTGTTTCATATCCTTTTATCTATACTATAGTCGATTCGTTCCTTACTCTTAACGCTAATACGTATAACTGAATAAACGTACACACAAAATAAATAAAATAAAACGGACAAATATGATATTATTTATATATATATATATATATATTATATATATATATATATACGGAACAAATCGTGTTTTCAAAATGCCTTAAATAAAGAATTTTTGTCAAAGCTCCTAGAATAGTCAATAATGCAAGATTCCTAAGTCTTTATGTTTTTATTTAAATATAAATTTGCTCTGTGACTCTAAAAAATAGGCACACATTGGCTCTCACTGCGCACAAGTTGTTTTAAAAAAACCTATGTCCGTAAGGAAAGATTTATTCTCTGGAACTTTTGGATTAATATATATATAATATATATATAATATATATAATATATATATATTATATATTTTAACAACGATTACTGTGATTAACAGCCAAGTTTGATTGACTCAATACGTCGATCGAATTCTATCTGGACTTTTGATTTATATATTATAGATATATATATATTATTATTATTATTAATATATATATATTTTTAACGATTAACTGGCGATTACACACAGGTTAGATGAACTATATCGTCCGAAATGCGCCGGGAGTCCATCATATATATATATTTAAAATATTATATTTATTATAATATATATATATATATATATTCATATTAAGCGCTCTGTACGTCAAGCATTTAATAAGGTTGATTTTTTTGATTTGGGAGCATCAAGAGTCACAACTCAGGTAAAGCCGTAAATGTTGGTTTCGATATACGAATTATTCTTTGCTATTCTTTTTGGTTAGAAGGGACCTCCATTGTGTATACAGACAAAAAAAATAATAAATTAAATAATTTTTAAATAAAACCAAAATAATCTTTTTATTTCATTGTAACTTACCGGCTGCAGGTTCTCTTATGTTGGGGACTAAAAATAAAATACTGCCAGTTTTATTTTTACCCCCCCTATTCCTACTTGTGACCCCAACTGCATGCTATAATTTGATCCTTCAAACTTGCACAAATTAACCAATGCTGTTTGAAATCTCTGATGTTACTGGAGTATCTATGTGTCATGCTGATATAAAAAAAATCAAACGTAATCTGAACATTGCTTACATAAATAAGAGTATCTCCTTGTTTCAATTATGTGTGAAATAATAGAATAAAATTTTTTGTCATAGATGCAGTGCCACATCAGGATTGTGCTTATGAAAAAAACTTTGCAGAAAATATCAAATAATTAATCGATCGTTAATTGGCCTCGCCATATATTATTGAGGAACTAAATGAAGTCAGACACTTTACATGATATACACGTGGGTATCTGTTCTCGTCTCTAAACATGATTGGGTACAAGTGTTAAGTATTTTCTAGAAGGGGGGAATATAGGGGGGGGAAATAGATATGAATCAAGAGTTCCTGCTGAGGGGGGACCAAAAACAAGCGGTTCTCAGTCTTTCTCATAGCCCAGATTTCTTTGTCACACATTCTTCGTTCCGTCTAGCAAGCTGGACATCCGTCGTGTAGTCGAAATAACTTTAAACATGTTAAAATCGGATTTCTATTTAGTTTTGTTTTGTGACTAAATCCATTTTCTTTACTGGGTCGTTTGCAAAGCGCTTCGTTGTCTTTGACTGTTTCCGCTGCTGCTGATCCGCGCGTCGACTCACTTGTCATTTATGGACATATTTCCAAACATCGGGTACATCAGTCGAACCTCGCGTCCATCCAGTGCCCAAATCGCATTTGTTTTTGCATACGGAGAGGCGCGAGTTCGTGGCAGGCCAAGACAATGATTGCTTTTTATCCTTTCTCGTTCCGTCAATATTTCTATATTAATTTCGTCTGATTTCTTAACAGTTTACTCATGGTTGAGGACAGTATAGTGGTTGATAAGGTTAGGTTTAAATTCGTGATTAGAGAAGGTTCCGAGTCCGAACAAGAATTACTGAAGAAGGCCGGAGGGCATGGGCGAAACGTTGTACAGATAAATGAAGATGAAGGACAATAGTCAGATGAGCATGAGTAGAAAGAAATATATTACACATGTATATCTTTTTAATACATTAAACATTACATTAGCCAAAACATTACGGAATCGCAGGCTTTGTGTAAACAACTAAACTAGTTTGGATTATTTGGATTATTCGGACTATTGTTATTTTATTTTATTTTTTAATAGTCGAATAATCAAATAATCAAATTATCAAGCCTCATCTCAAAAATTCAGAGAAATAGTGTAGATAACTAAAGATGAGTCAATAGTCTGAATAATCCAAATTACATAATTATCAAGCTCATCTCTAGAATTTTAGTATGTATCTAACAGTAGATGAGACCAATAGTGATGGCTCCCGATTACGCAGACAAGAAGGTTTCCGAGTTCGAAATGAAATACCTGAAGAGACGGGGGGCTTATTGGCTGAAAATTTGTGCAGATAACAATAAAGATGAGGACAATAGTTCAATAATCCAAATTATTAAGCCTCATCTAGAAATTTAGAGTAATAGTATCTTAACAATAAAGATGAAGACAATAGTGATGGCCCCCGATTACAAGAAAGTTTCCGAGTTCGAAATGAAATACTTGAAGAAGACCGGGGGGTACATTGGCTGAAACGTTGTGCAGATAACAATAAAGATGAGGACAATAGTCTAAATAATCCAAATAATCCAAATTATCAAGCCTCATCTAAAGAATTCAGAGAAATAGTGTAGATAACAATAAAGACGAGGACAATAGTCTAAATAATCCAAATAATCCAAATTATCAAGCCTCGTCTAAAGAATTCAGAGAAATAGTGTAGATAACAATAAAGATGAGGACAATAGTCTGAATAATCCAAATAATCCAAATTATCAAGCCTCGTCTAAAGAATTCAGAGACATCTTAATATCATATTTATTGTTATTGTTATTCTCATTATTATTCTTATTCTTATTCTTATTCTCATAATTATTCCTATTCTTATTCTTATTCTTATTCTTGTATCAATTCTAGTCGATCTAATTATGTTTTAGAGCAAATGATTTGTCACCCTCAGTCAAAATTAGAAAAAAAAAAAAGAAAAACAGAACAACAAAGAAACGTAAGAACGCAGCTGAACTTGGTTCGTATTTTCTGAAAACATTACATAAAGATTAGATTTTGGCTGTTTAACAATCACAAACACATAGAGAAACACATCATACACATTCATTTGTAAATCAATCAAAAATGGCGGAAGACATTTTGAAGACAAGATAAACAACATTGTTTGGCATATTTCGATCAACTGTTATATCTTCAATTTATTTTCATCAATATAAACAACTGAAGGTGTATATATATATATATATATATATATATATATATATATATATATATTTATATATTGCTGTAATTTCTGCCTATTATATTTTATATATATATATATTATATATTAAATTACAGAATTAAGATATTATTTTTAAAAAAAAGGAACCATATGTCTAATTATAGCGAGAACATATATTTCTATATGAATCTGATTCATATCCATATCATTCTCTCTCTCTCTCTCTCTGTTTCTCCTCTTTTGGCTTTCCTTCTTCTCTTGTGTGTGTGTGTGGTGTGTAGGTGTGTGTGTCTCCCTATCTCCTTTCTCTCTCTCTCTGTCTCTCTCTCTTCTCTGTCTGTGTGTGTGTCTTCCTATCTTGTTTCTTTCTTTTTCTGTCCTCTCTATTCTCTTCTGTCTCTCTTCTTCTTTCTTTTCTTTTCTGTCTGGCTGTCTGTCTCTTGTCTCTGTTGTCTGTCTCTTCTTATCTATCTATCTATCTATCTATTCTTCTCTCTCTCTCTTCTCTCTCTCTCTCTCTCTCTCTCTCTATCTTCTATCTATCTATTTTTTCTATCTCTTTTCTGTCTCATTCTCTTTCTTTTCTCTCCTGTTTTCTCTTCTCTACACAATATATTATAATATATATATATAATATATATATATATATATATATATGGTATTTGTTCAATCGACTGCAATCATAATATCATGATTAATCCGTGGATTTAACCCTGAAGATTCTTACGGTGAAACTTGAGTAGGTTATCAGGTGTCCATATCATAATATAATTGTGATGTATTTATATATATATATATGTATATATATATATATATATATATATATATATATATATATAGTATATATATATATATATATATATATATTATATATATATATATATATGACAGGGAATTATAGAAATATTTCTTTAAAAAAATGGGGAATGATATGTTATTATAGCGACGTAGTTATTTATATGAATCTGATGAATGTGCTTATATTCGTTCTTCTTCTTCTCTTCTCTCTTGACTCTCTTTGTCTTCTTCCTTTCTCTTCTCTTCTCCCTTATCTATATATTATTTCTATTATTTTTATCTTATTATCTATCTTTTTCTCTTTTCTCTCTTTTCTCTCTCCCTCTCTCTCTCGCTCTCTCTCTCTTCTCTTTTCTCTCTTTTCATAATTATATATATATATATATATATATATATTATATATTGGGAGAATATATGCTTAATTGAAGTCATACCTATTAGAAATTAATTAGTTGATAATTAATGAATTAGGCGAATATATCTGTTCAAAATGTAAGCATAAAAATCGAGAAAGTCATTCTCTGTATGTACATTTCGGCCTATTATGCCTCATCAGTAGGTTATAGACTGGAGCCGCTTTGTGGTGATTCGAACCCACTGCCAGGCTGACAGGCGGGATTCTCCGTTACACTAACTGGTCTTACAAGATTTCGTCTTGTTTATGAATTGATATATCCTAATTTTTGGAGACTTACTGCACGAGTATGAAGTACGCAAACGTTTATCCAGACACGTGTTTTCGAGGTTTCACCTCTCATCAGTGTGGCTACACTTTAAAAGCTACCTCTAGCCGGGTTTGAGACCTGAATGAATTTTCGTCTGCCAAGTCTCTTACCCATGCGGCCATTAGCGGCTGTCAAATATAGGAGAATATCTAATTGATACATTTCTAAGCGGAAATGAATTCACTAGAGTCCTCTAACTTTGTAAACAAAGCGAGGGTTAGCTACACGCCAGAACGGTGAATTTTACGATTAAATCCCTATTTAGAGAACTCAACCAAAGTTTTTTAGCGAGAATATATATTTAATGAATCTCCTTCCGTCTCTCTCTCTCTCTCTCTCTCTCTCTCGTCTCTCTCTCTCTCTCTCTCTCTCTCGCTCTCTCTTCTTTGGTTGTGTGTTTCTCTATCTTCCCCCCTCACACACACATATATATATATAGTGTAGTATATTAAGAACATTGAAAAAACACAGGTTTAAATAAGTTGAGTGGTAAGTTTATTGGCCGAGGCTGCAGTGTTTCGATCTATTAATTAGATCATCTTCAGGGCATTTGTTGGTATAAGGAAGGTGATAAAAATTTTTATCACAGAATAACGAGAAAAGCAAGCGATAGTCCTTCGTTATTATGTGATGAAAATTTTGTACATAGTTTGTTTTATTTTAATATATATCTAAAGTTTACATTTCAAATTGTTTTATTTTTTTAATCCTTTAATGAATTTGATGATTTTACTTACTTAGGGTACAAACTCGCTGACATTGAATTTTTAACACCCACCCCTCAGGCAATATGTTTCAAAAATCTATTTTTACATCGCCCTGAGGGTGTTTTTTTTATTTTGCTAGTATATATTATGATGGTATTAAATTGTTTACTTCTGTCTTGTTATTTTAATCGCCAAGGACATTGTCTCTGAGAGAAAATCTCTGATTATCACTCACTTCCCAATTGATGTATTGGTAAGAATCTTCATGAACGACACCTGCCCAAATGTTCATCACTTTGTCATTATCTACATCATTACAATATGAACAACGATTCGCTTTTATCTTTAAAAACAAAATTCATGTTGATAATTTTCCTTTCACTTCTTCTTTTTTTTTTTTCCGCGCGTCAATCTTGTAATGATGTGTGAGAACCACAAGTCTTAACGTTAGCTCGATCAATTTCTAATAATTGAACAGCAAGATAATTGTGAATGAAAAACAAGGGGAGATAAATCAGGATCTGGGATAGGAAAAGGGGAACACGTGGATGAGCTATTGTACTGTGAAACTTATATTATGACAGGATAGGAAAAGGGACACACGTGGATGGCTATTATACTGTGAAGCTTATATTATGACAAGGATAGGAAAGGGGACAACACGTGGATGGGCTATTATACTGTGAAGCTTATATTATCACACAAGATAGGAAAAGGGGACACATGTGGATGGGCTATTGTACTGTGAAGCTTATATTATCACACAAGATAGGAAGGGGACACACACGTGGATGGCTATTTTTGTGAAGCTTATATTATGACAGGATAGGAAAAGGGGACACACGTGATGGGCTATTATAGTGTGAAGCTTATATTATCAGACAAGATAGGAAAATGGGGACACACGTAATGAGTGTTATACTGTGAAGCTTTATTTATCAGACAAGATAGAAAAGGGACACCGTGATGAGCTATTATACTGTGAGCTTATATTATACAACAAGATAGGAGGGGACACACGTGGATGGCTATTTATACTGTGAAGCTTATTTTATCATAAAGAATAGGAAAAGGGACACACGTGGATGGACTATTTACTGTGAAGCTTATATTATCAACAAGATAGGAAAGGGGACACACGTGGATAGGCTATTATACTAGATATATTATCATACAAGATAGGAAAAGGGGACACACGTAGATAGGCTATTTAATGTGAAGCTATATTATCACACAAGATAGGAAAAGGGGACACACGTGGATGAGCTATTATACTGTAAAGCTTATATTATCAAACAAGATAGGAAAAGAGGACCATAAGGATCTTCAGGGTTAAATCCACTGAATTAATTCAGTGGATTTAACCCTGAAGATCCTCATGGATAAACTCGAGTAGGTTATCTCTGGTACCCATTTTATAATAAATTTGCTCTACTTAGTATTGAGCACTTTGTATTTGTTATATTGACTTACCCCTCTGAATTCCACACTTACTAACCATCGTGACCAAATTCACCGGTAAGTCAACTTTTCTTTATAATAATATATTATATATATATATATATATATATATATATTATATTATTATATATGGTTAGAGTCGTGGGAAATGGATTGTTTCGACCCGAGTTCAAATCCCAAACAAGGCAGTTTGCAATTTACATAGCGCAATACCCTTGGGAAAGGTATGAATCCATATATTCTCCTTAGCTATGGGTAAAATAGTAGGGCAGACTGGGCTCTTTAACCTTGGGTAGGTAGCCAGTCTAGGAGAGGGAAAACTCTGAATTCAAAATTCCTGAGGTCAGTCGTTGATTGGGTTTGTGGCATTCGTGTACCAATTCTTTCCTCTCGAGTGTGCCAAAAAGTGTGGAATGTCCAACACAAAGCCTTCACCACTATAAACAAATCACTGCGTGGGTGTTCATTGAATGAACCCTCATGCGTCGAAAATCGACGAGAGAGTCCATAATATATATATATATATATATATATATTGAAATGATGAATAAAGGAAAATGTTGAATAGATAAAATTTATTTAATAAGGCTTTACTAACACGTGTTTCGGCCAGGGGTTTGTTCATGTGCACATGTATTCTATTTATTATTTATTTAACTATAAAACAAAATACATGTATACATGTATTCTATTTATTATTATTTTAAATATAAAATAGAATAATAATAAATAGAATACATGTGTACATAAACAAACACCTGGCCGAAACACGTGTTAGTAAAGCCTTATTAAATAAATTTTATCCATTCAACATTTTCTTTCCTTTATTTATTTATCCTTTCAATATATCTTTGGATTCATTTCTATTTTTAACTTACACACACACACACACACACGTATATATATATATAATGAGTCAGACGAACCTACTAAAAGTTTCGCTTAATGCTCTTCATGGCAAAGAGTCAGATCTTAGCCCAGAAGAGCATTAAGCGAAACTTTTAGTAGGTTCGTCTGACTTATTAGATTTATCTTTATTATTAGCTCTACTTAGGTATTGAGCACTTTTTACTTATTAGCTTTAGTCTCCTGGTGGGTTTGTATGAATATATATATCTTATATATATATATATATATTATATATATATATATATATAATATATATATTGTTTTTTCTTTTTTGGCCAAAATATTGTACCAATAGATTATTTTTTTTGTTGGTACTATTATCTTGGTCTTTTCTTTTTTACAAAATTTTTTTCTTCCCGGTTGATGTTTGGTAGTATATTTTTACAATCAAACTATTTGATGGTTTTTTTCTCACCGCGAGGATTTACCAACAAGTTTGGTATATTAAATATATTGAGCTCTCCTTATGGTCTACCTGCATCAGCTTGGTTAAACCACACATGGAAAGACCCTAACTACGGAAAAAAACTATATATATATATATTATATATATATATATATATATATATATGTGTGTGTGTGTGTGTGTGTGTGTGTGTGTGTGTGTGTGCATACCGTAGACAAAGAGTCAATCGTATTTTAGGAGAGACTGGGAGGGATGGATGACATTTCAGTTTTTTCAGTCGTAAGTCAAGGTACCACAGTACTCGTATTTCGTCGGAATTTTTTTTTTTTTTTGGTGGGGGGGGGGGGAGCTTGTTTTGTTTAATTTTCTTTTTTTTTTCTTTTTTGTTCGTTTGTCTCTTGACACTTTCGTTCACTTTACAATGTCGATCTTGTGAATCAGAAACGTTGATCTGCCTCCACAACACAATTTCGACTAAGGTGCTTCGAATACGTTTTTTTTAATCTCATTTTAAAAACTGAAATTTTCAGACTCTTTTAGTTCTCTTAAAGACATTTCCTTTTTAAGTTTTATCGTTTAGTTTTTTTGTTTTTTTTTTAATATTTATTTTGAGTTTTTTTTTTTTTTTTTTAAGTTTTCATTGTTTTCTCTTCGCAATTTTTTTTCCATTGTTCATTCATCTTTCTTTTTTTATTGTTTTTTTTGCTTTTTATTAGCATTTTAAAAAAAATTTTTCTTTCTTTCGTCTTTCCTCTCTTCCTTCCTTCTTTCTTTTCCTTCCTTTTTCTTGTTTCTTTTCTCCTTCTTTCCTTCCTTCTTCCTTTCTTCCTTCCTTCCTGCTTTATTTTTCTTTCTCTTTCTTTTTTTCTTCTTTCTTTCTTTTCCCCCCGAAGATTCTTTTTTTTAACTGTCCCTTCGCTTCTTTCTTTCTTTTCCTCTATTCTTTTTCTTTCTTTCTTTTTCTTCCTTCTCTTTTCTTGCCTGTTCTTCTTTTCTTCCTTCTTGTGTCCTTTTTTCTTTTTCTTTCTTTCTTTCTTCCTACCTGCTTTCTTCTTTCCTTCTTTCTCTTCTTTTGCCTTTTTTTCCTTTTACCTTTTCCTTTCGTCTTCTTTTGCTCTTTCTTTTCTTTTCCCAATTTTTTTTTTTCCTCCTTCCTTCATTCTTCTTTTCTTTCTTCTTCTTTTTTCTTTTCTTCTTCTTCTTTGGGTCTTTAGCCTTCTCTTTTTTCTTTCCTTCCTTTCCTTCCTCGCTTTCCTTTCTTTCCTTTCTTTTTTCTTTCTTTTTTTTTTTTCCTTTACATCCTCGTCTTCTTTCTTTCTTTTCCCTCCATTTTTCTTCTTCTTCTTTCTTTCTTTCTCCTGTCTTTCCTCCTATTTTTTCTTTCTGTTTCTTTCTTTCTTTTCTCCTCTTTCCTTCTTTTTTTTCCCTTCTTCTAATCATAAAGAAGATGAATATTGAATAAAAAGCACTCAGATATGTTGTTAATATTAACATTTATCTATTGCAGAAACAGAGGGTTAGCTTAAAAACAAACCGGTATATAAAACAAATTTGTGTTTAAGCCAGATAAAGGTGTTTTAACATATGTGTAATAAGATGCAGTATTGCTTTTCTACTTTAAATCGGTATATCCTGAGTTATGGGCTATAGAATAAAACCAAACTCATCAAGTTTTTGTTAACGATCTATTCGGTTCGATTTTAAAAAAACAGATCTATTAACTATAGATGGGTCGCTTTTAAAAATGTACTTACCATTATACCGGCTAAAAACCGCTTGCACCGATGCCGGATTATAAAACTGGGAATCACACGATAGGGTCTATTTTGTCTCATTGTGCACAGTGTATGTTGTAAACTGGGTTGATTTGGAAAAAGAAAATTCCCGGAAAAACTTGCACCGATGC
>CM042141.1:123470008-123485008 GCA_023376005.1 Doryteuthis pealeii
GTCATTATCTGATTCTATCTATCTATCCATCTATCTAATAGGGTAGATAGATAGATAGATAGATGGATCTACACACATATGGGGTCTAAATAGAGTTGCATGGGTGTGAGCAAACAGAAATCTATCTATCAATCAATCTATCTATCTTATTCTGTTCATTATCTATCTATCTATCTATCTATCTAATTGGGTTGGTAGATTGATAGATCGATCTACACGCATATGGGCCTAAATAGAGCTGCATGGATGTGAGAAAATGTGAATCTATGTATGTATGTATGTATGTATGTATCTATCTATCTATTTATTTATCTATCTATGATCATTGATCACGTCATTGGCATTCGTAAACAAACGCGCATATAAAAATTAACGGTTAATAACATCATATTCATACATTCACTGTACACTTAACATCTTTCATTTTGTCCCTCACATAAACATTACTTAACAGTGTCCTGAAGATGGTACAATATACCGAAATGCTTAAGTATTGACACATAAAAATTTTTCCCCATATCATAACATCCTGTGTTTGTTATATCTTAAAAATATTTTCTTCTCTTATTGTCGGATTACTTTCCTTACCATATTTCCATTCTATCTATCTATCTATCTATCTATCTATCTATCTCATTCTTAAAGGGCGGAGGAAGCTATTGGCTCCACGGCCATCTAGAACATTATTCCTGGGAGTGTTGCACCCCTTATTCCTTGTTAGGTTATTCAACTACGAGAAGGACAACTCTGGTTTAAACACTGCGATTGACATGATTACCGGTTATCTTGCTTCAGTTTGTTACTGGATAATAATCATGAAAATTTAGAGAGTGGTATTCGTGTTGTACAAGCGTTGACCACTATAATACCATGATGTAAAAATGTTCCCTTGATTTCTTTTGATCTATCAACTTCTCAAAAAGTCCCATGGCGATGGATGTGTGGCGATGTGTGCAGACCTGACCAGTTGGAAGCATGCAGTTACATATCTACACATTGGCGGCAGGGATCTTATCCTAACATCGTTGTTGTGTCCACCTGTGACAGAGACTGACCACGGTGGAGACTCTTGTGTTTGAGCAGCCATATTTAGGAGAGCACTGCTCACCCAAGCTAATGGGATAGTGCTAGAAAAGGTGCACTAAACATTGCCTGTCACCTCAACACTGGTTAGTTTCCTGCGGCTAACGGTGGTTCATTTTTTAGCAGGAAGAAAAGAAATATAAAACAATTTTCAAATGACCGGATTAAACTTAACATTTGTTGTTGGAATATGAGAAATCTTTCCGGAAAGAAGAACAGCACTCGTGACAAAGGAACTTCAGAGATTACAGATTGATATTGCTGCACTATCGGAATCCCGATTGTCAGAGGAGGATCAGTTGACTGAAGTATCGACGGGTTATAAACTCTTTTGGGTTGGAAAGCCAAAGGGTTAACGATGCCTGGGTGGTGATGCATTTGCCACGAATACAAGACTGGCAAAGTTTGTGGAGTTTCCTTCAAGCATTAATGATCGCATAGTAAAACTGCATATCCAGCTGCAGTATGGGCGGTATGCGACCTTATTCTCTGTATATGCCCCAACACTTCAGGCTGATGAGGAGAAGCCCTTCGCACTGCTATTGTCTCCACGCCATATATATATATATATATGTATATATATATATATATATATATATATATATGTAAATTCCCTCCAGCTATGGGTCAAATAGTAGGGCAGACTGGGCCCTTCAACCTTGGCTAGGTAACCAGTCTAGGACAGGGATAACTCTGAATTCAAAATTCCTGAGGTCAGTCGTTGATTGGGTTTGTGGCAACCCTTGTGTGTCAAAAAAGTATCGAGAATTGTTGTACTTTTTGACACACCATATATTCTGAAAAAAAGTTCCATTCATTATTTTTGGTTCGGAATACAAGGTGTGTCAAAATGTGCCAAGTTTAAAGATAGTTTAAGATAGTTTAGCCAAGTTTAAAGATAGAAATGAAAAATTAATGAAATGTTATATTTTCAGAATATGAGGTGTGTCAAAAAGTACAAAATATCTCGATACTTTTTTGACGCACCTTGTATATATATATATATCTGTGTGTGTGTGTGTGTGCGTGTGTGTGTGTGTGTGTGTGTCTTTGTTTAATAATTTATCGATGCAGAAATTCCTTCGTTATGTAAGCATCTGATTTTGCTTTTACGATTGACAATATTTCTAATCATATATAGCAGACAAAAGATAGAATTTAACTGTTAAGAACTGTTGTTGTTGTTGTTGTTGTTTCCTGGTTTTCTGTCAGGTTATTCTCTTCAGTTTATATGGAGAGGGCTTGTCTGAGATGACATGCGATTGGAAGTGATATACATCGAGGAGACTCAATAGAAAAAAAGCCTGCAGCATGGAAAATTTCAATAGATAGCGGTCCAGAGAAAGCCGAAGACTGGAGATGCTGGTATCGCTAAATGTCTGACTTGTTTTTATAAGTGAATTAAGTGATTTACAAAAACGCGATAAGACTCATGATAAAAAGAACTGCTTAACAACGTAGTTAGATTTGATTTTCCTCAAAAAACAAAAAAACAAAAAAAATACAAAAAAATACTCCGCTACAAACCAAAAGCCAAAATACAAAACCAAATCAATCTGTTATTAAATGAATTATTCCAACAAATATCCTTATTTTGGTTTGTTTGGTTTGTTTTGTTTTACGGCATATCAACCTCAGTGGGTCATTTAATGCCGATAAAGTTTTGAAATAAATCAATTCTTAATGGATAATATAATTTTTTTATAAATACATTTTTCTATTTAACCCATAGATGGGACCCTAACAGGTACTACCACTCCGGATCAGAGTGGACCAAGGAGCAATGGTGATGAAGGGGTGCTCCACATTCCCCAAACCTCCAAAACTGGAACCTCACCATCAGATAGAGTAACGTCATTCCCAGGACATGTAGACCCGCAGCCACCGCCTTTTAGCACCCATATGATAAAAAGGGGTTGGGACTTGCCATAAGGGCAAAAGGGTTGGGAAATTCATATAGGTGCTAGGGCTTGACGTGACCAGCCGATTGATCGGAGGGGGCCTCTCCGACCGCCCGTCTAACCCAAGATAGGGCCAAAGTGGAGTATTGCATGTCATGAACTGCTCATCCACCTGGGCTCTATCCTTAAGCATGACGGGTCGCCACCCACGGCCAGCAGGTGGCCCCATTGGGGGAGTCTTACCCCTCTGCAGAGGTGCAGTCGGCGCATTCTAACGCCCCAGCCGACAGGGCGGTATCTTTATTTTATCATTTGATAAGTTCAATCTTCGTTGTTCCTTTACTTTGATTATTACGTTTCTGTCAGTTTACTCTCAGGTCTTCCTAGAGGTTGATCAGAAGGTTTTCATCAGTCTGCTGTTCTTATACTTTGATCATTACATTTTCCTTAGCGCATTCTTGAGCCTTTGCAACCGTTGATCATTATATTTTGACATGTGCATTCTCTCGTCTTTCTTGAGTCTGATCCTTATATTTTTGCTAGTGCACTCTTCAGCTCTTTCAGACTTTGATCATTATATTTTGACAAGTTCGTTTTGTAACCTTTCGATAGTTTGATCATTATATTTTGGCCAGTGCACTTTCTGGCTCTTTCAGACTTTGATCATTATATTTTGACAAGTTCATTTTTTAACCTTTCGATAGTTTGATCATTATATTTTTAGCCATTGCACTTTCTGGCTCTTTCAGACTTTGATCATTATATTTTGACAAGTTCGTCTTTTAACCTTTCGATAGTTTGATCATTATATTTTAGCCATTGCACTTTCTGGCTCTTTCAGACTTTGATCATTATATTTTGACAAGTTCGTTTTGTAACCTTTCGATAGTTTGATCATTATATTTTGGCCAGTGCACTTTCTGGCTCTTTCAGACTTTGATCATTATATTTTGACTAGTTAATTCTCTAACTTTTTTCCTTACACTTTGCGCTTGTCAGGTCTTCGGATTTTCTTGACAAACTGAGAAGATATTTCTTTTAATAGTGTGTGTGCTTTGCAATAGGGCAACTCAATACATTCGTTCCTGCTCGTTGAAAGGCTTCCGTCGACCGCAAATATTTATTCAAGACTAGCTGATGTAATTGCATACGACGGGGAAAGCCCTGATGAAAATAGCAGTAAAATAATTCATTAGTATTGGTGAACTTCTAAGCGATGTTTCTATAATTTATAAGAAGTCCCCCTTCTTATAAAATGACGGTAATGGTACTATTTAACCCGTACGTGGGAATATCAGGTGGTTCATACATTTCACAAGGTTATTAATCCAAAAGTGAAAGTAATAGCGCGACTGGAGTTCGAACTCGCTTATTACGATGCCGCAGTACAACCCTACATACTCCTACAAAGTATTGTTTAATGTCAAATCCATCCTTATATAAGAAAAGTAGTGGTACTATTTGACATAGTTGGGGGATGAGGAGTTCGTACCTTTCTAGAAAGGTAGGAAGTTGAAGTTCAAACGTGAACATAGTAGCGCGACTGGAATTCAAACTCACTAGCTACGTTATCGCAGACTAGCACGTTAACCACTACGCCACAGAAATCTTCCCCCGCAAAGCATATAAAGAAACTAGACACGAAACGACAGTACTCCAAGGTTTGAAGTATGGAGTTAACCACGAGTGTGGTAGACAGGTTAAGAATTAAAGAAATAACCAAACAACTAAAAATAGGAATAAAAGACGTGTATTACAGAATAACAATAAGGATTGCAAACTTTAGTTCGTCTGCACAAATATATAATTTGTAATAAACTTATCTGAGTCCTGAGATAGGGTATTATCGGAGCCCTTGCTACGGCCTTCTGATTGTTCGGATATGATAGACGTTCTGTTTGATGTCTGACTCCGATGCTGGGTGTTGAGGAAGAGGTGCGACACTTATTTAGGTCTGTCCCCAGTGAGAGCTGGATCAGAAGAGACCGAGTTTGCTTATTCGGCTTTGCCGCCAAAGTATGCTGGCTCGTGATTGGTTGGTTTGAAACAGAGGCTCGCAGACAAAGGACGATAACCCCAAAATTCTCAATAAGCATTAGAGCAGAGAGAATTGTTTACTTTCTACGTAAATCAAGTCAAGTAGGCGGTGGCCTATTGTCGGTATCAACCAGACAGCAAGGGACTATATCCCCTTTTCTCCAGTGATAGACCAGGGAGATTTTTTTTATGTCTTAGGTGGAGTGCCACACATACCATCAGCTCCCCACTTTACCGCACAGATCGAAGCTGTGATACTCATCCCCTGAGTTGGCAAGGGCCGGTATCGAACACCAGAACCTTGTTGATTAGAAAGATTTACCCCAACGTAAATGTACCCTATTCATAATTTCTACACTGGATGGGTGGGTCCAGAAGCAGTCGTGAACAGAGACGTGTGTGATACCCTCTCTACGGAGATCAATCAACTAGAAAAAAGGGCCAAAAAAATTTACGATCAACTTTGGTTACATTTTCATCGTTTGTGTAGCTTTTTATCACAGAATATCGTTGAAAACCAATAATCGGTTATTGAATATGCACAAGAAAACAATTATGTCGAATACAACCCCCATACATTTAAATGTATAATTGTCAAAGGGAGAAAATATGTAATTTTTCTGTCCGGATTTCGACTTTAAAATTACCCTTTCGCATGTAAAACGGATAGGTTTATTTATTTTTTAAGATAACGATGTAATTTTTCCCAATCGGATAATTTGAGCTTTGATTTAACTGTTTTTCTTTGTAACAACTCTGTAGGATCGTTACTTATTTAGCGAGATTTAAAAAAAAACAAAGTTAAAAAATATTCTTGTTTGGCTGTTAAATAATTAGTAATACCCTTGAGTTGTTTAAACATACTTAAATTAAGTATTTTATTCTTGCACAACACACTGTGCTATGTTTTACTGTTTAGTTCTTTAATGAATAATATTTTTCTTTGGCGTAATAAATTTAAAAATTTAAATGTTTTTAGTGAACTTATTAACGTAAGCGTATGTCAAGGTCATTTGTACCTAAAATTTTAGCTCTCAACACAAAGCAAAAATCAACCAACTAACAGCTCGTAACTTGGAGCACTTGTAAGTCAAGGTATCACTGTATTTCAATTCACAGCATCTTGTTGATCCGATGCGAATGTTCTACTGACAGAACAATACCGCATCGATCATGTTCTATATTTTTAATTCTTTCATTACGACATTTTCGCCTGACCGTTTCAGTTTGTTTCCAATCATCTTTTATTGGAGCAGCAACCATTGCCAAATACGCATGTTCATTGAACTAGTTAAGGTTCTTCTTCTTCTTCTTCTTCTTCTTCTTCTTCTTCTTCTTCTTCTTCTTCCTCTTCTTCTTCTTCTTCTTCTTCTTCTTCTTCTTCTTCTTCTTCTTCTTCTTCTTCTTCTTTTCTTCTTCTTCTTCTCTCCGGCCTTCTTCTTCTTCTTCTTCTTCTTCTCCGGCCTCTTCTTCTTCTTCTTTCTTCTTCTTCTTCTTCTTCTTCTTCTTCTTCTTCTTCTTCCTCTTCTTCTTCTTCTCCGGCTCTTCTTGTTCTTGTTCTTGTTCTTGTTCTTGTTCTTGTTCTTCTTCTTCTTCTTCTTCTTCTTCTTCTTCTTCTTCTTCTCCGGCCTCTTTTTCTTCTTCTCTTCTTTTCTTCTTTTTCTTCTTTTCTTGTTCTTCTTGTTCTTCTTCTTCTTCTTCTTCTCCGGCCTCTTTTTCTTCTACGTCTCCTCTTCCCCTCCTTCTTCTTTTTCGTATCCTCCTCCTCCTCCATCTTCTTCTTCTTCTTCTTCTCCGGCCTCTTCTTCTTCTTCTTCTTCTTCTTGTTCTTCTTGTTCTTGTTCTTCTTCTCCGGCCTCTTCTTCTTCTACGTCTCCTCTTCCCCCTCCTTATTCTATATCCTCCTCCTCCTCCTCCTCCTCCATCTTCTTCTTCTTCTTCTTCTTCTTTGTCTGTTCTTCCTACTCCTCCTTCTTATTCTACGTCTCCTCCACCCCCTCCTTCTTCTTCTTCGCCTCCTCCTCCTCCTCCTCCTCCATCTTCTCCTTCTTTGTCTCCTCCTCCTTATTCGTCTCCCCCTCCCGCTCCTTCTTCTTCTTCGTCTACTCCTCCCCCTTCTTCTTCTTCTTCGTCTCCTCCTCCTCCTTCTCCATCTTCTTCTTCTCTGTTTCCTCCTCTTCGTCTCCTCCTACCCCTTCTTCTTCGTTCTCTCCTCCTCCACCTCCATCTTCTTCTTCTTCTTCTTCGTCCCTCATCCCGCTCCTTCTTCTTCTCGTCTCCCTCCTCCATCTTTCTTCTTCTCTCTCCTCCTTCTCTCTCCTCCTTCCTTCTTCGTTCCTCTCCTCCCTCTTCTTCTTCTTCTTCTTCTTCTCTCTTCTTCTCTTCTTCTTCTTCGTTTCCTCCTCTTTCTTCGTCTCCTCCTCCCCCTTCTTCTTCGTCTCCTCCTCCTCCACCTCCATCTTCTTCTTCGCCCCCTCCCGCTCTTTTCTTCTTCTTCGTCTCCTCCTCCTCCATCTTCTTCTTCTTCGTCTCCTCCTCCTCTTCGTCTCCTCTTCCTCCCTCTTCTTCTTCTACTTCTTCTTCTTCTCCCTTTTCTTCTTCTTCTTGTTCTTCTTCTTACAAGATTTCGGCTTTTATATTTCAATTCATTTGTCACCTAATCTTCTGGGCACACACTATCAATAACAACACAAGATTCTTTCTTCTCATCCTTTTATGCCGATGTCAGATTAGCTGGCTTTGATTTCTTCCTTTGTAGTAATTGGATAATCCCACAGGAGAGTAACTTTATCCTTGCCAAAGATTTCTGGGCGATGAGGGCTAAGAGTATGCTAACTCGGAGAGCTTGTCCGGTACCCAGGGAGCCCAGAACGCAGTATTGTTGTACGAGTGCCAAAACAGCTAACAGTAATATTTTCTGGCCGATAGCCTGCTCATATTTTCATCCTCGGCATCCAGTCTTTCGCCCTTATTATTTTCAAAAAGCGAAGGGCTTTTGTTTTTAGGCTACAACAATACAGGTAGATAAGAATGCAAGATGGAAAAGAGATCCTTATATACCCGACTCAGGTGTTCTCGATGCAATCACATTTTTTTTAGTCCAATGGACGTTTTTGATTGACAGTAAGTAATGGATCAGAAGAGGAAGGCTGGAGAATACAAAGCAGTATATAAAGAGTATAAACTCTCTCTCTCTCTCTCTCTCTCTCTCTCTCTATATATATATATATATATATATATATATATATATATCTTCTATTTTATAATATATATATATATATATATATATACTCTCCTAATATGAAGGAACAATAAATAAATAAATGAATGAATTGATTCAAATGAAAGACAAAAACGAAAAAACACATTACACCCTACAATTCTCGGATGATCACCGGCTAAATGGTCGAAAGCGCTTGATCTAGAAATATAGAATTCCTTGGTCTTTAACAATATCTGCTTAAAACAATAACTTTCTTTTTAAATTACACAACATTAATATATATATATATATATATATATATATATATATATATATATAATAATATATATCCTATTATAATGGAGATTGTGGGTTTGTATGTCTGTAACCGAAACTATATTACCATTCAAGTCACAATTCCCTTTGTTATTTACATCACATTCTCCATGATTTTATTTTTATTTAAACCTCAATTATTAATAAAATTGTTTTACATCATTAGGACTGTTGACCATATCTACATACTAATAACATGCAATTGTATTTATATATACAAGAAAATAGCGGTTTACAGTGTGAATGGGAAGGCTAGTTTGCATATTGATATTAAAAAATTGATTTTAATAAATATATGCTTGGTATTATTGATTTCTAATTGTTTGGTTTTATATTAATGAATATGAGCAAAAATCTCGCGGATAAATCTTGAAAGAAATCCATTAACAAGAAGAAATAACTGTAATATTATTCTTTACTTCCTATTTTAACTAAATAGTTAAATTAGGAAAATTTACCAATGAAAAACGGGAGTAAGGGAAAATGATGGAAGTGTTAGTTTCAAAGTTGTTCTATTTTTCAATCATACCCCTCTGTTCCAAATATTTTTATCTGAATTCTTATTCAGTTTCATTAGCCTTTCTAATTTAACATGATATTTTATATTAAAATTTAAATACTTGCACCCGGAGGGTGCATATATTTGCTAGTAATAATAATGTATATATATATATATATATATATATATATGAATGACCTGGGGAAATAGATAGGTATAAACAGACTGATATATATATATATATATATATATATATATATATATATATATATATATATATATATATATATATAGATAGATAGATAGATAGATAAATAGATAGATAGATAGATAGATAGATAGATAGATACAGTGAGAGGGGGATGAAAGTTCATGATACATATGAACAATGAAAGACTGCTGAAGTTTGATATGGAGATAGATAGATAGATAGATAAATTGATTGATAGATAGATATGAAGAATGAGATATATAGATATATAGATTGATAGATAGATAGATAGATAGATAGATAGATAGAGAGAGAGAGAGAGAGAGAGAGAGAGAGAGAGAGAGGGGGGAGAGAGGTGAAGCGTATGGTAGATATGAACATAGGTAGACTGCGTAAGATTAACATGTATATATAATATATATATATATATATATATATATATATATATATATACATGTATGTGTGTGTATGTGTCTACCAGTCAACTCATACCTATCTAATTCTGTTAATTACTTATGTCTATATACTCACCCATCTCTCTCTCTCTCTCTCTCTCTCTCTCTCTCTCTCTCTCTCTCTCTCTCTCTCTCTTTATTTTTCATTATCTACACGCACGTTTCAAATTACTGATACAAATATACACGTACGGATGTGCATAAATAATTCTACATCTCGATACGTACTTATTAGCTGAATCTCGAGCTGACACTTTCAGTGTATCGTCATACATTCTGGTGAAACTTGGAGCTTGAAGGAGGAAGTCCACAGAAAACTGAGAAGTATCGCCTCAGGACGGTGCTGGGAATTTCTCGCATAAATCAAATCAAAATAGACGATATAAAAGAATGTAAAATAAAATCACTGACATTACCAAGAAGAAAAGATTAACGTGACTTGCTCACGTAGTATGCAAAGACAATACAAGTTTTGTCAACGATTCACACAAGAATGAATTTACAAACAGAACACACAGAAAACAATCATCAAAGCGATTGTGCGATCTCTTATTACGAGGGCGGGTAAGAGAAATAATGCCTTTTTGTTTAGGACAGGTATAATTATAATGCGCGGACACTCGATGCCGTCTAGATTACCTACCATTAGGATTGCAGATTGTTGTGATGTTAGTTCAACAGTAAAAAAGAAGTCAAGTCGAGATAGGGTAAAATGAGACAAGTGTATTTACAATAAGGTACAAGAACGGCTAGCTTGCCGCTAAACGGTAACAGTACAACCTTTTCACTCGGTGTCTCACTATTTATAGTGAGAACCGGTGTATATTCTCCACTGTAGGAACGGCCGGTACAACACATATAATATCAGATGACGAGAGAGATTCAAGGGAATCCGTGCTGTCAGCACATCTTAATGAAAATGATGATCGATAAGAAAAATGGGATTAATATTACTTAGTCATATTTTCGATACTACGATGTTCATATGTACCATTGTAAACGAATATTAATGTAAAGTTTTCCTTTTCCTAGACAGGTTACCCTATCAAATTCAAATTGTAAAGTCTGTCCTACTGTTTACTCATACACCGAGGACGAATAGGCTGATTTATACCTTTCCCTTTCCGATATATCCGATGACATTTTCTCTCCCTTGAAACATTATCTAGAACTAGCAAGAATATGCGCCCTCTCAGCGTAAGTATTTAAGTTTTAATGTAATTAAATATATTAAGTTAGGCAGTATAACGAAATTAAACAATAATGTATATAAAAAGATTGTACTTATTTTAATTGGCTCCAATATAGAATCATTCATAGGATTGGTTTTAATACATTGGAGAATAAAACTAATATTAGAGATCAATAATACCAAGTAATTAGTTATCAAACTCGGTTTTGTTAAAACCAATATGCAAATTGACCACACCATATATAGTGTAAACCTTTATTTCTTAGAGATATAAAAGACAGTTTTTTGCTGGGTTTTAAATACACTAATAACATGGGCTTTTCGGAGTCTGTGTCTATTACTGAAATTAACAGCATCGATCCCAGAATCATACATTAAAATAAAGCTAGTCCTTTGTGGATCACATCCCTACTACTCCGCATTTCTTTATTATTTCCCATTATATATACGAGGGTGAGTCAAACCGTAATGCCATTTTGTTTAGCATAATAATTATCAACATAGGAACATCTATCCCACATTAACCTAAAGCTGGTTCTCTGTGGATCACATCTCTACGTCTCCACATAGTCACCGTTTCTCTCAATACTAATGTTCGACTTTCGAATGAGAGCCTGTATCCCTGTCCCGTAAAATTCTTTTGACTATTCTTTGAGCCACTTCTTCACTACAGATTTCAATTCCTCATCACTGGAATAATGTTTGCCTCTCAAACCCTCTTTCAAAGGGCCGAATAGATGATAGTCTGAAGGATCTAAATCTGGTGAGTATAGAGGACATAGTCCGTATGAAGCTATCGTGCTATTAAAAAGTATCCTGTAGTTGAAATTAATCCCTAAAAATACGCAAACGATTTTATAATTATACAAACAGTTAAAATAAGATAAACCCATATGTAATAAATAATTAAGAATTACCTCCCCTCTTTTATGATTACCTAAACTTTGGAGAACTCTCAAGTGAATACTAGACTATATAAACTCTCAATAAGTGTATCAATTATTCTAAGTAGAATATAGCTTTCCAAAGTCTGTCGGTGTTATCGTTTGTCATTACACCATGTAAACGTTATTTGTGACTAATGAATTGTATAACATAGAATAACTAAACAGTTTATAGTAAGAAAATTAATATTATTATGTTGTGTACATTCTTGTTAATAGACAGACAATATTTACAGGAAATATTCAAATTTAAATTTATTGAAAAAATAAAATAAAAGGTTGCAATTGAAAATTCAGAATTTTAAAAAGTATTTTCAGGCCATTTTTGGGAATTGCGAATAACTATAAATAGCTTCTAAGGCGAAAGGGCCTCATCTGCTCTACTATTTTACCCATAGCCGACGAGGAAATAGATGAATGCAATCCTTAGAAAAGAGTTTAGATAGATAGATAGATAGATAGATAATGAACAGAATGGAACAATTAGATAAATAGATAAATAGATAGATAGAAAATAATTTAGATAGATAGAAAGAAAAAGATATATATATATATATATATATATATATATATATATATAATACTTTAAGGGTAATCATTATGATCACCTATATAGGTGGATACGAAGGAAAAGAGTGAAAAAAAATGTTTTATTTGATAAAACAAGGGCCCTTTCGTCCTTTTGTTTTTATCAAATAGAACAATTTTTTTTTCACTCTTTTCCTTCGTATCCACCTATATAGGTGATCATAATGATTACCCTTAAAGTATTATTTAAATTTGCTTGTACCAGAAATTTATATATATATATATATATATATATATATATATATATATATATATGTAGTATATTAAGAAAGATTTTTAAAAAACACAGGTTTTAATGAGTTAAGTGGTGAGTTTATTGGCCGACACGGCAGTGTTTCGATCTATTAATTAGATCATCTTCCGGGAATTTGTTGGTATATGGAAGCTAATAAGAAATTTTATTCGTTATTCTGTGATAAAAATTTCTTATTACCTTCCATATACCAACAAATGTCCTGAAGATGATCTAATTAATAGATCGAAACACTGCAGCGTCGGCCAATAAACTCACCACTTAACCCATTTAAACCTGTGTTTTTTCAATCATTCTTAATATACTGCATACCGTCGGATTCACTTCATTTTCTTCACATATATATATACATATATATATATATATATATATATATATATATATATATATATATATACAGAGAGAGAGAGAGAGAGAGAGAGAGAGAGAGAGAGAGAGAGAGAGAGAGAGAGAGAGAGAGAGATTTCGATAGATAGTTAGATAGATAGAAAATAACTTAGATAGACGGAAAGATAGAAACAGATTTGGAAGATAGATAGATAGATAGATAGATAGATAGATAGATCAAGGTTTAGATAGATAGATAGATAGATAGATAGATAGATTAGAAACAGACTGGAACACCTAGATAGAAGCTGCTGGCTTCTCATTGTAACAGCGATCAATGATGATGACAATGCTTCTTAGTAAACGCAGCCTCATTCAGAATTCGTGTTACGATTTGTGTGGCCATTTTAGGGCTGTAGGTGAAAGCAGTTTTACAGTTGAGATCCCTTGTGGCATAAAGTTTGACCCTTTCTTGAATTAGAATTATGTAGTATCAGTTTTAATTCTTGTCAGCTGATCTGTGTTAAAGAATTTTTCGGTTAGTCCGTACTTAGAGAGTTGTATAATCATAGACAATTCGTCTGTACGATTGAACGACAATTTATCAACACCTTTAAATAGTAGATCAAATAAATGTTTGGGCGTTTTGGTTGGCCGATTCAGTCAGCGCTGTTTTGGAAGAGTTTATAAATACAAGTACACCTTACATACCAAAAATAAGGGCACATCACGTGGTGTAATGTTTAGCGAAGTATATTAGCAAACCATTGGCACCCCCTACTTCTGGTTTTTTGCCACATCTAAGCTAAGTTTAGTAAAAAAAAAAAAGGCACCTCAAGCGGTGTAATGGTTAGCAAGCTAGATTCGTAAACCATTGTTAGTGAGTTCGATTCTCACTGGGCGCCTCATACTACTGGCTTTGTGCCACATTTAAGCTAAGTTTAGTAAAAAAAAAAAGGCACCTCACGCGGTGTAATGGTTAGCAAGCTAGATTCGTAAACCATTGTTAGTGAGTTCGATTCTCACTGGGCGCCTCATACTACTGGCTTTGTGCCACATTTAAGCTAAGTTTAGTAAAAAAAAAAAGGCACCTCACACGGTGTAATGGTTAGCAAGCTAGATTCGCAAACCATTGTTAGTGAGTTCAATTCCCGCTGGGCGCCCTATACTTCTGGTCTTGTGCCACATCTAAACTAAGCTTAGTAAATAACTGTTAAGTTTTTAAGGGCCATCCTTAGCCAGTGGATTCTTGGTTTGGAGTCCTCCGATACCGAATCCTTTGGTAATCCTCTCAAGAAGAGAATCCTAGGTTCCTTCGTCAATAGTTGCAAGTATACCGAGAAAGAATCAGCGCTTAAGTAATGTATCAGCCACGCAGTATGGCCAGCGATTGGATAAGGATTAAACCACATGGTCTCGCCTAGTCTATAAATCCAGGCGGGGAACTACACACCTTATATCATAAAAATCCAACAATAGCTATATACCAAAAATAATCCAACAATTCGAGTAAAGAAAATCAGCACTAGGTGAATACAGACTCATCCAAAGTTTGAACTTGCCTTGCCGGTTCTGATTTCCTTGACGGTATCCATTTACGTCACACTCGCCTCCGTAGTGTTTTATGACGTTGCTTTGATATTCCCTAAGTAATGAATCTGTAGAAATTCTATAGAATTACTTATATCTCTTCTTCCCTCGTTTCCTTCTTTTCCCGCGCTTCCTGCAGCGCGGATCGACTTTAAGAATCGCATTGAGAATCGAGCACCGATTGGCTATAAATAAACACCGGTTGTCTTGAAAAATGATCGTCTTGGAGGTTTTAAATGGCTGCGTTGATCCTGCACGCGGGATATTGCGGATCAAGCTAATACTCGATTAGAGTCAGCATAGATCAACAAACCGTAAATATCAACACGCTTCCGCTTCTTCAGACCCTCCCCCCCTCTCCGCCAACACACACTTTCCTTCT
>CM042141.1:123490008-123547508 GCA_023376005.1 Doryteuthis pealeii
CTGTATACTGTGTTTAAATGAGAAATTAAAAATAGCAGAATGCAGAGACCCAGGGAAGATATTGAACTCGCGATCTGAGTTAACAAACAAATGTAGACATTTGAATAAACATAGACTGAGCCAGGTAGGTTCTGGAATTACGTAGGGTGGTACACCCACGTACTTGAGAATGGATACAGCAGGGATATTAATAAGAGTAGATGACTAGAATAAGTGATTATTCCCTGAAGAATTTCTCCGCCAATAAACTGCAGTTGGAATTTTATAGCATTCGCTTTTTGTAAAAAATGTATATATATATATATATATATATATATATATATATATATATATATATATATATATCATATGATCAGTTATATTTGATTAATTCTTTTTTAAAACGCTCTTACCTCGTCTAATCGCGTACAATTCGTCGGCATATTTCTTTGACGTCATTATTGAAATATTAATATTTGAGATTTCATTTAAAAAATGGAAAGAAAGAAAGTAAAAAAGAGTTTCAAACATGTGAAATTTTCCTCATTTGTCAAGGAAAAAGCTTTCTTGAAGGCTGTTCTTTCTAATTTCAAAGATTTCGGAACTTCTTTGATGGAATTCAAGTCGCTTCTGATTAACAAATTCATTAAAATTATCGCCAAATAAAAATGAGCTCCGTTTGCGTTTAATTGCATGCATAATTATCAACGTAGGATCCAGAAGAAATATTGATAATTTAACTATTAAACAGTTGCAATTAACTTTACATCCACTTCACTCAATTAATATATATATATATATATATATATATATATATATATTAAACGCACGCACACATACGTATATACATATTCAACATACACACATACACATATATATTAAACATGGATATACACACATATTAAATACACACATAAATATATATGTATATATATATATATATATATATATATTGTGAACAGACGCACATACACATATATATATTATACACACACATATACATATATATATAAAACACACACATATACATTAAACACACACATATTAAACACGCACATATACAGATAGATATTAAACTCACATGCATATATATATATATATATATATATATATATATATATATATATATATATATATTAAACACACGCACAGATATACATATATATCTGCCCCCATATATATATATATATATATATATATATATGGGGCGGATATATATGTATATCTGTGCGTGTGTTTAATATATATATATATATATATATATATATATATATATATATATATATAAATCAGACACACACATATGTATATTAAACACACATATAAACACGTATATATCTCCATATATCAAATATATATATACGCATACACATGCACACACACTCACACACATACACATACACTCACATATATATACATATATACACATGTATTGATCCGCAAGCACATATTTACATGCACACATCTATACACATGAAGCCATAAGTACATATTCGCACATTTATACGCATATATATATATATATATATATATTATATATATATATATATATATATATAATACTGAAGCTGAGTGAATCACTTTTTGTCTCTTGAAGGCTTTTTCACTGTTTATTTTAATGATAGAAAACACAGCCCCAAATATTCCTTAGATTAAGGATTAATTTATGTTTGGAATAAATTCCATATTATTTGGTTCTAATTAGTCGTAATTTGCAATTAAATAAAAAAACTCACTCATCTCTTACTTAACATTCTGCCTGTCACTTTTCATCTCTCTATATATGTTAGTTCTATCTAGGAGAGTTAAAAGAGAGCAGAATGTGAGAGAGCTAGATGCTTTTCAGCAGCCAGTGACAGCAGCCAATAACACAAATAAAGTGAGAAGGAAAATCTACCTCCCAGACCTCCAATCTCTCTCTCTCTCTCTCTGCCTCTCTGTCTGTTTGTCTCTCTCTCTCTGCAGTCACAGAGAAGACTAATGTCTTGTTTGTTTATTTTTAATCCTCCAGTCATATTTAAAAAAATTAATTCTCTTTTCAAAATAACTTTCTATCTGATCACATTTATCTAGAAACACTTAGCTTTTTTATCTATAACTCCATATACCGAAAATTATACTGGTTTACATAGAAATTGAGGCAAGCACAAAAATAGCTGTTTTAACCTAATTTGGGGGTGCTGAATTCAGATTTGAAATCTGTTTTTACTCATCACCTCTAGTTTTTTAGATATGCATACTGTACATTTTGTACAGATACTGTACATAAAGGCGTATATGCATTCAAGGTTAATTTCTAATATTGTGTGACTTATGTCTTCTTTCTTAGTTATTATGCAATAAATGTAAGTGATAGCATTACATTATATATATAGCTATATATCAAGACGGATTTTGGCAGTTACGCGTAGCCAACACGTCTCAATCAACAGCCAGTAGTGCACTGGCCAGTAGTGCACTGGCAGTCAGTAGATCATCTAAGAAAACACATTTATAACTGTCTGCGGTACTATGAATTGTGTACATTGTGTCATCCAAGTATATTTATTCCGTCAATGTTCTTTATCTATCCAGTTTTATATGTAATAAGCAGCTGCAACTGTTGAAATAAGCACATATATACTCTATATATACTAAAATGAGATTATTTAAAAGACAGAAAACTAGAGGTGATAGAGCAAAACTGTTTATAAATTTGAATTCAGCACACCCAAATTAGTAAAAATCACCTATTCACATTCTTGCCTCAGACAAAAAATTTTTTTGTAAACCAGTGTTATTAGTTGAATTTCCTATGATCTCCCGTAACGACAGTGACTGGAACCAGAAATTTACGTGTTTTAAAGTTTGTTTTATCATTTGAATTTCAAAAGTTGTTTTTACTAAACTTTCAATTTGCAAAGTTCAAAAATCTACTTAAAATTTATTGAGGGAGGGAAAACATGAAATGATTGTTTGATTTCTTTAAAAAAACGTTAATAAGATTCGTACAAAATGTGTCTTAAAATAGTTTTCTTGGTTGAAAAAAAATTTGAATGTCTTGTTTTAAAATAGATTTTTTTAAATTAATTAAATTATCAATTTTAAAAATTTATAGGGCCAAGATAAAATAATTGTGAGTAAAAATTTAGGAAGAGGCTATTTAGCCGGTTTTGGTAAAATAGAAAAACTTATTTTATGCTTATTTTACCGGCCCTGTAAATATTTTTTATTTTGAATGCAAGTAATGTTAAAAATAACAACACAAAAATTTATTTATATTCATTTATATCTATATTTTGTGAAGGATAAAGATACAAAAATATCTTCTAAAGGAAAAATATAAATACCGTAAACGACTTTGTGATGAAACATGAATTTTTATAAAATGCTTTAAAATTAAAGGAAATGATAAAGATAAATTTGATTATCTTGAATGTTTTTCTATGGTGGAAAAATGGCAATTTTTCAATATCAATTGTTAAAACATAAAATTGTAACCCTAAACCCAATCCAAATTAACTTTTAGATCGATTGTTTTAAAGTTTGTTTGTATCACAGAATTGCACATCAACTACTTTTTAAGCAGTTACCTTTTAGATAATCCCAGATTCCTCGTCAACAACCATTTTAATCTTTTAAAAGCGTTTAGATAGTTTGAAATATATTTAGATATACACATACGTACAAACAAACAAAAAACCCCGCATTCACGTAAACATGCAACACGAGAATAAAGTTATAAAAAATACCATCTGTAACATTTTCAAAAAAAAATTCATTTAACTAGAAATGCCATAACAAAGACGACTTCAGTTCCAGTAATCTTCTGAAAAAGAGATTTTATCTCGAAAATTCAAGAATAAATTACAGGTTAACACACAACACCATTGTCAACTTATTATTTTTTCTTTACACCTGCATTGTGATAGCCTTCAAAATCAACCTCCAAACCAATATATACACAATGCTTCAAGCAAATTATAAAACTCTCTTATATTTAGATATATTTCAAATATAGTTTTCTAAGCTAAAAATATCATGTTTTAAAAATAAAATAATTGTTTTATTTCTAAGTAAATGTAAAGAAGCTTTCTTTCTCTCTACCAATAGATTTTCAGCCGTACGGTACGACAGACAAATCTAAACATCTGCACATGCATAAAGCTGACGTAGTTCTCCGTACCAAAAAGTAAAACCCTCATTTTTGTGTCTATTCATGTGTGTGTGTGTATTTGCATGTATATATATATATATATATATATATATATATATATATATATATATATATATATATATATACTAACACACATACATGTATTATATGCATAAAATATGATCATACTTGCGCTCACATATCCATACCCTTATGGATATACACACACATATGTGCACGTACACGGGTATATAATCTTTATACTGAAAGTCACTCTTTGTAAAACAAGTTGGCCACAATAGACAAAGGGATTATAGAAAAGAATTATACACATACATTTATACACACACACGTATGGATATATATATATATATATATATATATATATATACGCGCACATACTTATGAAAACACACCCATTATAAATGTATGTATATAGACACATATATGTATACATTCATGCAAAATTACACATGTAGACATACAACTATACACATATGAAGCACACACACACACACACACACACACACACACACACACACATATATATATATATATATATATATATATGTATGTATGTATATATATGTTTCGTTCATTGAAAGGCTCGTGATGGATATTAATTTCCGCTTTTCTCTTAAATTTCTTACGTCTGCCCATTTCTCACTCATTGATAAATAAATTCAGCTTCCCCTCTTTTTTACTCTCTCTCTCTCTCTCTCTCTCTCTCTCTCTCTCTCTCTCTCTCTCTCTCTCTCTACCACTCACTCATTCACTCTTAATCCCCCCTCTCTCTCTCACTCTTCCCCCTAATGGAAACGTATTTTATGCAAATATATTCTCTTGAAGGTTCGATCGGGGCTTCTTTCTCCACCATTCTTCATCTTTTCAGTTCCTTTGTCAACGAGTGGCTGTCATCAATACTCATTTGATGTTTGCACTTCTTCACACAAATCAATAATCTATGCATTTTATTTTCTTCTCGGATTTATATCGATAAGAAATCACTGCAAATCCCATCCGGGTTTTTTCAAGGATTACTGATTAGTTGTTTGTTACTAAAAATTGCGAAGACGCTTCGAAAATCTCAGCAGGAAAATGAGTCAGTAAATAAAAATATGATTGAATAATTGATTGATTTTAACGGTATGTCAAACCGTCTAGGATTATTTAATGCCTAGACGTTATGGAAGCATGTTTGTTGTACGTTCATATTTATATTTTCTTTGTAGTTGTTTCTTAAGATATTTTTTTGGCATACGGTCGTATTGAATGCGAATAATTATATACCGAGTCTCTTTTATGTGCACACTACTTTTATTAATTCTTACCTATGTCGTATTGAACTTTTGAGCCAGAAATGCAAAACTAAAAAATGATTCTTCTACTCGTCAAAGCTATATATATATATATATATAATATATATATATATATATATATATATATATATATATATATGATGGACTCTCTTATGCTTTATGCAAAACTAAAAAATGATTATTCTAACTCGTCAAAGCTATATATATATATATATAAATCAATTTCTGTATGTACATGAGGCCTAATAGGCCGAAATGTACATACAGAGATTGATTTTTCTCGATTTTTCTCGATTTGTTTAGCCTTACATTTAAATAGGTAAATCCCGCCTAATTAATTATTAATGAATTAACTTTCAAAAATTAGGTTCGACTTCAATTAAGCACATATTCTCCCAAATATTGTCGGCTGAAAATAGCCACATGACAAACATTGTCAATATATATATATATATATATATATATATATATATATATATGATGGACTCTCTTATATATATATATATATATATATTAATAACATCAAAAACATTGTATTAAAAAATGGCCTCAATGGTGTCGTGGACTGTGAATAAAATTAATTTTTTAATTTCTATTGGATAGATTAGTTGAAACAGAATATCAAATCGTCTTGGGTTATTTTATGTTCAGGGGTTTTGGAATTTATTGTACATTTATAATTATGTTTTTGTATAATTGTTTCTTAATAGTTTTTTTTTTCACACAGTTATATGGTATCAACTATTCCTATCTAATACTAATAATTATATGGCGAGTAATTATTTATATTTAATAACAGTGATTCGTTTGCGCACAATTACTTGTTTTCAAGTAACATAATAATCAAAGGTCATCCTCATCAGGTCGTGCTGATTCTCTTTCTCGTCCCTATCAGTCATTATCCTGGAAAGGTCCTCAACGCAGCATCTAGAATCCGAACACATCAGATTGATGTAAGTTTTTGCTGGTCGGCCTACAGCCTACGCGTTGCTTGTGTCCCAAGCCACAATTGTCCCTGCTACTTATAGTAGTAGTCGGAGCATTCCATTTATGTACATGGGTTATATCACCTATAACAATAATAAAATGAATTTTGACGCCTTAGGCATATACGGTGACCTTTTTTACCTATTGACCCCTCTGATTCCTATTTTACTCTGGTGGATCTTCCCCACCTCCATAGCCATTCGATGTTAAAAGTCCTATTGTATTTTTTAAAATTACATAGTTTTTGGTTGCCTGGGGGGAAGGTTATATGTAACAGGAGGGGGGAGGCATATATTTCCACCCCCACCCTATTGTGAATCACTGTTCTGGAGTGCTTTTGGACATAACTAGTTGTGTGCACACACACAACACACACACACAAACAACACACACACAACACACACAAACACACACACACACACACACACATTCTTACAGTTTTGAGTTATTAGATTATGTATTGACCAACTCCTCTGTATGAGCAGGATATGATACAAGGTCAATTTTTTATACGGTGTTTTAACAGGTTTGAATTAAGAGTTTTCTTTCTAGACCGGTTGCCGTACCAAGGTTAAAGAGCTCTGTCTGCGCTGCTATTTAACCCATAGCTAGAGAGAGAATTGCTGGTATAACACTGTGAAATCAAACCAGTCTCGTCCAAAATTTGAACTCCTCTCACCGTGTCCTACAATGATAACCATTCTTTCCTACCCGGTTTCGACTGGGGGTCCGGCGAGCTTCGGCCGTTGGACCGGTTAGGTTATAATAATAGCGTCGATCCCAGAGGGCCATCCCTCCAGGCAATACCTGCCCCCTTTGGGGACAGGGCTGGGTTTATTGCCCAGCGCCTGAGGCGCCCCCCTTGAGGGGGAATGCCGACGGGATCGACGCAATTTTTGTTCTCTCCCACCCATTAGCTTCGGCTTGTGGGTGGGCCCACGTTAAAACGGAGCCTTGTGCCCAGTCCATACAGGTGGGGTATGAGACAAATAAATACAATGATAACCATTCTTTTGATCTTTCTTCTCGATTTGGTAATGCATTTTTTGTTGTTTTAAAGTTGTACATCAACTATTATTCTTAAATCCTTTGCTCTTCACTATATAAAGTGGCTTTCAAATAGCTCCTTTCCTCATTCAGCCTGTCCTGGATAGGATGTTAAACTGTATATAATGGTGAAGTTCTAATTTGGAGCTTTGGCTAGTGTGGGGTACCCCTTCATCGCCATTACTCCAGGTCCACCCTGACTCAGAGTGGTAGTACCTATTAGAGTCCAACGTATCGGTTAAATAGAAAAAAAGGAGTTTTGAAAAATGTGTTTTAAAAAGAGTTTAAAACAAATTAAGTGTCGAATTAGAATAAATGAAACAAAAACATCTTCAGCATAAAATAACCTAAGGATTGACAACCAACCAACCAACCAACCAACCAACCAACCAACCCTCATTCAGCTATATCTTTGCATATCGAACCTGTATACATTTACACAACCCGTTCGCCACAAGCAGGATGTGACATAAGCTCAATTTCTTAAGCAGAGTTTGACAGGTTTGAATACATAGATTTCCTTCTCCAAGACTGGTTGCCATATCAAAGTTAAAGAGCCCAGTCTGCCCTACTATTTACCTATAACTGGGGAAGAATAGTCTTTACCGAGCCTATTAGCACTATGGGAAATGCAACCAGCCTTGTCCAGGATTTTAATTCTAAAACTACTCTTAATTTTTTCCAGGAACTTTTATATTTTGATTGTTAGTGAAATGAAAGAGTCATTCGGTAACGTAATTAATATAATATTGGTTTTAGTATTATTAGGATTATTCGAACTATTGTTTTCATCGTTATTGTTATTTGTACAACGTTTCGGCCGATGTGCCCTCCGGCCCTTGCAGGTATTTCTTGTCGAACTCGGGAGCCTTTTATTTCGAACTCGGGAACCTTATTTTCGAACTCTAGAACCCTTTTTTCGAACTCGGAAACCTTTTTGTCGTAATCGGGGGCCATCACAGAACTTTGAACCCAACCCTAACCATAGCCGGGGTACAGGTGTTAAGCTGTCTTAATTATTATTCTATGTTACTGTCGCCCTTGACCAGGGTTGAAACTGCAGCCTAGATATAACTGTCACGTTTGCATTTTGATTGCATCATCCCCTCTAATTTATGATGATTTTAATCGCTGGCTTGTTTACTTTCCTGTTTATAGCGGTTAAAAATAAACGCTGGCTATGGTCGACATCGTCTTTATCATCATTACCATCATCAGCAGCAGCAGAAGCAGCAGGAGCAGAAGCAGTAAAAGTATCATCATCAGCAGCAGCAGCATGAGCCGCCACAACATAAGGCTCTCTATTTTGGATTGTTCGTCTTTGTAATCAGACGTTGCTTTACCCCGAGACGGTCGAGTAGGAGAAGTCTGGGTGCAAGCGCTCACTCATATGTAAACAAATCGAATCGATCAATAAAGGCGGCTGATTGAGTGAGGAGTGGCAAGGGGCAGGCAGGGAAGAAGAAGAAGAAGAAGAAGAAGAAGAAGTGTTGGGAGCGAAGAAGAAGAAGAAGAAGAAGAAGAAGAAGAAGAAGAAGAAGAAGAAGAAGAAGAAGAAGAAGATTAAAATGATATGAGAGAGAAGAAGAAGAAGAAGAGTTGGAAGCGAAAGAAGAAAAGAGAAGAGTTGGAAGCGAAAGAAGAAGAAAAGAAGAAGAAGAAGAAGAAGAAGAAGAAGAAGAAGAAGATTAAATGATATGAGGAAGAGAAGAAGAAGAAGAAGAAGAAGAAGAAGAAGTTGGAAGAAGAAGAAGAAAGAAGAAGAGTTGGAAGCGAAAGAAGAAGAAGAAGAAGAAGAGAAGAAGAAGAAGAAGAAGAAGAAGAAGAATTGAAAGCGAGAGAAGAAGAAGAAGAAGAAGAAGATTAAAAGGATAGGAAAGAAGATTAAAATGATATGAGAGAAGAAGAAGAAGAGGAGGAAGAAGTCGGGGTGCAGGGGTGGATGGCGAATAACACTGAGAACAAAGTTGGGTTGGAACGGTAAGGAATATGATCAGCTTGACTCACAAGATGGTTCTCTTGCATTTTCTCACCCATAGTACACCACGCGTGAGACAGACCTACTCAATCTACCAGCAGACAAACCCTCATACCTTTTATACACACCTGTGCACTTGCCATAGATTAGCGGCTAACGTGCTGAAGTGGAAAACTGGAGAGTTCGACCGCACTGGGCACTCTAATGCTGTAGTCGTTCGTCAGGGTACTTTATTATGGTGTGATGGTCAACAAGCTAGTCTCACAGAATAATTACCAATAGTGGGTTTGATCCTCACTGGGTGCCCTATATATACGCCATTGAGCCAAATCTAAGCTACGCTTACTTTTGGGGGTGCCTAACTTATTGCAATGATAAGTCGGTGTCTCGTAGTTCTGGCCTTGTGCCAAACTAAGCCAATCCAAGTGTGATGGTTAACAAAATGTGCACAATAATAGCGGGGCCGAACAGTAACAAACATTATTCCAGTAACGAGGAAGTTAAATATGTAGTGAAGAAGTGGCTCAAAGAACAGTCATCAGAATTGTACGGGACAGGGATACATACTCTCATTCGAAAGTGGAACATTGCTATTGAGAGAAACGGTGACTATTAGGAGAAGTAGGGATGTGATCCGCAGAGGACCAATTTCATTTTGATGTATGATACATGTTCCTCTGTTGGTAATTATACCTGTCCTAAGCAAAGTGTCCCGTACTTCTGTCCTTGTGTCTAACTAAGCAAATCCGAGTGTGATGGTTAACAAACTGTGCGCAATGGCAGACTAATATCGCATTCGATACACTCATACGACTTTACCTATCCCAGTTCAGTCTGAATTAACCCTTAGAACCCTAAGGCCCTCTCCACCAACGCCCTTGCCCATCTCCACACTGGGTGAAAAATAGCTGACAAATAAAAAAAAACGGCATTTCTCTGAATTTTTGAGATGAGGCTTCATAATTAGCATTATTTGCATTATTCGGACTATTGTCCTCATTTTCATTGCTATCTGTTCAACGTTTCGGCCGATGTGCCCTCCGGCCTTCTTCAGAAGAACGCCGGAGGGCAAATTATCCGAAACGCTTATACAGATAGCAATGAAGATGAGGACAATAGTCCGAATAATGCAAATAATACTAAAAAAGAAGGGCAGTTTAAAAAATACAATGAAACATGGAAAATGTTATGATTGCGATAAAGAATAAAGATTAATCAAATTTCGGCATTAGATAACCCATGAGTTGACATGCCGTTAAGTAAATAAACCAAACCAAACTAAACGTTATGGTTTGTCTGATATACAGAAAAGTGTTCTATAACCTGATCCCCCGCTAAGCCGTGTAGTAAAAGCAAACCATATAACTAGATATAAACAAATGGGCTGAAAAGTTTACTGGCTGAAAAGTTCATATCTGCTGTTAATGACTTTTTTTACCAATAAGCTCCAAGCACTGAAACACCAATGAAAGAAGTGTGTGAACCGCAGGGGGAGTGGTATGGTGAAAAATGAACCTCATTTGGACATATTCCATGAGAGTATCTTGGTCAGCCTATGGACTTTTCAGCCGACCCTTGTAGAAAAATAGAAGTGCGATTTAAAGGGAATGGTTGCAATCGAACGTTAAATGGCGTTAAACAAATAAACAAAAAAATGGGTGATCCATTTTTATGGCCTTATGCCAGCCTGAGAAAAATTAAATTAAGTTGCTACCTGGAAGTTTAAGGAAATTAACCAAGAAATATATTTGCAGTAAAATCTGCAAAATGGTCTATTGTCGGTATCAGCCGAGTAGCGGGGAAGTCTATCCTCTTTTCGCTCGCACTAGACTAGGGAGATTTTTTTGTTGAGATGGAACGCCACACCTACCATCAGCTCCAATATTTTACCCCAATATAATATCAAATTACCCAAACTGTCCAACTCATCGGCTAAATTGGCGAGGACCAGTATCGAACTCGGAAACTTGCAATTCCCTCGGCGAATGCTCTACCGACTGAACTAAACCGGCCCCTATGAAATAAGTAAAAGTAAAAAGTAAACGGTGGCCTAAATTCGGTATCAGCCAAATAGCGAGGGAGTCTATCCTTTTTTCCCTAGCTCTAGATAAAGTATATTATTTTTGAGTCTGATGTGGAGCGCTACACTTACCATCAGCTCCTGACTTTACCGTACAGACCACTCTACAACTCATATGCTGTATGCATTAGCGGTATCGAACCAGGAACCTTATGGTCCCTAAGCGGACGCTCTATCCAGCTAAACCAGGGCAAATTTAGCTCAGTTGATGAATTAAGTAATTTGCCTTAATATCTAGTTTCTACATTATCGTAAATGATACTGACTCACAACGTGTAGCAACAAAATCTTCGAACTTTTAGCAAGTACATCATAACTAATTTGTGTTTAATTTCACATTTATGCTCATGTCCTTTCCTAAACAATTTCTTGATGTTTCCTTCCTTCCTTCCTTTATGATTGACAGTTCTCTTCCTTTTCTCTAACCAATTACTCACTTGCTGACCCCTATTTTAAAGACCCTTTGCCCCTTTTTCATCAGCTCTCATAAAATTTGCCATCTTCCCTCTGGGTAATTCTATGTCAAATCATACAGGCCATGACACCCACCCATTCAATTTTTCTGAAAATTTTTTCAGGTGTGGACTATGTTCAAGTTAGACAATCCCCATAATTTGAGTTTCCAATTCCAAAAATTGGAGTTATTTCGATTTTTAACTCTCCAAATTTGAGAGGGGGTCACGAAAAATGGCGACTTTTTGTAATCGATTTTTGTCTGTAAAATGAGTTCTAGAATTTCCCTACTACTAAAAATTGGATTATAAAAGCATTTTTGCCCAAGAAATCCAAAGGTGTGATAAAAAAGACTTAAAGTTAACCAATTTTAAGTTATTGGTGATTTTTTTTCATAGCTAGATCAATATCCCGCATGAATCTATGACAAAAAAATGTTCTATTATTATTTCTCATATATTGAACATTTTTGTACCAAAAAGATAGTTTGGTTTTTGCTCAGAACTGAAGGGGTGGGTGACAATTTTATTTTTTTCTAGATAATTTGACATGAAATTACCCCTCTATCTTTCCATACCAATTGATTATTTGCGAAACACACCCACAAATTCTAAAAGAATACAGTCAAGTCTAAGTCTAAGGGCCGGTTTATCTCAGTCGGTGGAATATCCGTCTCGGAACCGGCTTTGATACTCAGCGCATGAGTAGCACAGATTGGATCTCTGTGATCAAGTGTGGAGCTGATGGTAGGTATGGCGCTCCACCTCAGACGAAAGTTTGGTATACTGAAAGTTTATCTCGACAATATGATTTGATGAAGTGGTGGGCATTAGAAGAAATACGATGTCGTGGTTTCCCTCTATATAAAAAAAGAAGTTTTAGAGGTACTTCGACCAATAAAAACCTGACTGGAATAAGTATATAGAATTTTAAATTTTATATTTCAAAGAGGATTAACGTTTGTATTATTTAGATTTTTCACACTGTCGTCCTCATCGTTATCGTTTCGGCCGATGTATCCTCCGTCATTCTTCAGGTATTTCATATTCTAATCGAAGATGGTCTTGTAGTGTATGACTGATTACGATATTGATTTTAACCCCATCCTTCTTTAACATTCTTTGGGAGAACATTCTCCAAAGTTTGTTGTAATTTAAGGAAACAATATGTTATGGCTGTTTTCTTCCCAGTTGTTCAGACATTTTTTACACGAAGTTTCCAAATGATTTAATTTGCTAGTTCACATCGCAAATTATCCCAATTTTTTAAGCCTGAAATTTGATAAGATCAAATCACGACTAATTATCGTCTGCTAAAGATTTAATTTATAAGTATATTTTCTTACCTGGTAAGTAAAATGTGCCAATATTCCATTTTCTTGAAGAATTACTGACGTATGAACTCTTTAAAACAATGGCTGTGGAAATGAAACATTCTTAAGATACGGTCAAGAAAAACGTTGTTAAACGAAAAAAAAAATGCTGTCTTCTAGTTAGCAGCACGTACGCTTTTTTTCTCGGGAAAATAAACTTGTTCTGAATTCTTAAATAAATCTGTTTTATAAAATATATTATTTAAGGCATTTTTCAATGAATATGAATAACTTTTTTTTTTCAGTTATAGAATTTGAAAATTTTTAACAACGAATTGAAAACAAATACAAAATTATTTAAGAATTCAGATGTAAAAGAACGTTTATTTTACTGAAAAAAAAACACACAAAAAACACACCAAAAAACAAAAACAAAACAAAAAAAAAGCCAGATCAACAGAGCGCACGACATTGGCTCCTGCTGCTAACTCGAAGGAAGTATTCCTTAAAAAAACACTGAAAAATTCGGGAGTGCGTATCTTAAAGATAAGCAAATTGTAGATATTTTTTTCGAAAAATTCATACTTGATTTAATTTTAATACTATACAATACTATATTAATGCTATATAACTGCTGATATAACCGGTATTTAAGCCTCACTCGTAATTACACACACACACACACACACACACACACACACACACACACACACACACATATATATATATATATATTTATATGAAGCCCCATTTCTCCCCCAGTTCTAAAGCGAACTCAACCATCTTTTACCATATGATACTCCTCATCGAACTCTATCAGAAAATCATATTAGTTTGACACTATATTTGTACACGAAATTGGTCATTTTTGCCCACTCTCAGGGGGGTTATCAGGCCTCAAAAGTCACCTAAAACTCCGAATTGAGCAATTTTTTAACCATCAGTAAATTCAAGGCATTAGAATCCATGAGAAAAAAACAATAAAATCGATAACGTACATTTTCATCAAAATACGTAGACTTATAATGGCTGAAAAATGGCATTTTGGGGGCACCTTTGAAGCCCCATATCTCCCCCAATTCTCAAGCGAACTCAACCATATTTTACTATGTGTGTGTGTGTGTGTGTGTGTGTGTGTGTGTGTGTGTGTGTGTGTGTGAGTCTATTTGTATAAAACAAATGAAAATAAACTATCGTTTACAAATCACTCTTTTGTTCCTTCTACTTTTTCTTTAAGAATCAACTGTTTAATAATTTTGGTATTCCACATTGATTACACTCAATAAAAATCTTCAAGGAAAATGTATTTTTCTTCTCTTTCTACCCTTAATACATCCGCTCCTGTACCGGCCCGTAATTCATTTTACTGGAGTGAGCCAGGAATTTATAATTCATTCAGCCGTTCATTTCTTCCCCCAAAAGTTTCATCTGTCGATTGAGTTTTCTATTTTATTGTAGACATATGAAACTATCAGTAATGAGACAAAATTGAGAAAGTGAGATCCTAATTACGTTTAGTTTATACATCATCATCATCATCATCATGGTGTCACGCTGACCTATTGTCACCAATTTCTCAGGTATTGTCATTGTGGGTCATCTATCCTGGCAGGTCGTCCACACGGCACCCAGAATCCGCACAGAGTCGATTAATTTAAGTTTTTGCTGGACGACCTTCACTGGTGTGTTCATGTGTAGGCGTCCACAGGGGAACTTCACTCATGAGTTCGTCCTTGTTTCCCAATATATATATATATATATATATATATATATATATATATATATATACTATCTACCATTGGGTCACCCATTCAGCTCTGGGTAGATAGAGATTAGGCAAAAGGGAGTTAGCAAAGCGAATAAAATTTTTTTAATAAATACGGCCGGACGAAACCTTAAAATCATTCTAAGAAAGTAAATGTCTGACCTCATTTAAGCTACGGGTTGCTGGTTGTGAAATTTAACATAGAAATACATTTCAAATTCTCCCGGCTCTCTCGCTCTCGCCCTCTCTCTACTCTCCAGAGAAACTAACATTATATAACGAGGAGGTAGTCAAGAGATACATAGAGGGGAAGAAAGAGATAGACACAGAGTAAAGTAAGAGATTGGTCGGTTTTTGAAATAATTGCAAATTATGACTAATTAGAACCAATTAGAACAGACTTTTTTCAAACATAATTCAATCCTAAAAGTAAGGAATAGTTTAATATAATTTTCGGTCATTAAACTAAACAGTAAAAAAGCCTTTAGGAAGCAAAAGTTGATCAACTCAGCTTTAGTATAATATATATATATATATATATATATATATATATATATATATATATATACTCCGCACGAGTAGGATGTTAGACAAGGTCAATTTCTTAAGCGGAGTTTCAGAATTTTTGAATTTTCCTTCTCCTACACTGGTTGCCTAACCATGGTTAAAGTGCCCTGTCTGCTCTACTATTTACCCATAGCTTGAGGGAGAATAGTTGTATTCATAGTTTTCCCAAGGTTATTAGCACTATGTCAAATGTAAACAGCCTCGTTCAAGATTTGAACTGGTTTACGTCGTGTCCATTTCGTATATGTTCGTGTCCCCACCCTCAAAAAAAAAAAAAAAAGAAGACAAAAACAGTATGGAAGTGTTAATATGACTGTCGGATTGTTGTCTATCTAGTTATAAATTTCTGTGATTGAATTGTTTAAAGCGACGTCCACGCAACATTCGAATCTTAGTCTCGTCGAAAGCTACTTCTCCTTTTCTACTTCTCAGTATCTAGTTATTTACTAAGCTTGGCTTAATCATGGTGCAAGACCAGATGTATGGGGCACCCAGTGAGAATCAAACTCACTAACAATGATCTGCTAATCAATCTTGCTAACCTTGATTCCACCTGAACTACCCTCTACTTTACAGTATCAACTTCAATACGTTATAGCGTATTCGGCTTAGAAAGTTGCCTAGGAAATTAACGGTAAGATGGTAGAAAAGTCTAGCAAAAAATTAATTATGTATTTGAAAAACCAGACAATAGGACAGATGATGAGACTTTGGCCGCAAGGTTGATCATCCGGACCTCACCGACGGAAGGTGCCGAGCAATCAGTGTCAGTAAAACTGAAACATTTATAGGATACCATTTTTTTACGAAGTGTGCTCAGAAGTACTGAGCTGACAAATCTTCATTGTTCTATGAATTCTTTAGTAGAATATCCTAATCTTTGTTGTTTTGATCAATAAATTTTAACTGGTAAGTATTTACTCAACACTTTCGCCACGGGTAAAGTGTGACACATGATCGCAAGTATGGAGCATATCGCAAAGATCAAACTCGCTATTCAGTCGTAGTAATGGATATTCGAGACAAGCTTGCTAACCATAAAACCACTATGGAATGCCATCTATGTTTTATTTGGTGTGATTCCCGTAATTTTTTAGGACAAGGTAAATTTCTTAGATCATCATTATCATTAGGTGTTACGTTTTTAAGGGCCATTCCTTGGCCTTAAAGCAGAAGAGCTTATCCAGTGGAATTGGATCCTTGATAAAGAGCCCATCGATAATGAATCCTTTGGCTACTAAGGTGTTCTCAGTTACTGGTATAAAGTCCTTCGATAATGAATCCCTTTGGTTACTAAAGCGTTCTCACTTGCTGGTTATCGTATAGTTATTTACTAAGCTTAGCTTAGATGTGGCACAAGGCCAGATTATGGGGCACCCAGTGAAAATCGAACTCACTAATAATGGTCTACGCGTCTAGCTTGCTAACCATTACACCACGTGAGGCGCCCTACTGGTAATCGTATAAGTCCTTCGAGAGTATTGGTAAAGATCCGGCAATCCTATGTCTGTCCGTCCTCACAGAGTGGAACTTTAATTATGACCAATATGAGGGGGTAATTATTCTATCAGGCCAGTAGTATTGCTAGTGATTGGTTACAAGAGTCAATCACGTGACATTGGCTAGTCTATAAATATAGGTGGGCATTTAGAGCACATCTTATATCACAATACCTTAAGGCACCTCAGGTTGTGTAATGGTTAGCAAGGAAGACTAGCAAACCATGACTAGTGAGTTCGATTCTCACTGGGTGCCCCATATTTCTGGCCTTGTGCCATATCTAAGCTAAGCTTAGTAAATAACTATATCACAATACCTTAAGGCACCTCAGGTTGTGTAATGGTTAGCAAGGAAGACTAGCAAACCATGACTAGTGAGTTCGAGTCTCACTGGGTGCCCCTTACATCCGGCCTTGTGCCACATCTAAGCTAAGCTTAGTAAATAAGCATATCACAATACCTTAAGGCACCTCAGGTTGTGTAATGTTAGCAAGGAAGACTGGCAAACCATGACTAGTGAGTTCGAGTCTCACTGGGTGCCCCTTACATTCGGCCTTGTGCCATATCTAAGCGAAGCTTAGTAAATAACTATATCACAATACCTCCAACATTAAGACATTCCGATGGCTGGGATTCCCTTTTAACAGCATGTCAACTCGTCTGTGGTTATTTTATTCATAGAGCTTAGGGAATTTCGTATATTGTATGTTTATATTTATATTTTTGTGTAGTTTTTACATTTTTTTACGTGGTGATATGATATAAGGTTTCCTATCTAATCTTATTATAATGGAGGTTATGTAACTGTCTGTCTGTAACCGAAACTACGTCACCCTTGACGGCAGGATTTTCTTAGTTTTATAAGTTATATTCTCAATAATTATGAAATAGTCATTATTTAATCTTAATTGGCTTTTTATTTATCAACGAATTCTCCATTAAGGTCTAGCTGAGTTAAATTTTCCGCAAAAAGCCCATATTATTAATGCATTTAAAATTCAGAAATGTGTTACATATCTCTAAGAAAAAAAGATTTACATAGTATATGTGGGAATATTTTGGATAATGGTTTTAACAATACGAGGTTTAATAAATGATTATTTGTTGTTACGTATTTCTAATGCTATCATGTTATTCTCAAACTTATTAAAAGCAATCCATATATTAATTTTCTATAGAAATCAATTGAAATAACATTAAAATAAGTGTAATAATTTTTAATTCGTTCTAATATAGTTTCATTAGTATTTTTAATTTAATATAATGTTTTATCACATTAAAACTTAAATACTTGCGCCGGGGGGGGGCGTACAAATAATTTGTAAACAGATCTATTTTACCCATAAATGGGAGCTGACCAATTAATACTGAACAGTGAGTTCGATTCTTGCTGGATACCCATTTTGGCAACCTTGTGTCACATACCACTTGTAGCAATATATGTAGTGTATATACCTAATACCTAAAAGAAACGTAGAAGATGAAAGAAAAAAAGTTTAGTATACATTTAATAACACTTTTCTAGATTGCCTCTGCGAAAAAGAATCTGCCGGCGCCGTAGATTTTTTTTCGGATTTCCGGTTCTGAAGCAGAGGCGCGAAATCTTAATTACTCTTTAAACAATGGCGTCGAATGGGACGTAGAAGGGGACGTAGAAGGGGACGTAGAAGGGGACGTAGAAGGTCATGTCTGTCCTTAAGTACTCTAAGTTTGAGTTGGGGAAATATTTATAAAGCTGTTAGAACATTTTAGAGAAGGCCCTGTAGTTTTCTGAGTGCCATTTTCTAGCCACATCGACCTAAATCGGTTTGACCGCTGGGGGTCAAGTGTATGACACACTTGCATATAACGTTCCAGATTCGCTAATATATATTCTTGATTAAAAAAGAAAAGAAAAAAGACAAAAAAAAAAAAGAAAGAAAATAAAGAAAAAAAAGAAAGAGAAACCTTAATGGATTACTTTGGTGATAAGTAATAATAAGCGTGTATGGTGGGAGTAAAAAAAAAAAAGTAATGAATAAATGTTCCCATGTCTTGAATTCCTGCGTGATACTCAGGGTTTCGCAATCTGAATTTTTCTTGTAAGGAATATGGCAAGCCAAGGCCGGTAGGTTTTTCTTTACTTTTTCTTTTGTTTTGTTTTTATTGTGTGTTTGTGTGTGAATGTGTGTGTGTGTGTGTGTTGTGTGTGAGAGAGAGAGAGAAGAAAGAAAGAAAGAGAGAGAAAGAGAGAGAGAGAGAGAGAGAGAGAGAGAGAGAAGAGAGAAGAGAAGAGAGAGAGAGAGAGAGAGAGAGAGAGAGAGAGAGAGAGAGGGGGGAAGATTGACATGAAGAAATGGCGCGGTGGAATATCTTTGGAGCAAAAAGGTTTCTGCCCGCTGACATGAATGAGACGATTGTAGTGAGTCAAAGTGAATGCGTTCCACGGCGCCGGCAGAATCTGATAGCCATGACCTTCCCAAGAGTAATGGTAAAGGAACCGGAGAAGGTAAAGGCGAATTCACAAAAAGGAATAATCTATATTGAACAAGGAAATGATATAGACTTACATACGCATAAATGTGTATGGGCATATATATATATTATATATATATATATATATATATATATCTTATTATAATGGAGATTGTGTGTTTTTCTGTCTGTAACCGAAACTATATTACTACTCAAGTCACAATTCCCTTAATTATTTACGTCAAATTCTCCATGATTTCATTCTTTTAAACCTTCAGTTATTAATAAAATTGTTTTACATTATTAATACTGTTGACTACATAACATGCAATTGTATTTATATATACAACAAAATAGCGGTTTACAGTTTGAACGAGAAGGCTAATTTGCATATTGATATTTAAAATTTTATTGTAATAAATATGTGCTTGGTATTATTGATTTCTAATTGTTTGGTTTTATCTTAAGAAATATAAACAAAAATCTCGTGGATAAATCTTAAAAGAAATTTATTTACAAGAAGAAATAACTGTAATATTATCCTTTACTTCCTATTTTAACTAAATAGTTAAATTAGGAAAATTTACCAATGAAAGAGGGGAGTAATGGAAAATGATGGAATAGTTAGTTTCAAAGTTGTTCTATTTTTTTATTATACCCCCTCTGTTGCAGATCTTTTTATTTGCATTCTTAGCCAGTTTCATTAGCCTTTCTAATTCAATATGATATTTTATTATATCAAAACTTAAATACTTGCACCCGGAGGGTGCATATATTTGCTAGTATATATAAAAGCATAAACGTATATGTATATATACATGCGCATAAACGGATATATATATAATATATATATATATATATATATATATATATATATAGTATATGGTGTATGAGTACATGGATCTTTAAATCCATAGCCTAATAATAAAAAATGCATCTATTTTACTGAACAAATATAAATGTTTCATTATGACCCACTGCGTTGTTGATTTGTTTAATTAAGTGAATAAATTAACCGGATGAATCCAACATTGTGCTGTGAAAATTATTGATCAACATCCATTATCAGGCTCAAGACTTATTGATCGATGGCTTTTAATAAAATTATGTATTAATACACGCACAAACACGCATATATATGTATATATATATGTGTGTGAGTTATATATGTATATATATATATGTGTGTGAGGTCCTCTACGCAGCATCCAGTATCCGCACAGAGCTGGTCAATGTACGTCTTTGCTGGTCGGCCCACACTGGCGTGTCCATGTGTTTGCTTCCACAGGGGAACATCACTTATGATTTCCTCCTTTCTTCTCCTTCGTGTCTTGTTCGTCTTACTCGGATGGATATATATATATATATATATATATATATATATATATATATATATATAGGAAGAGTGAGATACGCTTATATATATTAAGTATATATTATTGGGTGTTTATTTAAATGTCTACGCAAGTATATGTACATCTCTCTCTCTCTCTCTCTCTCTCTCTATCTATATATATATATATATATATATATATATAATATTTATTTATTTATTTAAGTAACCAATACAAAGTTCGTCTTACCAATGGTTTCAGATGTTTATCCGTCATTAGAGACGTTGACTCTGTCTCTCTGTCTGTCTGTCTGTCTCTCTCTCTCTCTCTCTCTCTCTATATATATATATATATATATATATATATATATATATATATATATATATAGAGAGAGAGAGAGAGAGATACAGGCATATATTTATACATGCTTATTGTTATGGGAATATACATACATATTTATATACAGTAAATGTATGAATATATTTTTATATATAAACTCTCTGAATGCATATGCATACCATTATATATATAATATATATATATATATATATATATATATGTGCGTATATTTATATACATATATATATATATATATATATAATATATATATATATATGCGTATATTATATATATATATATATATATATATATATATTTATGAATCACACATAGTTGTATATGCATGTGTATTAATATATAATATACATATATCTAGGCATATGTCGATATGACACAGGCACACACACACACACACACACACACACACATATATATATATATATATATATTATATGGTTTTACATATGCATAATGAGAGAATTCGCGTGCATATATGAATATAAATAGAGGCATTTGTGCCAATACACGCACACTCACATACACATACATACATATATATATATATATATATAAGGGCATGTAACTATATACAATATGATAGATATATGTATATATGTTTGTGTAAAAAAATATTCGACAATATTATTAATAGTATCGTCGCATATTTTTTTTTCTCTTCCGTCGTCGAAGCGGAATCGCGTGTTTGACCTTTCCAATTTATTTGCGAAGTTCATGTGCGCCGAGTGACCTCATTAATTTGTTTAAGTGTCCCTTCTTTCCTTCTCACTTCACCCCGCATCACCTCGTTTCTTTCTATCCAATTTGATTACACTAAAGGGGGCGTGAGAGAGAGAGAGAGAGAGAGAGAGAGAGAGAGAGAGAGAGAGAGAGAGGAGAGGGGGGGAGTTTCTTTTGTCACAATTCTCACGTTCCTCTTCAGTTCAAGTCGTATTGAACAGGTGTGCGTCTCAGTTACTTTCCGGCAGTTTTGGAGAAAAAAAAATTTTGGAGCCCAAATCCGCCCAGACGTTATACGTAGTATGATGATTAATACACTCGTCTCTCAAATCACTGTGCTAGTTTCTCACAGTTTGCGCTGCAATTCCGACCTTGTGCCAGACGCGCAATTTGGAGGAGCGTTGTGTAATGGTTACCTTCCTAGGAAATGGAAATGGCGAAACGAGTTCAAATATAATTAATAAATCTATTTATAAAACTTAGTAGCAGACATTATATATATATTTACCAACCCTCCGCACGAGCAGGATGTGACACAAGGTCAATTTCTTAAGCGGTGTTCAGCAGGTTTGAATTCAGAGTTTTCCTTCTCCTAGACCAGTTGCCTAACCAAGGTTAAAGAGCCCAGTCTGCCCTACTATTTACCCATAGCAGGAGGGAGAGTAGGATTCATACTTTCCAATGATATTAGCGCTAAATGAAATGCAATTACCACGTCCAGGATTTGAACTCGGGCGACGAGTCCATTTCCCATGACTTTAACCATTACACCACGCGCTTCCTACTAGCTTAGCGTATATAGGTGCTTAGCCACGTATTCTACCAGGGAAATCCCCGTAATGTAATAGCTAACGTGCTGGACTGCGAAATTGTAGTAAGCGATTTCGAACTCTAATTGCGCTATGACGTTCTCGTTTCGTATTAATACTCTTGGGAAAGGTACGAATGTACTCACCCTCTCAGATATGGGTTAAATAGTACCACTGCTATTCTTCTACAAGGATGACTTTGGTATTGAATTACCCACGAAGGTTGATATGCCACTAAACAAAGAAATCAAACCAAACCATTTCCCTGAGCAGTGCGTTAGGCTGTCATGAGTGCTCAATTACTACGACCTTGTGCCAGACGGAGCTAAACTAATCTTGGTAGCTTGGTGTATCGCAGTGCTTTGTCGCCTAGTCTATCCGACCATCTCCCCGAGAAGTGGGTTAGGTTCTCGAGAACTCTCAATTACTACAAACATGTGCCAGACTAAGCTAAGCTAAATATATACATTTGATCTACCAGGCCGGTTTAGCTCAGTTGGTAAAGCGTCCACATACGAACCACAAGGTTTCTGGTTTAATACCGGTTCTCGCCGTATGAGTAGCAAAGGGATCTGTGTGGTAAGGAGTTGATGGCAGGTGTAGCGCTCAACTTCGGACGCTAAAAAAACAATCTCCTTGGTGTAGTGCAAGTGAAAATGGTATAGATGCCCTCGCTGTCAGGCCACCCCGACAACTTTACTTACATGCTTATGTATTCAATATGATTTTAGTCAGAGTGTTTCAATACTGTAGGATTTTGGAATAAAAATACCTAATCAAAACTGTTTTATAATGTTCCACGGGGAATAAAAAAAATCCTTTTATCTTTGGTCTAAAAAAAATTAACTTTTTATTAAAGAAATTGCTGCGGTGTATAAAAATGGTTGATTTTGACAGTATGTCGAATCGTCAAGGTTTTTTTTATACCGAGAGGTTAGGGAATCGTGTTCATTGTACATCTATATTTTTGTGTAGTTGTTTCTTAATTGATTTTCTTGCACACGGTTAAGCATTCCTATCTAATAAAGATAATTTGAGCACAGTTCTATGGTTTCAAGTAACTAATAGTAATAATCCTCAATAAACAATTATAGCTTTAAGTAACTATTCTTAATTTTAATTTAACTTAAATCTAACTTAAATTGTATCAAATATTCTATCTAATGCTAATACTTTTCAAACAGTTCTATTGGACCCATTAATGGAACCCTAACAGGTACTAACACTCTGGGTCACAATAGACCAGGGAGTAATGGAAATGAAGGGGTACTTCACATTCCCCCAGATCTACAGAACTGGAGCCTCAAAATCATTATTCAGTTTAGTGTCATGCCGAAGACGCCCAGTTTCTGTGAGGGAACTTACTCCTTTCCAGGAGATACAGCCAGCGTATTCTAAGCCCCGCCGACAGGCTGAATATTCATTTATTGGTTTTACTGTATTGAAATAACAGCAATGGCGAGTTTTCATCATCCAAATATTTATTTCGTATTCTAATCGTATTTAATGTTTTCAACATATTATCGTAACTGATATATTCTTCGGCTTTCCTGTATTTTCAGATGACCAAAGATAAAATCTTAATAGTATTCCATAAATTTTCCCGATAGAACTATCACAAGAGTACTCATTAGACACTCAGTGCGGATCGAACTCATTATTGTACTAATGTTTTACTGGATAGGTTGGTTGGTTGGTTGGTTTTTACGGCATGTCAACTCTTTGGGTTATTTTATGCCGAAGGTTTTGTTTAATTCATTGTTGTTGGGTATTCAATTTTTTTTTCAAAGTCAGTTTTTTTTACTCATTGTTTTAATAGTCATTTTTTTATTATCTATGTAACCTCTGGATAGAACACTAACAGGTACTACCACTCTGGAGTAATGATGATGAAGGGATACTCCACGTGCTCCTGAGCTTCAGGATTGGAACCTCATTTAACCATAACCAGGACACTAAGACTCTCAGTCACTGCCTTCTAGCACATATGATTAAGAGGGATGGCGTTTGCTATAAGAGCAATAGTATCGGGGAAATCATATAGTACTAGGACTTGGGGTGACCCGCTGATTGATTGGAGGGGTCTCTCTGACCACTCGTCTAGCCCAAGTTAGGGCCGAATCGAAGTATTGCATGTCATAGACTGCTCAGCCACTAAGCTCCCATCTTTAAGCATCACAGTACGTCACCCATGCCTAACAGGTAGCCCCATTGGAGGGTATTACCCTTCCGCAGAGGTGCAGTTACCATATTCTACAGCCACACCCGACAGAATGGTTTATTGGGTTGGCTTGTTGATCATTACTTTATTAAGTGCTCTATTTATAAAATTTAGTAGCAGACATTATATATATATTTACCAACCCTCCGCACGAGCAGGATGTGACACAAGGTCAATTTCTTAAGCGGAGTACAACAGGTTTGAATTCAGAGTTTTCCTTCTCATAGACTGGTTGCCTAACCAAGGTTAAAGAGCCTAGTCTGCCCAACTATTTACCCATAGCTAGAGGGAGAGTAGAATTCATACCTTTCCCAAGGGTATTAGCGCTAAGTGAAATGCAATTAGCACGTCCAGAATTTGATCTCGGGGCGACGAGTCCATTTCCTATGCCTTTAACCATTACACCACGCGCTTCCTACAGTAGCAGACATTATAAGTGTGGGGTATTCAGCGTAGATCAAACTCACCACTGTCTACCTGGTTCAATTATTATCTTTACTCCTGGGTGTAAATGTTTAATTATCTTAGCTTAGTATGGCACATGGTCAAGAACATGTTGCCTTTCTTTAAAAAAAATGAACCTTCTACTGTAATAATGGCTAAAGCAGCTGAGATGCCCTCATTTATATATACTTATCTTAGTCATGTCTGGCACAAGAACACAAGCGTAAGGAACCTAATGAGATCCCTTCAAGAGTAATTGCCTGCAAAGCTAGCTTGTTCACCATTACTCCATGCCGAGGCGCCCTAGGGACACTGACTAAAGTTAGTTTGGCAAATATCCACAAATGTAAGATACCTGGAGCAAAACAAACCCACTACACAGATAATGGTTTATTAGGCTGGCTCGTTAACCATTACCTTATACCGTTAGGCTATAATGATGACTAATGCAGGAGGAGATCACGTCAATGGTAATGGTCTCTCAGGTTAGCTTGTGAATATCACCCCACACTGAAGTGCCATTGGCTAAGCGCAGCTTGTTCAGACACAAGGCGAGAAGTGAGGAGCTCTTAGTTAGGATCAAATCCGGTCTACTAGGCTACTTTGTTAATCCCTCTTAAACGGTGATATACTCTCTTTACTAAGCTTGGATATTCCATTATGGTATAATGGTTTGTAACCTAGTCTCACAGATCTATTACTACTGAATAGTGGTTGGTTGGTTGGATTTTACGGCATGTCAACCCTTTGGGTTATTTTATGCCGAAGGTTTTGTTTAATTCATTGTTGTTGGGTATTCAATTTTTTTTCAAAGTCAGTTTTTTTTTAACTCATTGTTTTAATAGTCATTTTTTTTATTATCTATGTAACCTCAGGATAGAACACTAACAGGTAATACCACTCTGGAGTAATGATGATGGATACTCCACGTGCTCCAGAGCTCCAGGATTGGAACCTCATCTAACCATAACCAGGACACTAAGACTCTCAGTCACTGCCTTCTAGCACATATGATTAAGAGGGGTGGGGGTTTGCCATAAGAGCAATATTATCGGCACAATCATATGGTACTAGGACTTGGGGTGACCAGCTGATTGATTGGAGGGGGTCTCTCTGACCACTCGTCTAGCCCAAGTTAGGGCCGAATCGACTATTACTACTGAATAGTGGTTGGTTGGTTGGATTTTACGGCATGTCAATCCTTTGGTTATTTTAAGCCGAAAACGTTTTGTTTAATTCATGCTTGTTGGGTATTCATTTTATTTTTCACTGGATGCTCCAATAATTTCGACTTTGTGTCGAACGGGTTATGTAGATACCATCTCTTTTTACTAAGCTTATCATTGTTCAATTGGATGGGGCATCAAATAATCATATTACTAATGGCTTGCTATGTTAGCTTGTTAATTACAGTTCTTCCAGGCCGTTGTCGAATCAGTACTGCTGTATGGCTGCACCACCTGGACCCTAACAAAGCGACTAGAGAATAAACAAGATGGGAGCTGCACAAGAATGCTGCGGGTGATCTTGAACAAGACGTGGAAACAACACCCCACGAGAAAACAGCTGTACGGCCACCTACCACATATCACCCAAACCATCCGAGTAAGACGGACAAGACACGCGGGACACTGCTGGAGAAGCAAGGACGAACTCATAAGCGACGTCCTCCTGTGGAAGCCAGCCCATGGACAAGCCAGTGTGGGCCGACCAGCAAAGACGTACATTGGTTAGCTGTGTACGGATACAGGATGCTGCATAGAGGACCTCCCGAGAATGATGAGTGATAGGGACAGATGGATATCCGCGCTGACAGCGCGACATGATGATGATGATGATGCCGATAGGTCTTTTTGTATTACGGCATATCAACCCTATTCGGGTCATCTAATGCCGAATCAAGTCATTTTAATAAACAAATGAATCAGGATACTTATAGTAACTACTGTTGCTAAAGTAGTCACCCAATCGCTGCTTAACTTCAGTGATCTAGGGGGAACCGATGCTTTCGACGTGACCTGACCCCATGTCGAGGCACCCTAAACGCACTGACAAAGGTCCCATATGCTAGCTTGTAAACCATTACCTTATAGCGAGGCACGAGGTGTAATGGTTAGAGTCATAGAAAATGGACGTCGACACGAGATCAATTCCTGGACGAAGCTGTTTGCATTTCATATGGCGCTTATACCATTGGGGAAGGTATAAATCCAATTATCCCTCCTAATTATGGGTAAATAGCAGGGCAGACTGGGCTCTTTAACCATGGCTAGGTAATCAGTCTAGCAGAAGGAAAACTCTGAATTCAAACCTGCTAAAAACCGCTTAAGAAATTGACCTTGTGTCGCATCCTACTCGTGCGGAGGGGTTGAAATATATATAGCGAGGCACTGTAATTGTATTGACTCAACTTAGTTTGGTTTGGCGCAAGATCATATGTGTGTGGCATATTTTTCCCAATGTGTGAGCCACCCAGTGAGGACAAACTCACCAATTAGTAATGACTTGACATGCTAGCTTGTTAATGATTACCCTATGTCGAGGCTCCCTTAGCAAACTGACTGTGGTCTAGCAGATGCCAACAAAAGGTCACCTAGGCTAGTATATGGCATCTAGTGCGGATCGAACTCGTGATCGTTGTCATGGTCTGCAAGACCACATTATTCACCATTACCATTGCTCCACCCCACTCGTTGGACGAGATGCCTACAATTAGCTTATATATGACAACTTTTCTGCTATTTTCTGACTGTTTATGTAAATATTTGGCCGGCCGTACATACAATTTAAAAACGTCGATTGACCATCGGAAGCGTATTTGGCCAGTCAGCTCGTTTCCCTTCTCGGGAAACAAACACAAAGCTGAGGAAATAATGGCCTTGCTTGGAAAATCAAATGCGTTAATTAATGCAATTGTTTGCCGTCTATTGTGTAAAACAAGCCGTGACGTACCTTCTGTTTAGCCCAAACATTGCAACGTAGAAAAGCAACGGAACATACAAGAAGCAACAACAACAAAAAAAATGAAAAAAGTTCATAATATATTGAATTACTTTATCGAGATTTCTGTTGATTTCTTCGCAGACGAGTATTTCCATACGATAATTTTTTTTTTCATTATTTACTGGCTGAACCCGTTGAAATTCCATGGTTTAATTAATATACAACAACAACAACAACAAAAATGATAATAATAATAACAATAATAATCTATATATTGATACTCGCGTTCCTTAGAAGTCCGACCGTTATAATCTTGGAACACCTTCTGGTTAAAATGAGACCGTCCAAATCGTACAAGATGATATGCAAAAATGTAAATCCTGATTATCTGGTGTTGCTTATCCGCCTAATTATTATTTCTTAGGACACCTCAGTTAAATAATGGATCATTCCGTTTTTATCATTAAAAAAAGAAAAGGAAGAAAAAGGAATGATACAAAGAAAAATATAATAAAAAAGAAAAAAAGAAAGAAATTAGGGAAAACCATATAAAACGTTTTTGGGTTATTTAATCCCGAATCAAGTCATTTTGATAAATAAAGGACTGCGGTTGTTTATAGTACCCACCGTTGCTTAAGTGGTCACCCAATTAAGTATTGAAATGGCTTATCGCTGCTTAACTTCGATGATCAAGTAGGAAACGGTGCTTTCAGCGTGAAAACTGTAATTCGTAGTGTAATTGTTAGCAAGCTGGTCCCATTACTACTGAATAGGGAGTTTGATTCTCACTGTGTGCTCCATACTTGCAAGCTTGTACCACTGCTGCAAGTCAGATTGGACCTGGGAGTTATGGCGATGAATTGGTACTCCACAATCTCCAGAGCTCTAGAATTGGAATCTCCCACAGGATTCAGTTTAGCATCATACCCAGGACATTAAGACCCTCAGCCACCACCTAGCACTTATATGATAAAAGAGTTGGGAGATGACCGTCGCTTTTTCTTTTGTTTTTATTCTATGGGGCGCTGGAACGACACACATGCCGTCATTAAACAAATGAATGAAAATGAAATACGGTTACATGAATACCAGATGGGTTAAAAGATTCTTAATTAACATGTTTGCATTTGTGCGGGTGGTGGTGATAATTTCAGATAAATTTCTTTTAGAAGTGCGACGTCAAAATGTTTGTTCAATATGTTAATTTTAATTCTTTTTTTTCTGCGTGAATGTCTGGCCTAATAGTCTGTGGTTTATGATATTTGCCCTTTTTCAGTGTAGATAACCTGATTTCTATTCGACCTGATCGACCATGGAATGAGGGGGTGAATAATCATAGGATTCTCTGACGCATTTGGAATGCTGATTCCGTTTTGCCTTTGATTATTTTGAGTTAAAAGAGTGTGCAGAATCTTTGACCTTGGAATGTTTTTGCCATTCCTTCATCATTATCATCAGCATTATTATTATTATTTACTCCTTTACTAACAATTACACTACGATTGCAAACCCTTAAATATTCTGACCGTTCACCACGGATAGGATGTGACACAAGGTCGCCAGTAATTGACATCAAGGGAACAAAGAACTTGCTTTTCAGTAATAATGGGTCAGCGAGACAGGTTTTCTAACAATTAGACCACGATGAAACCCCCTTAAATATCCATCCCGTTCGCCACGGGTAGGATGTGACACAAGGTCGCAAGTAAGGAACATCAAGTGAGCATCGAACTTACTTTTCAGTAGTAATGAATCTTTCTAACAATTAGACCCCGATGAGACCCCCTTAAATACCCATCCCGTTCGCCACGGATAAGATGGGACACAAAGTTGCAAGTATGGGGCATCCAGCGAGAATCGAACCCACTTTCCAGTAGTATTGGATCCACAAGACTATATTGCTGACTTTATTATTATTATTATTATTATTATTTACTCCTTTTGAGTTTTCACATCAGCATTAGCTGATGGCCTTTCACTGGAGTCTGAGTGACAGCAAGTCTCCTCAGGTCTCCAGGACTCTTCTGAGTATTCTGGCAGATTGCAGCAGTGCAGTGTTCTGAATGGTTTCAATCCTTCCTCTGATTTCCAAACTTTCCAAACCCTTTTTTAATCCTTTTGGGACTGTTCCAAGTGCACCAACTACAATTGGTATCATTTTCACTTTCATATTCCATAACTTTTTCAGTTCTCTGCAAGGTCTAGATATTTGTCCATTTTTTCATTTTCCTTTAGCTTCACCCTGTGATCTGCTGGAACTGCAAAATCCACCAGTTGACAAGTTCTTTCTTTTTTGTTTATCAATACTAGGTCTGGTCTTCTTGCTAGGATAAAGTGATCCGTTTTTATTTCATTATTATTATTATTATTATTTTCATTATTATTATTATTGTCTGTCGTGGTAGTGGTAAGACAACTCATAACATCATTATTTCTAATAATAGTAATAATTAGCAGGATATGAGGATATACCATAGTATGATAATTTATTTATTACAACGTTAGATATGTCTAATTAAGAGCTATTCCATGTCTTCAATATGTAAAAAGTATAATAATCTTTATTAAATCTCTTTCACGCTTTATTGAAAGGAGTTTTATAAAATATTTACATTGAATTGTAGATAAAAATCTGGGGGAGACCTTTAAAATATCTACATTAATTTGCTGACAAAATAGTGACAAAAACAAGAATCGGAAACTATCTTAATTGGGCCGGAAATTCGTCTATAGCTGGCTCGCTAAAAGATAGCGTAAATTAAAGCAGGGGCCTGAACGACATAAGATCAAAATTAGCAAAATATACTCATATCACAATTTCAATATTACAAATAAAACAAACGTAATATTTTTTCAATTCATTCTAGTTTTACGTTGGGCATTTAAGCGACGCAAGACCATTTGGAATGTTTCATTTTTAGAATTGGGTGAAATAAAATGGGTCAAATAAGAAATCTGCGTTCAGCGACACCAGATAATCTGGTTTTACATTTTTGCATTGCATCTTGAACAATTTGAACGATCTCATTTTTAACCAGAGGGAGGTGCAAGGTGACAAAAGATGGAAGATTTAGGAAAAAGCGTATTGATATATAGATAATAATAATAATAATAATAATAATAATAATAATAATATAATAATAATAATAATAATAATAATGTTCTAGAGAATGAGACGCAAAGAATCCTCGGGGACTTGCGATAAAGACTGATCCCCTAATCCTGGCTAGGAGACATCTCGTGAATTTCGACGTCACGGTGAATCATTGAGTGAAAATGAAAGAAAACGAAAAGATACACAAATACTTGGACCTGGCCAGAGAACTGAAAAAAAAAAGTGAAACATGAGGATAAAGATTGTACCAATTGTATTTGGTACCCTTGGAACGGTCCCCAAAACTCTGGAAAAAAAATTGGGTGAATTGGAAATCAGAGGAAGAATGGAGACCATCCAAACAACAGCACTGTCAAGATCGGCTAAAATATTCAGAAGAGTGCTGGAGACCTAAGGTGATTTGCTGTCACTCAGCCTCCAGTGAAGCACCGGCTACGAAAGGCGTGAAAAATTCGATAATAATAATAATAATAATAATAATAATAATAATAATAATAATCGGTCCCAGCAGATCACAGGGTGAAGCTGAAGGAAAATGAAAAGATGGATAAATACCTGAACCTTGCCAGAGAATTGAAAAAGCTGTGGAATATGAGAGTGAAAGTGATACCAATTGTAGTTGGTGCACTTGGAACGGTACCAATAAACTTGGAAAAAAGACTGGAGGATCTAAAAATCAGAGGAAGAATTGAGACTATCCAGACTACTGCACTGCTGCAAACGTGTAGAATGCTCAGAATAGTCCTGGAGACCTGAGGAGACTTGTTGTCACTTATACTCCAGTGAAATACCATCAGCTAACGCTGATGTGAAAAACTCAAAAGGGGTGAAAATAAGAAAGGCATTACAGCTGAGATATGACATAGACTGACAATATGTATCAAGAAAAGAAGGAGGAAAAGGTCGTGCCAACATTGAGGATTGCGTAGATGCAACAATTCAAACACTCGATGTCTACACAAAAAAGAGCAAAGAAATACTAATTACAGAAGCCAATAACAATCTATAGACAAACAGAAAAACAACAAAAGCAAGAAAATTGGAAGAAAAATAAGTACATGCATACTTCAAGCGACAAAGGAATTGTACACAAAAGAAAGAAAGAAAGAAAGAAAGAAAGAAAGAAAGAAAGAAGAAGAAGAAGAAGAAGAAGAAGAAGAAGAAGAAGAAGAAGAGGCGCCAGGAACGTGGATAAGTCGAGGACAGTGATACATATCCTAGTTGGAGCTCTCAGAACAAGCACAAGGAACTTTGAAAAAGACCCGGAGGGACTGAATATCAGAAGAAGAATCCAGACAATCCAGACCCCAGCACTGCCGGAATCGGTGGTTACAATAATTAGAAGATGTCTGAAGATCTGAGTAGATTTGCTGTCACTTGGAATTCAATTAAAAAAAAATCCCCTGTTAGAGCCAGTGTGAAAAACTCGTAAATGAGATAATTACAATAATCCAATATAGAAAGAGAAAAAGGAGTGACGATCATACTCACTCCCTTATAAAGTTATTTCAGATAATAAAATTAACGGAACGTGTTAACCAAGAAGAAGATTCCATATTTCTCAGTAGATGACTTGCCTCTCTTTCAGGTGCTGGCCTAATCGATAATATCGGATATTTCTGACTGATAGGACTTGTTTTTATTAATTTCTAACAAACATTTATAGCCAGCAAATGACGGCTGGCCAACGTTTTACCATTGATTTCAATTTGATGTGTTGACCCCCAATAAATGCAACCTCACGTCGCCAGGCTTTATTAGAAAGAGGAGCACAAGAGGCCATTAATCGGTATTAAAAACGAGTCGCAACTGAATTGAAAATCAACTTTCTCATTTCCTCCCAACTAAACGGATAGACAGTGACCATTATATCATTAACATTTTTAGTCATCTCTTTTGTTTTGTTTTGTTTTCTTTTTTTCGTCAAATGTTCTTTTTTTTTTCTTCTTCTTTCTCTTTTCTGCTATAAAGTAAGAGTTTCAATCTCAGATTGACTCGGTTATGTATTACCAGCACACGCATGCGCACTCACGCAACACACTCACGCACATAAATGGAATCAGCGAGCTGTGTTCAAGTTTTGGTGAAGATTGTTTATGTTCATTTTACGCTGATGGATTCTGAATCTCTTGTATTTGTTATATACTAAGTTTCGCCTAGTCTGGTACACATGTTTTAGATTGTTATTTATTAAGCTTCACTAAGTTTGGCACACAAACCTTAGGTTATTATTTACTAAGCTTTACCTAGTCTGGCACACAGGGATTAGGTAATTATTTACTAGGCTTTACTTAGTCTTGTACACAGGGATTAGGTTATTATTTACTAGGCTTTACTTAGTCTGGTACACAGGGATTAGGTTATTATTTACTAAGCTTTACGTAGTCTGGTATACAGGGATTAGATTATTATTTACTAAGCTTTACTTAGTCTGGTACACAGGGATTAGGTAATTATTTACTAAGCTTTACTTAGTCTGGTACACAGGGATTAGGTAATTATTTACTAAGCTTTACTTAGTCTGGTACACAGGGATTAGGTAATTATTTACTAGGCTTTACTTAGTCTTGTACACGGGGATTAGGTTATTATTTACTAGGCTTTACTTAGTGTGGTACACAGGGATTAGGTTATTATTTACTAAGCATTACGTAGTCTGGTATACAGGGATTAGATTATTATTTACTAAGCTTTACTTAGTCTGGTACACAGGGATTAGGTTATTATTTACTAGGCTTTACTTAGTCTGGTACACAGGCATGAGGTAATTATTTACTAAGCTTTACTTAGTCTGGTACACAGGGATTAGGTTGTTATTTACTAGGCTTTACTTAGTCTGGTACACAGGGATTAGGTTATTATTTACTAAGCTTTACGTAGTCTGATATATTATTATTTACTAAGCTTTACTAGTTGGTAACAGGGATTAGGTAATTATTACTAAGCTTTACTTAGTCTGGTACACAGGGATTAGGTAATTATTTACTAAGCTTTACTTAGTCTGGTACACAGGGATTAGGTAATTATTTACTAGGCTTTACTTAGTCTTGTACACAGGGATTAGGTATTATTTACTAACTTTACTTAGTCTGGTACACAGGGTTAGGTTATTATTACTAGCTTTACTTAGTCTGGTACACAGGGATTAATGTTATTATTTACTAGGCTTTACGTAGTCTGGTACACAGGGATTAGGTTATTATTTACTAGGCTTTACTTAGTCTGGTACACAGGCATGAGGTAAATTATTTACTAAGCTTTACTTAGTCTGGTACACAGGGATTAGGTTATTATTTACTAAGCTTTACGTAGTCTGGTATACAGGATTAGATTATTATTTACTAAGCTTTACTTAGTCTGGTACACAGGGATTAGGTAATTATTTACTAAGCTTTACTTAGTCTGGTACACAGGGATTAGGTTATTATTTACTAAGCTTTACGTAGTCTGGTATACAGGGATTGATTATTATTTACTAAGCTTTACTTAGACTTAGTCTGGTACACAGGATTAGGTAATTATTTACTAGGCTTTACTTAGTCTTGTACACAGGGATTAGGTAATTATTTACTAAGCTTTACTTAGTCTGGTACACAGGGATTAGGTAATTATTTACTAAGCTTTACTTAGTCTTGTACACAGGGATTAGGTTATTATTTACTAAGCTTTACTTAGTCTGGTACACAGGATTAGGTTATTATTTACTAAGCTTTACTTAGTCTGGTACACAGGGATTAGGTAATTATTTACTAAGCTTTACTTAGTCTGGTACACAGGGATTAGGTTGTTATTTACTAGGCTTTACTTAGTCTGGTACACAGGCCATAGAAGTTATTTTCTAAGCTTTACTTAGTCTGGTACACAGGGATTAATGTTATTATTTACTAGGCTTTACGTAGTCTGGTACACAGGGATTAGGTTATTATTTACTAGGCTTTACTTAGTCTGGTACACAGGCATGAGGTAATTATTTACTAAGCTTTACTTAGTCTGGTACACAGGGATTAGGTTATTATTTACTAAGCTTTACGTAGTCTGGTATACAGGGATTAGATTATTATTTACTAATTATTTACTAAGCTTTACTTAGTCTGGTACACAGGGATTAGGTTATTATTTACTAGCTTTACGTAGTCTGGTATAACAGGGATTATTATTATTTACTAAGCTTTACTTAGTCTGGTACACAGGGATTAGGTAATTATTTACTAAGCTTTACGTAGTCTGGCACACAAACCTTATGTTCTTATCTACTAAGCCTTACTTAGTCTGGCACACAAGCATTAGGTTATTATTTACTAAGCTTTACTTAGTCTGGTACACAGGCATGAGGTTATTATTTACTAAGCTTTACTTAGTCTGGCACACAAGCATTAGGTTATTATTTACTAAGCTTTACTTAGTCTGTTACACAGGGATTAGGTAATTATTTACTAAGCTTTACTTAGTCTGGTACACAAGCATTAGGTTATTATTTACTAAGCTTTACTTAGTCTGGTACACAAGCATTAGGTTATTATTTACTAAGCTTTACTTAGTCTGGTACACAAGCATTAGGTTATTATTTACTAAGCTTTACGTAGTCTGGTACACACATTAGGTATTATTTACTAAGCTTTACGTAGTCTGGTACACAGGATTAGGTAATTATTTACTAAGCTTTACTTAGTCTGGTACACAAGCATTAGGTTATTATTTACTAAGCTTTACGTAGTCTGGTACACATGCATTAGGTAATTATTTACTAAGCTTTACTTAGTCTGGTACACAGGGATTAGGTAATTATTTACTAAGCTTTACTTAGTCTGGTACACAAGCATTAGGTTATTATTTTACTAAGCTTTACGTAGTCTGGTACACATGCATTAGGTAATTATTTACTAAGCTTTACTTAGTCTGGTATTAGGTAATTATTTACTAAGCTTTACTTAGTCTGGTACACAAGCATTAGAATCTCATTTTCTAAGCTTTACTTAATATAGTACGAATTGAATAGGCTCATCGTTGCTTAACTTCGTGATCTAGTTGGAACCGGTGTTTTCAGCGTGACTTGATTGTCATTTCCTGCGTCAAGTAGATCTGATTAAAACAGACATTGTGTGCAAAAAAAAAAAACTGTTAAGAAACAACGGCACATAAATTTAAATATGAATGTCCGACTACCGCAATTCTTTAACCTCTAAGGATAAAATAACCCTAGACGGGTTGACATACAGTTAAAATCAACAAACAAGTCAATCATATACTGATGATGATAAATGATTTTTATCCAATTAGACATATAACTTAATATGCCGACTTGTTGACTTTTAGCACAAGTTCGAAATATGCTACAACCTCATCTACAAGGCAAGTCTATTTATTAAACAACGTGTAGTCTGGCACAAGGCCATAATTGTATCGAGCTAATAGTCCTTCCGTCTAATCTGGCCATAAATCCCTGGCAGGTATATGACTCGATGTAACGATAACGATTAAGTTTTGACTAGTTTATGCGAAATCCTAAGGAAAACTTTTATGGCACCAGTGGCCATAAAAAGGTTCCACAGGTGATTTTATGTTTTTTTATGTGCAAAATGAGATACTCTCCCGTGTCCTGTACCGGATGTAAAGATCAATCGGTTTTATTTTCTACATCAATAGAAAACGTTGTTTACTGCAAGAGATTTTTAGAAACGTCAATTACAAATATAACTGGAATCGATCCGCTTTTTTTGTTGCCATTCTTTGTTTTGATCTGAGTTAAGTTTAAAGAAGAATCTAAGATACATATAAAAATAGATATTCACAGTTATAAATGCCGTCATGTTGGCATAACTTGGAATAGTCTGACGGTATTGTTACATAATTATTAGATACCTAATATTTATGTGCAATAGTGTAGAAATAAAAATGGCTGTTATAAGTTACAGTCCACGGCCTTGAAGGATGAGTGACAAGGCTTGACCTCAGTCCTAACCTTCCGGTGGATACCGTGAGAATCTGTAGAGAAGACCCTCTTCCGGTTTAGATTAGAAATAGATTTTAGTCAGTCGGCGAGAAACCACGACGGGGGTGAGTCGTGTTATACACGCTCCGACTCACTCTGCGCAGATGTCTGGGTGGGGATTTAAAAATAAAGTAAGATCAAAGCCAATGGGAGTCTTGTGCTATTACCTCTAAAAACTAACAATGACACAGGTCTTCTGATAAAGAGAAATCCCCAATAGAAGACCAGACCCGAAGTCCCCAAGAAAGTCCAGACCTTAGAAGATTCCAGACCAAGACAAGATGTTATAAGATTCCAAAGACGGACAGAAAAATAGAGTAAGAAAGAAGTAAGTAAAGAAGTAATGAAGAGGGTATGCAACAGTATCTCTATAGAGGGAGTAGGATCCCACTCATTAAAAAAGGAACCTGTTGGCTGGGCGGTATACGTCGGCTGCGACTCTGCAGAGGAGTAGGATCCCCCACCACCAGTGGGGACACCGGTTGGCTGTGGGAGGAGACCCTTGAAGTTTAAGAACGGAATCCTGATAGCTGAGCAGTCCATGGCATGCAACCGTTCACCTTGCCCTTACTTGGGCTATACGAGCGGTCAAAGAGGCTCCCACTCGATCAATCGGCTGGTCACATCAAGCCCTAGCGCATATGATGGTCCTGGCCCTATTGCTCTTATGGCAAACCCTCAAGCCTTTTTATCACATATGTGCTGTTAAGGCGGTTAATGAGGTCTTGGTGTCCCAGGTAACACGTTAAACTTATAGTGAAGTTCCAATTCTGGAGCTCTGTGGGGAATGGAGTACCTCTTCATCGCCATTACTCCTAGGTCCACTCTGACCCAGAGTGGTAGTACCTGTTATGGTCCCAACTATGGGTTAAATAGAATGAAAGAATGTGTTAAAAATGTGTTTAAAAGTTAGTTCTTAAAAAGATTTGAATACCCAACAAAAATGAATTGTTGTATACCCTTTTCGTTACTTCTTACTTACTTCTATTCTTCTTCTGGCGTCTTTGACATCTTAAGTTCTTCTAGCGTCTCTTCTAACATCTCTTCTAGCGTCTGGACTTCGTCTTGGTGGTCGGTCGCACTTAACTCATTTCTTCTTCTAGATCAGTCTTGTTACCAAGACATTTATCAATCACAAGACCGTGTTATTTTTCTTAAACTTTTATTGCCTTAGCTAAACATTTCATGTAACTAAATATCTGACTAACATAGCGCGCGTATGCAGAGTGAGTTACAGTTAAGGCAGGACATCTTCACTGCCTGACGTCCAACTGAAAACTGAGGACCCAACCAGGTCCCACGTGACTTCACGTATTTCGCGGGCATTCTGTATTATTCCATGGAAAGTCCCGCCCGTGATATGAAAAGGGCCATCCCTTTAGAAATACAGGGCATTGACAATAATCTTATGCAATCGCATAGATTATGTAACAGAATTAAACAAAAACATCTTCAGTATGAAATAAGCCAAGGGTTGACATGCCGTAAAACACGATCAACCAACGAACCATTCTTTGTTATCTGAGCGTTTTAACTCTCTTGGTTGAAAGTAGAATGTAAGATAAGTATCGATAGATATTTATAGATATAAATCCCGACTTGTCGGCATGGTTTGGAATACTCTGACGGTGTCCCCTGTAACGGAATAAGATCCCACACCCCAAAAAGACACCCTGTCGACTAGGACTGTAGAGAACGTCTTTACCTCTGCAATGGTGGCCATGGTTGGCGACCCGTAATACCTGAGGACCGGATTGTGGTGGCTGAGCGGTCTGCGACCCAGCTACTAAGTGGTCCCTTGACATACAATAATGCACCTCGACCCTCACTTGGTCTAGACAGGCAGTCGAAGAGTCTCAATCCGATCAATCCGATCAATCAGCTGGTCATGCCAAGCCCAAATAACTAAATGTTCGTCCTAACCGCATTCTTTAAATTCAAATACTAATGGACAGAAACACAAATAGTCTAGTGCATATCTGGAGATCCCAGATGAAAAAGAGGGGCTGTTTAAATAGACAGGTTGCAACGCCCCTTTGTGGCAAATCCTGGTGGTAAGGAAAGGTAACCCTTGCTATGAATTCATATGAATTAAAGACAAAAATAATTTGGAAAATAGAATATGCTATGAATCAAGTTTCTCCATCCATCGGGGTTCTCCGTCAATTTGAACCAATTTAAAGATTTTTGTCTTAAAGTGTGCTTATATCCAACTTTCAATTTACCACGGCTTCTATATCCACTAGGTCGCTCTGTTAGCGGGACTTAGAAAACGCCGACAGTATCACCTGCAGTGGAGTAAGATCGCCACATCCAAAATAGAGCATCTGATGGTGAGGATCCACTTCTAGAGATTTGTTGACTTTGAAGTACCCCGTCATTAATTCCAGGTAGACTCTGATTCGAAACCCGACCATCAAGCTGACAGGCGAGGATCATAACCCCTACACCAACCGGACTTTCTTAGATTTTTCGTTTTGTTTAGAAGTAGGTTTCTATTCCTCTTATAGTGACTTCATCTACACGACAGTATGAGAAGTAAATACACATTAGCGATGTGTTTATGATATGGCTTTTTTTAGCCGACAATTTTTGGAAGAATATGTGCTTAATTGAAGTCGTACCTAATTTTGAAAGTTAATTAATTAATAATTAATTAATTAGGCGGGCATACCTATTTAAATGTAAGGCTAAATAAATCGAGAAAAATCAATCTCTGTATGTACATTTCGGCCTATTAGGCCTCATCAGCAGAGCTATAGACTTAATATATAGTGGTAATACCTGTTAAGGTTCCGTCTATGAATTAAATAGATATGCATGAAAAGTATTAGCATTGGATAAGAATACGTAAAATAATATAGCAATGTGAAAACAAATGATTATTATAATTACCTTATCATCAGAAGACATATTAAAGTCATATTACCAGTCATCATGGTGCTGTTTAATTACGAAACCTTAGCAGCTGCTTTATCAGTTGTTAGTTATGACATGCATAAGAGGGAATGAAATTACAGATTATGGTGTGTGTTGTAATGAATAAATCGTAGAAACTGCAATCGACAAAAAGCAGCTGTACGGCAATTTAACTCCTATCCGTCAAATCATTCAAATAAAGACGTACGAGACTCGTTGGACAAGTAAGGATGAACTCGTTCACCAGTGGGAACATACACATGGAAACAACGGAGTGGGACAACCAGCAAAGGCTTATATTGATCTGCTTGGTGGGGATACTGGATGCCGTGAGGAGAACTTGCCAAGAATGATAACCAACGAGTGGTGTGTGTGTGCATGTGTGTGTATGTGTGTGTGACTGAGAGAGAGAGAGAGAGAGAGAGAGAGAGAGAGAGACAGACAGACATATATATATATATATATATAGAGAGAGAGAGAGAGAGAGACAGACAGACAGACAGACAGACAGACTGAGAGAGTCGTGGGTATCCGTGCTGTCAGCGCGACATGATGATGATGAAAAGGTTCCGTGTTATTATTGGAATTTTTGCTAATATTTGAAGAGATTCTTATTTCTTCTTCAGAGAGAGAGAGAGAGAGAGAGAGAGAGGAGAGAGAGAGAGAGAGAGAGAGAGAGAGACAGAGAGACAGAGAGACAGAAAGACAAAGACCCAGTGTGTGTGTGTGTGTGAGAGTGAGAGAGAGAGAGAGAGAGAGAGAGAGAGAGAGAGAGAGAGAGAGAGAATGTTTTGATTGCTTAAGAGAGAGACAGTGAGCGGGAGAGGGACAGACAGAAAGACAGAGACCCAGTGAGAGAGAGAGAGAGAGAGAGAGAGAGAGAGAGAGAGAGAGAGAGAGAGAGAGAGATACGTTTTGATTGGTTAAGAGAGAGACAGAGTGAGCGAGAGAGGGACAGACAGAAAGACAGAGACGCAGTGAGATAGATAGATAGATAGATAGAGAGAGAGAGAGAGAGAGAGAGAGGGAGAGAGAGAGGGAGGGGGAGATTATGGTGATGGAATGAATTGGAAACGATATTTTTTTTCAAATTTTTTCCCCCGCATAGGACCGAAAAATCGCCCTGGCGATCGTTACCGGAAATCGAACGCTGCTCCATGGTTTCATTATCCGAGCCGCCAGAAACCGCTCCACTTCGATTAAGTGTTTCTTAATTTGTATCCACGTGAGATCCTTCAACTTTAATGGCGACTGATGATCGAAAACGTCTCGATTGAGTGTCAAATGAACATCACAATCGGTCGAAGTCGACAAGTCTGCTGTGTCGCTGCCAATGGTCGGAGAAACGGTTTTAATGGCGCCTCATCTCCGAGTTAATGGCGCTAGAACACTTCTTGTAAATCAAAGCGGCTATAAATGCAAAACGAGGCTCACATTGTAGACACTTTATTTTACGGCTGGTTTAAACCCTGATCTATCAGTAGGCGGCGTTGATATAAGTTTAATCAAGAAACACTTGTGAAAGATCAGCTTTTAAAGCGATAAAAAACTCATTAAGTTTCTTTTTCTTTTTATTTGAATTTATTTTCGTTTTTGGTTTTCAGACGTTCGAGACAGTTTAAGCAGAAGAAAAAAAATTCAGCGAGACAATTATTGACATTTCTAAGTAACAATATCACTTAAAGTAGTTATTTATCCAATCCGTTTGCCACGGGTAGGATGTGACACAAGGTCACAAGTATGAGGCATCAAACGATGATCGAACTCGCTATTCAGTAGTAATGGATGTGAGAAAAGCTTGCTAACCATTACACCATGATGGGACGTTCAAGTGTAGGTATCTACCCAACCCGTCCACCATGAGTTGTATGTGACATAGGTCGTAAGTATGAGGCCTCAAGCGAGGATCGAACTCGCTATTCAGTATTACTGGATCTGTGAGAAAAGCTTGCTAACCATTACACCATGATGGGACGTTCAAGAGTAGGTATTTACCCAACCCGTCCACCACGAGTTCTATGTGACATAAGGTCGCAAGTATGAGACATCCAGCGAGGATCGAACTCGATATTCAATAGTAATGTATCTGCGAGACTAGCTTGTTAATCATTACACCACGAGCGGACAGTCGTATTTACCCAACGAAGAGTAATATGTAATACAAGGTCGCAAGTATGGAGCATCCAGTGAAGATCGAACTCGCTATTTAGTAGTAATGGATTTGTGAGACTAGCTTACAAACCATTACATCACGAATGAACGCTTTTTTTTTACTCAGACTGTTCGCCACGGATAGGATGTGACGCACGGTTACAAGAATGGGGGTGGGGGATCCAGCAAGGATCTAAAAGTAGTAATGAATCTGCGAGACTAGATTGTTAACCATTACCACAATATCACTAAAACTATATTACAATTAGCAACAGCATTGTCAGGACCGACTGTACCTTCTGAAAGTGCACCTTCTGAAAATTGCACCCTTCTGAAAAGTCCACCCTGTCGGCGCGGCTTAGAACACGCTATCAGAAACCGCTACAGATACCCCGCCAAAGGAAAAGGGGTGTATGAAACTTACAACGTGGTCCGGAATTCATGTAACCTCTACAAATTCTTTTAGCTTTCATTATTTTGTTTTAATATGACATATAAGTTATGCAATTATTTTACCTCTAAACAGATGGCAAGACATTTGGACCACCCTGTAGACCTGATTGCGAGGCTCCAGTTTTTTGATATATATAAGGGGTGCTTGTGTGTAATGGTTATCGTCGTAGAAAATGGAAAAGGTGACTAGAGTTCAAATCCTGAACGAGGCTATGGATAAATAGTAGGATAGACTGGCCTATTTAAGTTTGTTTAGGTAACCAGTCTAGGAAAAGGATAACTCAAATTCAAACCTGCTAAACTTCTCTCAAATAATTTACCTTGAGTCACATCCTGCTCCTGCGGTTGGTAGATGTGTATGTAGGTATGTCGAGTAATCCTTTATTGACAATACTCCCAGACCCACTCTGAACCGAAATGGTAGTATATTAGGATACCAAATATAGGTAAAATATATCTGATTGTAAATTATTAGTATTGGATAAGAATACGTCAAAGCATAAACTGTGTTCTTTTTTGGTTAACGGCAAATCAATATTCGTGGGTTATTTAATGCCAATGCTACCCTTGTAGAAGAACAGTAGTGATACTATTTCATCCATAGCTGGGTTTATGGGATTCATACCTTTCTAATGGGTAGGAAGCTGAGATCCTAAAGTGAACGTAATAAAGCGACTGGAATTCGAACCCGCTTACTATGAAAAAGATTTTGTAATAGAAAGTATTCAAGTTAACGTAAAAACAAAATAATTTTGCATTTGAAATGTTTACTCTCTACATCAGCGCGTACATTCGTGAATTGCACTTCACTTTAAATTACACTTAAAGAAGGTGGAGTATTTACCACGTACCCCACGTGTACGGGTTAGGCACAAGGCCCTATTAATGTGGGACCACCCACGAACCGAAACTCATCGGTGGTGGGTGCAAAAAAATGCGTTGATCCCGTCGACATTCTCCCTCAAGGGAAGTACCTCAGACACTGGGCAATAAACCTAACCCTGTCCCTTTAAATCAAGGGAGCAGGTGTTGCCTAGGGGATGCCCCCATCCTGGATCAACACTGTTAATCAATAACACAGGTCCAGTGGCCAAAGCCACCGGACTCCCGCCCCGGAAGACGGGTACGGTGGACGTATGTTCATATCCTACATGAGGCCGTTTGCGTTTCACGTCGCGTTCACGCCTTACGGAAATTCATTCTCTCCACTCAATTAGGCACAAATAATAGCACACACTGGATTCAAGCGGTCAAGGAGAAGAAAAACTTTGAATTCAAAACAGCTTAGATCCGCTTAGATACTAATTCTATCCGGGGCGGAGGGGTTACGTAAATACAATTCTTAATTTTTGAAATTATAATTTTACTATTTTCAAGTCTTTAACTCATTGCCTACCAGATTTCCCCCACGGCTGTACCGAACTTTCTTGGTAAAAACCTGTATGATGCGGTATTTCAAAGTTCACAATTTATTTACCTCAGAACTCAATCAATTCAAATAAAGTCCTATTATTATTGTAATCTGAGATTTGTCATTGTAAACAAGTGACACGTGTGAGAGCCGCTGACAGCGGCTTACGGTAAGATCACAGTGGTGGGGGAGCCGCTGTGAGCGGTTTAAAGTAGGAAAGGAGTTAATCCAGCGAAAAAATTGCCGCTGCTACTTATACTTGTTACGATTTTTGTAGCCATTTTTAGGTTTCAAGTGAGAGCACTTTACAGTGGAGATCCCTTGTGTTAAGCAGAGACTGATCCTTAGTGAAGAATCCTTTGGTTGTTCCTTGGTCTCCGTTAGTGTTGGGTAGAATCCTTTGGTTGAGCAGAGTCCTTGGTTTAGGTCCGTTCGTCCGGGCGAATACGTACAAATGAACGGCTTTCAAGATCGGCGATTAAATAGTTAACTAACCACGTATTCGAGCTGTTGATTGGCTGGTATTTAACCCACGCGACCACTCAGAGTCTATAAGTTTAAGTGGTAGACCTCAGCACACCTTATATTACAAAACAATCCAAAAAATACCACAACTTCAATAAAGTGAGTGGAATTTTTTTGCGACCACTTATCTGACTTTTCCCTTCCAGATATGAACAACCTCATCTCTTCGTCATCTCATACTTGTTTCTTCGTCTCCGTCAACATCATTTGAGACGCGCATAAGAGTACATTGTGACGGGGATCTGGCCAGACAGGCAACATAGAACAGTACATAAGAATTCTATAATAAGATGAGTATCATTCGTCTCTTTCTGATAAGACCGACACGAAATGTTTCCTTATGTTTGTTAGAAAATAATAACAATATATTTGTGTATGTTTAACGCGACTGATAAGCTTCTTTTACTTTTTTCTTTTCATAAGTGAGGTGTAGAACGGCTGTATGTTGAGTAAATTGAATTTTAACACAGAAATTTCTATGCACATATTGTTATTTGTTAGGTAGATAGAGTTTTACTTTTCTGTTCTTTTTCTTTTCTTTTGAGAAGTGACTATTTATCATGTTCCATTTCCAATAAAGACGATTAAATTCGATTTGAAAATTTTCCACTCTTTTACTCACTATCCATAAAGAAATATAGCATACGCATTTCATTTAAGGAAATGTCGTTTATAACTCGAGTCTCAAAAGATAGAGAAGTAATTTTGTTAATTTTATGAGAATTATTTGTGTTTGTCCGCCTAGGAACTAGAAGGTTCCTGGTTCGATACCGACCCTCATTAACTCAGCGTATGACTAGCAGAGGGATCTGTCTGGTAAAATAAGGTGTTGATGGTCAGACGCAAAATCAATCTAGTTGGTCTAGCGCTAGGGAAAAGTGGATAGACTCCCTCGCTGTCTGGCTGATACTGACTTTAGGCCACCCCAACGATTTATCTTAACTCTATTTTTATAGGGTTGGTTTAGCTCAGTCAGTAGAACGTTCGTCTAGGTAGACCCAGGGTTCCGGGTTCAATGCCGGTTTTCGCCATCTCAACTCATGAGTAGCACAGCTTGGATAATTTGATCTGTGAGGTAAAGTGGGTAGTTGACGGTAAGTGTGGTGATCCACCACAGCAAAATAATCTCCCATGGTTCTGAGTTCGACGCCGGTTTCCCCATCTCAACACACGAGTAGCACATGATCTTTCTGGTCTGGCTCAAATGAAAAGGGATAGACTCACTCGCTGTCCGGCTGATACCGACAATATGCCACTCTGGAGACTTTTAAATTATTCAAAAATGTCTTATCAATTTTTATTTTTTATTAAGCGTTATTTTACAGAGGCGCAGGTTATGTCATGGTTATCGTCGTAAAAATGATTTATCTGCACTGCCGAGGAGGCAAATTTTATAAAGAAAAAGAAGGATTATTGATTGATCAACAAAGGTCAATTTATCGGAGTTTAACCGGTTTGAATTTAGAGTTTCCTTCTCCTAGATTGGTTGCCGTACCAAGGTTAAAAAGTCCAGTCTACCCTACTATTTACCCAAGGATTACTGTTTGATCTGTTGTATACTCTTCTTTACTTTCTTACTTCTATGATTCTTCTGTTCATCTTTGGTATCTTAAGTTCTTCTAGCGTCTCTTCTGGTTGGTCGTCCTTAATTCATTCCTTCTTCTAGATCAGTCTTGTTGCCAAGACATTCATTAACCACAAAACCATATGACTTATGTAAGCTTTTATTTACTTAACTAACATCTTCATCTGACTATCATGGCGCGCGTATGCAGTGAGCTTCAGCTAAGGTAGAAACATCTTATCTGCCTGACGTCAAGCTGAAACTGAAGACCCAACCAGGTCCCACGTGACTTCACGTACTTCGCAGGCTTTCTGTATTGTTCCATGGAAAGTCCCGCCCGTGATATGAAAAGGGCCATCCCTTCAGAAATACAGGGGATTGACAATAATCTTATGCAACCGCATAGATTATGTAACAGATCAACAAAGCTCAGTTTATCGGAGTTTAACCGGTTTTGAATTTAGAGATTCCTCTTCCTAGATTGGTTTCCGTACCAAGGTTAAAGAGTCCAGTCTACCCTACTATTTACCCATAGCTGAAGGGAGAATAGTTGGATGCATACCTTTTCCAAGGTTATTAGTGCTATGTGAAATGCAAACAGCCTCGTCCAGGATTTGAACTCGTGTCACCGTGCCCATTTCCTACGACTCTAACTATTAAACTACGAACATCTCCACAACAAAACTAGATCATCGAAGTTTAGAAGCGAAGAGCTTGGTTAGTACTTAGATGGGTAACCTCTGAGACACAGCAGGTACCGTTGGTTGGTTATTTTGTTTTACGGCATATCAACCACTTCTGGGTCACTTAATGCCGAATCAAGTAATTTTGATATTTAGTTTTACTTAATACCTGCTTTTGTTTAATGGTCACCCATTTAAGTAGTGAACATGCTCACTGTTGCTTAACTTCGGTGATCTAACTGGAAGCGTTGCTTTGAACGTGACTTGAGCAGGTACTGTAAACAACATAAAGCCTGGATGTAAGACTAAGCAAAGCGTCAAAAATAACAATTTTTCTTAGTTATTTCTATTTATTATTCATAATTTATTTTTAAAAAATTTTACTTTATGTATTTTCATTATTTTAATTCTTATTTTTATTCATTTAAATTGTTTCAATTAATCATTAATTTTATTCACTTAATTAAATGTTGACACAACGTATGTATATTATTTTGATAAAATATCGTTTTTTTTATAGTTTGGGATTTGAAGAGGTGGAAATATTGGCAGGATCTTATTAATTCTGTTTAGATAATTAATGTTTACGAAAACGAAAACATCTGGGGATAAAAGCGTAGGGTTCTATTAATCGATATACGCCATCAGATAATTTGATTATTCGTTAATGTACGTAATATATATATATATATATATATATATATATATATATATATATATATATATATATATATATATATATTAAATGTTTTTAAAGTTGGGAGTTATTACGAAGCATTAAAAATATATAAATGAATGAACTCAATATTATGGAGTATTGGATTCACTTATATTTTTATTATTATTATCATTTTTTGTCATAAATTTTCGGGTTCGTTAAATACCCTTTATCAAATGAATGTTATTCCTGTTTAACGGCTTTTTGTCTCTGTTGTTATCGATAGCGGCAGCGTCTGTGAAATATTTATAATAACGGAGAATTCCGATGTCTGCGTTCAATCCCTTCACGTGTGTTTGTAATTTTAGAATCCATTTAGTTTCTGATTGTTTTCTAGATTGCGTTGCTGGAAATGCGTGTTCTATTAAAATGTGTTTGAGGTGTGTAAGGTTGTGTGATAGGGTGTTAAAATGACGAGGGCCGACAATTTTTGGGAGATTATGTGCTTAATTAAAGTCATACCTAATTTGTTAATTAATTAATTATAATTAAATGAATTAGGCGTGCATATCGGTTTAAATGTAAAGCGTAGCTCTGCTGATGAGGCCTAATAGGCTGAAATGTACATACAGAGATCGACTTTTTCTCGATTTGTTTACGCCTTACATTTAAACCGATATGCACGCATAATTCATTTAATTATAAATAATTAGTTAACAAATTAGGTATGACTTTAATTAAGCACATAATCTCCCCAAAATATATATATATATATGTGTGTGTGTGTGTGTTTATGTGTGTGTGTGTGTGTGAATTTTAAAGATGCTTCGACTTATCGAAAACTCGCTGGAATAACTGTGTTGAATGCAAAGGAAATTATTTTAAAGAAAATTAACGTTTTATTCATTGGTCATTTTTGTCTTGATAAATACCACATCAGTTTTGATACCTTTTGAAAACAGCCCTCATACACAAAGTTATGTGATTATCAATCAGTAGTCTAATTGAAAACGAAGCAGTACTCAATGAAAAATACTCTGTGATTAGCAGTTGATAGTTATCTCTGAATAATTATAATGATCGGGGTGAGTGCGAATTTAGGTCCGAAGCCATAATCAAGTTGTAAGATGAATTAGAAAACGCTTTATTCTCTACTAAAAACGGCTACCCAGCGTCGAGTGGGTAGAGGGGATTGAGCAAAAAAAACCCTGCTAGATTGATTAGTTTACCTTTGAGATTTACAAATGCTGGACGTTTTAAGTAGAATTTCAATACTATTTTTATGTATATTATAATTTTTAAATATCTTCAAATATAAATAAAATATTCATAATTTTTGCATAAAAAGCAAGAAACAGTCTTGTAAATACATCTATGAGATGATTGAGGGGGAAGTCATCAGCGTTGTTATATCCTTGGGATCATCGGAAATTTCTGGTCTTTCCTTCCCCAGGGGACCAATCGGGGCTAATCAGACACCGACCCCCCCCTCAGCAAATGACCGCCTCTTGATGACCATAGCTTTTATTGTACTGGTCACTTGACCTCCAGCCAATGGCAATAGAGCTCACCTTATTCATATTACGTTCATTTTATTACTCGAGTTTGGTTCCACTACCAGGAAGAACGGTTGTTATAACAGTGATATCTAATGTGTATGTATATTTACTTTGTCGTTAATTGTTTTATTTTCGTAATTTCATCCGGACATACATACATACACACCAACTGTCCTTTATATATGTACTAGAAGTAGCTACCCGTTGTCGCCTGGGTAGACGGGGGATCTTTTAAAAGTTAGTCACGCAGATCCATTTTTACTTAATCGTAAGTTCAATCCTCGTTGGGTAACCCATTAAAATCCCTACGTAAATAAGTACCTTGCGTTGATTCAGCCACTCTGAAAAAAAAAAATTCTTCTATCTAAAATGTAAATGCAAAAAAAAAAAATCCATGATGTTATCCTTTAAATTTTATTCTTTATTATCTTCACGAATTTAAATAAAATCTTCATCATTTTTGCTCAAAATGCAAGATCAGGTGATAGTGAATATGTATATATATTTTCTTTGTCGCTGTTTTATTTTCATAGTTTCCTCCGGACATACATTCATACACAAAACTGCCATTTATATATGTATAGATAGATTGGATTAAAATCCGCCATATCGAGTGGCAATTAAGCTAGCCCCTGCGGATGGCTCTTAATTGGGCCGTGGTGAGTTTTGCTGGATTTCGCAAATAATTTCGATTATTCCCAAATTTATTTCTAAGTTATAAAAATTGTTATTGTACAATAGAATTCGTCGCAAAATATCATGCATTGAGTACATATTAAATCTTATTAAACTTGAACAATAATATAGAATTCCATCTTGTGTCTGAATTTAAAGACAATTTCATGTACATAGGTCCTTACTTTCCGTACAAACAATTATTTCTATTTCATGAGTGACTTTTGCTGGATTTCACAATTAATTTGGATTATTCCAAAATTTATTTCTAAGTTATAAAAATTGTTATCTTACAAAAAAATTGTTTGCAAAAAATCATCTAAAACAATCACCGTAATTAAACTTTGGGAATCTAAAATTTCAGGATTGCACATCTGGATTCAATCTGGAATGTTTTTAATTTGCTCATGGAGTCGGTCTGATTCCAAAATGGCATGATATATTGGGCTATAGCCTCAAGGAATAAAGTTGAAAAAAATCTGACACTGACATTCACATTATCGCACAATAGAATTCGTCGCAAAATATCACGTAAACTTTTCCGAAAACAAACACATTAATTAAAACTTCGTAATCCAAAATTTCAGCATCGCAGGTCTGGATTCGTCCCAGAGTGTTTTGATTTGCTCACGGAGTCGGCCGGATTTCAAAATTGTATTACATATTGAGCTACGGCCTCTAGGAGAACGCTTGAAAAAAAAAAGAAAAAAAAAAGAAAGATGTGACACCCTGACACACTGATATTAATTATTAGACAATATAAAGTATTTAACTCAACTCTGCAAACAAAAGTCTCGATGGGATATATATTAACTCTTTTGCGTTATGGAAGCGCCTAAATGATAAAAAAAATCGGATTATTATAATGCAGTTGTTCTTATTTATGCCTGGAGGTTGTGGGTTCAAGTCTCATGTGGTAACTTACTTCATCTCTGGCTACACCTTTCTTCGACAACTTTCGAGATCTCCTACAATGTAACGTAATCCACATTTCATAAAGAACCGTTCACGAAACATAGATTTTTCAATCAGGAGTGCACATATTTTAAATGAGAAAAATATCCATTTTGATAATAATGTTTTTTATATATACTAGCAAATATATGCACCCTCCGGGTGCAAGTATTTAAGTTTTAATGTAATAAAATATTATGTTAGATTAGAAAGGTTAATAAAACTAAATAAGAATGCAGATAAAAAGATTTGAAACAGAGGTAGGTATAATCGAAAAATAGAACAACTGAATCTTACTCTTCCATCACTCTCGTCTTTCATTGGTATTTTTTTCTAATTTAAGTATTTAGTTAAAAGAGGTAGTAGAGAATAAAATGACAGTTATTTTTTCTTGTTAATGGATTTCATTTAAGATCTGTTGAAGAGATTTTTGCTTATATTCATTAAAATAAAACCAAACAGTTAGAAATCAATAATACTAAGCACATATTTATTAAAATCACATTTTTAATATCAATATGCAAATTAGCCTTCCCATTCACACTGTAAACCGCTATTTTGTTGTATATATAAATATAATTGCATGTTGTTGATATGGTTAACAATATTAATAATGTAAAACAATTTTATTAATAATTGAGGTTTAAATAAAAATAAAATCATTGAGAATGTGATGTCAATAACTAAGGGAATTGTGACTTAAGTAGTGATATAGTTTCGGTTACAGACAGAAAAATACACAATCTCCATTATAATAAGATATTTAAAACATCTAATGAATATAATTTCAGAGTATCACCTAAATTCATTTTCAAAATAATTCAACATAATCTTTATGGATAAAAGATTTAGTGACAATCGACTTTATAACGGCGACCAACACTTACTACTTACTCCCAACCCGTACTTTACCTGAGAGAAAACGAGAAATAGATATTCTGTTTATGATTTCTGTTGCGTTTGTTAATTCTGAATACGTTGAGTCGTCGAGGAAAACTGAATCATGGAAATGAATAGAATTGTTTAATGCTTTCAGGATTCACACGCTGACCAGAACAAAAATAACATGTTGTGGCCATAATCGATTTCGTAGTAATTGAATAATCCCGGAGTTCAAACGTTATAATAAATTGAAGCGGCCTTGTTATTGTACCATTATAATGCAATACATATGTTCATCGATCCATTCAACATTAGGGGTAACTGTCCTGGGGGTACCGAGGAAGTTGCTATGTCCGTCACAGAGTTTCCCGAACTGAATTGCTAAAAGGAGCGACATAAAGGATTGGCAATTTTGTAATGAAAGTAGCTTAATATACTTATGTATTAATATATATATATTATATATATATATATATATATATATATATATATATATATGGCTTAGTTTGAGGGGCTATAGCCCCAGGAAAAAAATCTCATCGATTGCACTAAATTGTGGAAGTTCGGGATTAAACATTGATGCTTTCTCTCTCTCCTTCTCCCTCTCTCTTTCTTTCTCTTTCTCTCTCTCTCTCTCTCTCTCTCTCTCTCTCTCTCTCTCTCTATATATATATATATATATATTATATATATATATATATATGATGGCAGCAAAGTCGTGTTCAAGTATTGCCATTGCTTGATATATATATAATTATATATATATATATATATATAAACATTTTTTTTAATGTTCAATAGTTCAAAGAATATAATTGTGAGCTTCAAAAAGTTCAACAATGAGCTGCACGAAAGTGGCCTCTTCAGTCCTGCCAAAGTCTTGCACATCTTCCCACATTTACAGATAATTCCAGGGAGCACAGTGTATTTTATTAGTCCATCCCGCCGATGCACAGATTGGTGACTGATCAGGCCAGCCTTGCTCATACATAGCCTTCCACACTGGTCACATAGTAGACCGATTTGAAGCCCATATTTAATAAAATTCATGTTTTTGCCGTTTTAGGCTACAGCCAGCCTTAGTACACATAAAGGACAAGACATGTATTGCATATCAAGCAATGCCTGTGCCTGAAGCTTTTTTAAGTGAGGAAAGGCTTTGCACAGAACCAATCCCACTCTCTAAGTGACTGCCACATTGAACCAAAAAGAAGAACAAGTCAATATCATTGGCTGCAGCAGCTGCCACAGGTTAACTTTTGGAGTTTTCCTTCTCCTAGACATTTGCTGACAAGGCTGAGTAATGTATTTCTCCCGGTGGTTTTTCTGCGCGCCTGGATACCAATCCAAGTATTTCTACGTCCCTGCGTATGTTATTTGCTAGATGGCCGTTGAGCAAAAGGCTTCATCCGCCCTTTGACAGTTTTTTTTTCGTCCTGCTGGATGTCTAGCCATCCTCCTCACCAGATAAGCTTGGTGGGGTAACCGGTTTAGTCGCCGATAACCCGACTATGTATATATAGGGAGGCACATAAAAGACTGACATTAATGACTAAAGAAAAATAACCATTTAGTTCTTTGAGCCATGAAATATTGTCCAATGAAATATAGTTTTAGCTATCTACGAAAAATGATAACTTGTAAATTGCTTCCAATTTTATGGATACAAAGTTGCACCTTAATTCGAGCATTTTGTATGACTTTGCTCAAGGTTTCTGTGGTAAATCCTCTTATATCTGCATCTAGATATACACACTGCTTTATATAACCCAGCAAAAAGAAGACAGACAGACAAACCTGCCAACAAAAATTATAGACATCTTAGTTGAGTTGTAAAATTCTATTTCAATTTGTTCATTCACATTGTCGCTTAACATCATCAATTTTCTTAGGTTACTTTTAATATCTTATTAAATTATCATAATGTAATAATTAAATTAAAAACAAGAAAGTTATAAATTTTAAAAAACTGTTCAGTATTTTATGGACCACCATATATATATATATATATATATATATATATATAAGAAATAACAAAAGACTTAGAGATTTAGCTAATAGTCTATTTCAGGGAGTTTAGACAAAGTGTCTAACTCTTCCGACTCATCAGATCAGATGCAAATGATACATTCGCATCTGATGAGTCGGGAGAGTTAGACGCTTTGTCTAAGCTCCCTGAAATAGACTATAATGCTAAATCTCTAAGTCTTTTGTTATTTCTTTACTTATATATTTGCTCTGTGACTCTAACATTAAGAGCACACATTGAGCTCTCAAACTGCGACAGGTTTTTAAAATAAAACGCTCGTGTCGAAAGGAAGATTTCTTCTCTGGACTTTTGGATTATATATATATATATATATATATATATATATAATATATATATATATATATATACGAGTATAGTCTGAAAGGTTCATAGGTTGAAAAGTTAATATGGTTTCATATCTGCTATTGTTGACATTTTTTGCTAAGGGTATCCAAGCACTGGAACACCGATGAAAGTAGTATGCGGTCCTAAAAGAGCACTATGTAGAAAATAAACCTTACTTGGTCACATTTTGTGAGAGCATCTTGGTCAGTCTATGAACTTTTTATCCTATCTCGTACACACACACACACACACACACACACACCACACATATATATATATATATATAATATATATATATATATATATATATATATATATTAAATAGAATTCAAAACAAACAAACAACACACATTCACTCGAAATCAAAATAAACAAAACGGATTTATAAACTACATACATATAGACACAAAATTAATTTAGATATAAAACTACATTATTTCCTTTAAGAGAGATAAACTCTTTTTAGATACAAAATTATCCAGCTAATTTACATAGAAGATCACAATTTTCATAATTAAAAAGGAAATGAAATAGTAACTTTTTGACACACCTTGTATTCTAAAAAAAAATAACGTTCCATTCATTCTTCGTTTCTATCTTGGTAAATACAGCATTAAACTTCGTAATTTTTGATACACCTTGTATTCTGAAAAGAATTACTGAACTGAACGTTATTTTTTCAGAATACAAGGTGTGTCAAAAAGTAAAAAAAAAAAAACGATACTTTTTTTACACACACACACACACACACACACACACATATATATATATATAATATATATACATTTTCTTTTATATATATGAGTAATTTTTTTCAGAATACAAGGTGTGTCAAAAAGTACAAAAATCCGATACTCTTTAACATAGCATATATATATATATATATATATATATTTGGGAGAATAAGTGCTTAATTGGAGTCGTACTAATTTTGAAAAATTAATTAATTAATAATGAATTACGGGAATACCTATTAAATGTATGGCTAAACAAATCGAGAAAAAATCAATCTCTGTATGTACATTTCGGCCTATTAGGCCTCATCAGCAGAGCTATAGATCGGAAGACCGCCCTGTGCGTGATTGAAACCGGACTGCCAAGCTGACAGGCCGATCCCATAACCCCTACACTAAACGGACTTCTTAGATTTTATGATTTGTTTAGAGTAGGTTAATATTCCTCTTCTAGTGACTTTTATTACACGAAATCATAAAATCTAAGAAATCCGTTTAGTGTAGGGGTTATGGGATCGGCCTGTCAGCTTGGCAGTCCGGTTTCAAATCACGCACAGGGCGGTCTTCCGATCTATAGCTCTGCTGATGAGGCCTAATAGACCGAAATGTACATACAGAGATTGATTTTTCTCGATTTGTTTAGCCATACATTTAATAGGTATTCCCGCCTAATTCATTATTAATTAATTAATTTTCAAAATTAGGTACGACTCCAATTAAGCACTTATTCTCCCAAAATTAAAAGCAAAAAGCCATCCAAACAAACCGTTAATATATATATATATATATATATATATAATATATATATATATATATATATAATCATTTTCTTTTATATATAAGTAAATTTTCATAGAATGGTAGGTTGTCCAGCATTAGTTTTTGATCAATTTGATGAAACAATGTTGAATATACTCCAAAGATTATATTTTCCTCCAATAATAATAAAGATTTTAAAAAGAATTCACATCAAACACGTTCTTTAGATTACCTTTGTTTGTATTGGCGGTAAAGTTCAAATCAATAAAAACAAAACAAAAATAAAGCTATTAACCAAATTGAATATTGCGTCTATATACGACAGTTTATATATTTTTTAAAAATCCGTTTCAAGTTTTTTTTTTTAACTATTCTAAACCAATTTAATGTTATTTTTCTTAAAAATCTTTATTCTCTTTGTTTTATTTGATACGAGATGAAAAAAAAAAAATGGCAAAAAAAAAAAAAAGAAAAAGAAAGAAGAGAAACAAAAACAAAGACAAAAGTAAAATGGCCGAGTAGACATGTTTGAAGTTTTGCGAGATGCTTCGGTATTAGAAAAGAAATCGAACAAGATTAGATTCACAAGTAATTATCGATTCGTTGAAACAAAAGCGACGCAAAATAACTGATATTTGTAAGATTCACTTAAGAATTAAACAACATTTACGTTCATTATTCTTCTTTATCTTTATAGTCAAATGAGTTGACGAATTTCTGTAGACCCAATTAGCTCGTTACTATTACTGATTTATTGGCTCATACCTTATCTAAAAATTCTCAAAAGTATTGCATAGTTTCTTATTGCTTCTCTGGTAAATTTTCTAAGTCTTCTATCTTCTATCACTGCAAAGTTTTATATCTTTTCTAAGTCTTCTATCTTCTACCACTGTTAATTCTTTTATTTTCCACCCCTTCTAAGACTTCTCTCTTCTACCTCTGTTTAATCTTCTGTCTTCTACCATTACTAAGCCTTTTATCTTCTACCTCTGTTAAGTCGTCTATCTTCTACCCCTTCTAAGACTTCCATCTTCTACCTCTGTTAAGTCTTCTATCTTCTACCCCTTCTAAGACTTCTATCTTCTACCACTTTTAAGAATTCTCTATTCTACCCCTTCTAAGACTTTTATATTCTACTCTATTAAGTCTTCTATCTTCTACGCCTTCTAAGACTTTATCTTTCACCTCTTTAAGTCTTTGTCTTCTACCCCTTCTAACACTTCTATCTTCTACTCTGTAAATCTTCTATCTTCTACCCCTTCTAAGACTTCCATCTTCTACCTCTGTTAAGTCTTCTATCTTCTCTTCTCTATCTTCTACCTTCCTTCTAAGACTTCCATCTTCTACCTCTGTTAAGTCTTCTATTTCTACCCCTTCTAAGACTTCCATCTTCTACCTCTGTTAAGTCTTCTTCTTCTACCCCTTCTAAGACTTCCATCTTCTACCTCTGTTAAGTCTTCTATCTTCTACCCCTTCTAAGACTTCCGTCTTCTACCTCTGTTAAGACTTCTATCTTCTACTTCTAGATCTTCTGTCTTCTATTTATTCTAAGTCTTCTACTATTTCTGTAAAGTTTTCTATCTTCTAACTCTTCTAAGTATTTTATCTTCCATCTTCGTTATGTCTTCTATGTTTTATCTCTTCTAATTAAGTCTTCTATCTTCTCTCTTTTCAAAGTCTTCTATCTTTTCT